>OZ025244.1:1830934-2215934 GCA_964019155.1 Osedax fenrisi
TATAATTTATGATGAATCATACTCTATATTGTATTATATATATGACTAAAATTTAAAGCCATTCCCGTATATTTTGCTTAACTTTTTAGGGTGTAAATTATTTTGTATATTTGCCATTAACGATTATTTTGTAAACCAAATATGGAATTTTATATTATATATATTAATTATTTATAATATCAAATTTCAAATTGATATGTATTGTTAAAAAAGAGTATACAGATTACTATATATATATATATATATATATATGTTATGTTATCATATATTGATATTAAAGTATAATATCAATATATTATTAACTATAATTATTTAAGGGTATATATTCAAACTACATTAATTACCGTTATATATATATATTTATCAGATAGTTTGGAACGCTATTATAAATTATATCATAAATTAACCTTCCGTGATCTATGTGATCACGTGATGTTATGGTCATATATATATGTCAGGAATGTGACAAAATGGGTAGATTTGATATTGATATTGAGATTGTGATTTGATTAAAAACTGTAACATACTAACTTTGTTTTATTTAATTTATATAAAGTAATACACCTTGATTTCCCGGTCTCAGAATATTACTCGTCATAAGAAAGCCCAACCCCGCGGTGATTGCTAGCTGAAGGTAGATTCACGCATTTGCGCTGACACCCAAAAGAAGCTTCTTTAGCCCCGCAAATCAATTAATTACATTGGTGTCAGAAGTGGGATACATTACGACGAAGAAGAGGATTCTTCTGCACGACGAGATTGATACGCGACGAAGAAACTAATATTATCGCGAACAGGTTTGTGATATTTTTATAATAGCGTTCCTATATTTATTAATTTTTATAATAATATTAAATTTAACTTATAATTACGGTAATTAGTGTAGGTTGTGAGATAATGCTCATATTATAAATATATTAGGATATTATAAATATAAATATAAATATATAACAGGATATTTATTAATAAGTTATCATAAACAAGTTTGTTCGTTTGGTAAGCTACTGGGGGAAATTATTTACTTAAAGTTTAAATAGCGATTTTAGCTTAGTAGGTAGAGGACCTATAAACCGAAGGTTATGTATTCGAACCTTGGTCGAAAAAAAAAAATTATTTATAATTTTTATACCTGACATATCACTTGCTAAATATGGAGGATCGACATAAATAGATGAATGGCTGGTAGACGCCAGATGTAGTGTAGACTTCATAGGCGAGAGCAAGAGAGCCGCTTTCATTAAGAGACACCTGGTGGGGGATGCCCGAATAGAAATTACATCAACCCCAACAGAGACTCAAGAAGATGTGGAAAAGATATTCGAAGTGTTGGAGGAAGTATTTGGAGTGAGGGAATCGGAGAGGGAACTTATGAAGAAGATTCTAACTCTACGAAAACAGGGGGACGAGTCAATCTTGGCATTTTCGCGTAGGATGATGAGTGTGGGGGGCAAGTTAAACAACTTTAAAAAAACAGAGGAGATTAATTTACTTCAAAGAGAAAGTTTAATAGACGAGGTGAACCCTAAACTCCAATGGGACTTACAATCTAGAGTATAAGCGACACCTGGAGTAACTTTCTTAGAACTAAGAAAGGTAGCGAGTGAGTGGGAGAAAGTAATCGGAGAGGATAACATTGAAACCGAACTTTATAAAGTAGATGTGCGAGACAATTACGAAGAATTAAGACGAGAGAATATACGCATGCAGGAAGAAGTAAATAAGATAACACTGGAAAGAGACCAGTTATTATTGGAAAAAAACACAGCAAAGATATAACCATCCATCACTACCCATCTTTGACCATCCATCGATACCCCAACCTTATCGGGCACAACAAAACTGGAACCCCCACAACCCCCAATATAGACCACAACAATATACAGATAGTCCAAGAAGAAACCTACAAGAAGTAAGATGCTATAGATGTCAAGAAAGAGGTCATCTCAGTAGGGCATGCAGAGCTGAAGCTCCTGTTCAATACCCGTCTTTAAACGAGCAAGGGTCACCCAAATAAGTACCCGGGTGACTCCAGACATAAGGGTAAATGAGATGATAGGTGGGAAGATGAAGCAAATCGTATCAATCAATGGAATAAGTAGGGAATGGTTGGTAGATACGGGAAGCCAGGTAACCGTGATAACAATGAAATTATTGAATGACATAAGACAGCAATCAAATGTACATATAGACATATACGAATTAAAGAATTTAGACATAAAAACAGCGAATGGGAGCATGTTAAGATGTGCCGGATATAGTGTGATGGACCTTGAGATAAATGGAAGAAGTTTACAGATACCAGTGATTATTACGAGTGAGAATTTAAGAAACGAGATTGTAATTTTGGGAACAAATGTGTTAAGTGAACTACCAACATATAAAGAATTATTCATAAAAAAAGAAACAACTCCTAAGAGCGTAGGAATAAATGAAATTACTACAGAATTAAACGTAGAAAACGAAATGCTAGAAAACCTGTTCAAAAGACATAAAGATATGTTTGCAAAAGATGATTCCGACCTGGGACATACGAATAGAGTGACTCATCGTATCAGAGTTATAGATAAGAGACCAGTGAATAAACCTTATAGACGCATTCCTCCGCCCCAAATAGTGGAAGTAAAAGAACATATTGAAGCATTGTTGAAGTCAGGAGTTATCACAGAAAGTCAGAGTTGCTATTCTAGTCCTGTTGTATTAGTAAGAAAGAAGGATGGCACAATTCGAGTATGTATTAACTACCGTGAATTGAATGAAAAACGCACAAATATGCTCATCCTATACCACGCATTGATGAATAATTTGACGCTACTAAAGACAGTAAGTTGTTCAGCACTTTAGATTTGCAATCTGCATATAACCAAATTGAAGTAGAAGTTGAGGATAGATTAAAAACTGCATTCACCACACCGTTTGGTTTATACGAATTCACAAGAATGCCATTTGGACTTTGTAATGCTCCAGCCACCTTTCAGCGATTGATGCAGGTGATTTTTAGAAAACAGATGTACCAAACTTTGATTTGTTATCTTGATGATATACTAATATTCTCTAAAACTATAGAAGAACATATACAACGATTAGATGAGGTTTAAGAAATTCTAGAGAGTAATGGATAAAAATTAAAAAAGAAAAAATGCTGCTTCTTGAAAGAAAGTGTGATTTATCTAGGACATGTGATCGATAAAGAGGGTGTGAGCCCAGATCCGAATAAAATCTAAGTTATACAAAAATGGGCTATCCCTAAAACTATAAAAGAATTAAGAGCCTTTATTGGGTTCACTGGGTATTAAAGAAAATATGTTGAAAAGTATGCAAAGATTGCACGTCCTTTATATGATCTTGTAATAGATACGAATAAAGAGTTGAAAAATAAAAGAACAAAAAATATCGATATACAAGGAAAATGGAATGAAAAATGTGAGATGTCATTTAATAAGTTAAAAGTGATGTTAACTACTCCACCTGTACTTGGAATACCAGATTATAGTCAATCTTTCATAGTTGATACTGATGCTTCTTCCGGAGGATTAGGTGCTGTGTTGAGCCAACACCAGGGTGATAGAGTAAACGTAATTGCATATGCCAGCAGAGTTCTAAGCAAAGGCGAAAAGAATCAAGAAAATTAT
Source organism: Osedax fenrisi (assembly GCA_964019155.1). Taxonomy (NCBI): domain Eukaryota; kingdom Metazoa; phylum Annelida; class Polychaeta; order Sabellida; family Siboglinidae; genus Osedax; species Osedax fenrisi. The sequence goes on from OZ025244.1 coordinate 1,834,564, forward strand.
TCCTCCAATAAAGTAGAACTACTAGCCGTGAAATGGGCTATTTGTGACGTATTCAGGAGCTACCTTCTGGGTTCGAAAACGACGTTATATACAGATAATAACCCGCTTACTTATATATTTACAACAACAAAATTACCTGCTATAGAACAAAGATGGTTATCAGCTTTAGCCTCTTTTGATATAGAGATAAAATATAGACCTGCCAAGAGTAATATAAATGCTGACGTTTTATCAAGAAAGTCATTTGGCCAGCAATTAAATGAAGTTAGAGGAATAGTCGATTTACAAGAAGTATCCATGAATATTATATCTACGTATAACAACGATGACGAAATCATGCGAATTGATAAAGTAAGTCCAAATATAAGAGAAGAACAATCTAATGATGCAACCATTACAGAGCTGATAGAAATGATACAGAAGAATTAGAAGCCGGACAATAACTCAATTTCTAAGAGGTCTATTTATGTAAAGAAATTGGTTCGACAGTGGAAGAAATTAGATATAATCAATACCGTACTGTATCGTACAATAACTATTGAGGGACATACAGTGAGACAAATAGTAGTACCAGATACTTCCAAAAGAAAATGTATAACTGAAGTGCATGATCATCTCGGTCATCAAGGCATTGCTAGATGTTTGGCACTATTAATACAGCGATGTTTCTGGACAGGTATGCACAATGATGTTGAAAATTATATAGGGTGTTGCAAAGTATGCACCATACAGAAAAAACTTGCCAGACCAGTGAGAACAAAGATGGGCACTATAGAAGCAAATAGACCATTAGAGGTACTCTGCATGGATTTTACTACCGTTGATAAATCTGAAACCGGAATTGGAAACATCCTTGTACTTATCGATGCATACAGTAAATTTATAGTAGCGGTACCGACGAAAGACCAAAAAGCAACTACAGTGGCAAAAATATTAGTTCAGAAATGATTTAGAACCTATGGTATTCCGGAGAAGTTACACTCTGATAAAGGGGTAAATTTTCTTTCAACTATAATAAAGGAACTATGTCAGAATTACGAAATTAAGAAAACTAACACAACACCTTATCATCCATGTGGAAACGGCATTGTCGAGAGATATATTCGTACTCTGCAAAATTATTTAAGAATGTTATGTTATCCACTTGTATATAACTCCCCTCTTATAAACACGCATAATGGACAATTCCATATTATTGTATAACTACCACATGCGTGATATTGTGTATCAACGTGATATCAGCGCACGTACGACTAGTGACTGGTATCACGCACGCACATTCTAACCGTCTCGCATGATCGCCCACGTGCAGACGGCTGCCTATATATAGCGGACCGCCGCGATGTATAGGCAGTGCTCGAATCACCTAATAAACTATAGAAGCCTTGTCGCTCGTATCTATGCCTATATAGGCATACGCCTTATACATATATATATGTTATATACATGTATATAACATGGTGGCAGTTGCTTAAGTGATACTACACATCCTACCGCACCTAACACCCACTACCCTACCCTCAAACAATGTACCCCATATTTACCCAACCAACCTTCAACTGGACCGCACAGGACAGATACGAAGAAGTATGTAAATTCAAGAGAACATGCACAATCTCTTTCAATGGCCCACTAGCAGACCTCACACCAATAAAACAGGCAATCTATGTGCTGCTATGGCTAGGAGAGGAAGGCCAAGAAAAACAGCAGTACTGGCCCGAAATCGTCAAGGCGCCTACCCTATCGCGCACATCTAGACACAACGGTTCCTCTCTGTGGGCCCATCTGTAAGCCCACTCGTCCATAAACTACATCTACAGGAATCAAGACAACATACACACGAGCCGATATGTGATTTCATCACCCGTTGTCGTCGCCTTGTATCACGGTGCGTATACGCCAACAGCAACGATGCTCTACTAGACGCACTACTAAGAGGAGGTATATCAAGAGCTGCTCGCGATAAATTAATCAGTAGTAACATCACAACTATTGATCAAGCACTCTTGATATACCAGACCGACGAAGCCGTAAATAGACACCACGCACCTCTCGAGCCCACAATACATACAGTGGATAAGGCTCCTACGAAAGACACCAAGCCATGCATAAGCTGTGGGAGGCAACACGACACCTGCCCTGCACTCGGAGTCAAATGCAACAAATGCGGTCGATTCAACCACTGGGCATCAATGTGCCGATCGACACGAAATATACACGCTATCGACACCATCCGAGATAGATGTGTGGACACTCGAGATGAGGTTTTCGTTAAATTAGTTATCAAACAATCTCATAATAGCACTATTATAATACGCGAAAAGGTAGATACAGGAGCCCAAGTAAATGTACTTCCTTCTACTATATACAAAACATTAGACTATGCGCCCTCCCTGACTAAGGCAACAACCGCCTTACACATCTTACTCGCATATGGTCAAAAACCTATCAATCTGCTTGGTATAACCAGGCTCAGGGTCCACCATTATAATATGAAATACGTTTTTTAAGATTTTTATGTAGTCGATACATTAGGACCAACTATTATTGGTTACCCATCTTGTATGGCTATGTCACTCATTACAATGAACTGTGCTATATCGACAGTACCGAGCCCCTTGACAATAGATAACTTAGACAAACTTTTCCCGGATCTGTTCCAAGGAATTGGAATGTTTCCGGGAGAATTAACCATACATACTAATCCCGATATCCCCCCCAGTAGTACACGCAGCTAGACGCGTACCTGTTCATATACGCGACGAAGTGGCTACCGAGCTCCGATCAATGGTCGAGCAAAGTGTCATAACTCGCATATCCGCACCTACTCGATGGGTATCAAGATTAACCTATGTACGCAAAAGCTCTGGCAAAATCAGAATTTGCCTTGACCCTAAAGACCTGAATAAGGCAATCCTACGTCCCCATCACGTTACGAAAACATTAGAAGAAGTTAATAACTTACTTAGTGGCGCAACAATATTTTCAAAATTAGACGCTAGATCTGGCTACTGTGAAACTAGACCATCAGTCCAGTATCCTAACTACCTTCAACACCCATATGGGTAGATTTCGTTTTAAACGACTTCCATTTGGCCTCAATCTGGCAAAAGATGTTTTCCAACACCATATGGACCTTATGCTAGAAAATCTAAAGGGCATTATAAATATAGCCGACGACATAATCGTTTATGGTAATAATAATACCACACACGATGAAAATCTGATGGCACTATTTCAACGCGCTCGCGTATATGGCCTAGTATTTAATAAACAAAAATGTATAATTTCATCTAGCGAAATACCCTTCTTCGGACTCCTATATTCTAAGTCAGGCACTAGGCCAGACCCGGAAAGTACCGCATCTATATCTAGAATACAACCACCCACTAATATTACTACATTGCGCAGCTTCCTCGGAATAGCAACGTATATGTCCCCATTCACTACTAACATGATCAACTTAATCTCCCCTATTCAAAATTTAACCCACAAAGATGTCATCTTTGAATGGACCCCTTCCCACCAAGTAGCCTTTGATAACATCAAAGCTGAATTATGCAGGCCTAAAACCCTCGCATATTTTAACACACAATTACATACAACAATCCAAGTTGACGCGTCCGGTATAGGACTCGGAGCAGTACTACTCCAAAACAACCGTCCCGTATGTTATGCGTCCCGCACCCTTACTAGTACTGAACGTCGTTATGCAAACATAGAGAGGGAACTCCTCGCAGTCATTTTTGGCTGTGAGCGGTTCCACCATTATGTTTACGGATCCGAATTTACAGTTGAGAGTGACCATAAACCACTAGAAATGATCATTTTAAAACACATATCATCTGCTCCAGCCAGACTCCAACGCATGCTACTGAGACTGCAAACATATAAATTATCGATAAAATACCGCCCCGGGAAGGATCTAATATTAGCAGATGCCTTTTCGAGGGATACAACGTTCGCACTTCCATCCCCAACGTACCATACTATCAATATGATCAATTTAACTCCCCAAACTGAAACACTACTGATACTGGCTAAAAACGATGACGACTAAATAATATAATACAATCTGATTGGCCCAACGATAGACGACACCTCCTTAAAGACTTACACCCTGGCCCTATAGAGATGTATTAATTAGTAGTAATGGTTTAATATATAAAGGCCTCTCTGCCCTAGTGCCATCGCGTGCCATACCTAAAATCATGTCTAAACTACACATAGCACACACCGGTGTAGAGAAAATGATGCTATTAGCCAAAGACGCAGTATATTGGCCAACCATGCGTAAAGACTTAACTAATTACGTAGATTTATGTACAGTATGTCAGGACTATGCTAGAAGCCCTTGGCGCCCTCCCCCAACCGACAGATTACTGCCTACGAAGCCATGGGATACCATAGCCGCTGATTTGTTTCATCTTCACGGCAAGAACTATCTTTTAATCGTAGACTACTTTAGCAAATACCCTATTATCCATCACCTACCCAACAGTACGTCTTGTGAGACTATTATCAACAAAATAAAAGACACACTATCCATATTCGGTATACCAACTATATTGTTAACTGATAATGGTCCGCAATTCAGCGCACCACTATTTACAACATGTGCGTCTGAATGGGAGTTCAAACACCTCACTTCCAGTCCCCATTATCCACAGTCTAATGGGTTCATTGAAAGAAATGTGCAAACAGTTAAACAAATACTCCAGAAGACTATAGGTGACCCTCGCAAGGCTCTTCTATCATGGCGCAATACACCATTAGATACAAAATCACCGAGTCCAATACAGATACTATTCCACCAATCCACTGAAAACAATGATACTCAATACCGCAACCTACAAAGACGATCACAAACCCAACACCGACAACTAGCCCCCCACAGAAGTAAACAACAACCCACTATTCTCAAACCACAACAGCCTGTGATTATAAAAACACCAACTAACAATACATGGACCAGAGGAACTATATCACGAATACTAACAGACCCACACTCATATTAAGTTCTAGGACCAACATGTCTCCTAAGACGATCACGACACCACATTCGCCCAATACCACCGGAGCCAACCCTACCAACTGTTACTGCTAACTATAATTTTATAACACCATCGACTAGTGCACCCTCCATGCCCAACTTAAATGATCCCCAATCCACCGATACCTTACCTATTACCCCACGACGTAGTACGCGCATTAGAAATCCACCAAATAGATATTCACCTTAAACTAACCTATATATTGTATAGTTAATACCACCTCTTGCGAATATATACCAGTCAACAATATTCCAGGTATACGATAACCTATGATCACAAGTCGCCCCGAAGGAGATCGAGACTGGTATATTCCTTAACTACATATGGATTCCAACAAGTAGGCTGAATGGCACAAGCGCCACAAGTAGATTTCGTCGTCGGATCCGCCTTACCTATCTGGTTCGAACGATCGTCATCGTTCTTCTCCAATCGGGAGAAGGAGGGATGTTATGTTATACACTTGTATATAACTCCCCTCTTATAAACACGGATAATGGACCATTCCATATTATTGTATAACTACCACATGCGTGATATTGTGTATCAACGTGATATCAGCGCACGTACGCCTAGTGCCTGGTATCACGCACGCACATTCTAACCGTCTCGCATGATCGCCCACGTGCAGACGGCTGTCTATATATAGCGGACAGCCGCGATGTATAGGCAGTGCTCGAATCACCTAATAAACTATAGAAGCCTTGTCGCTCGTATCTATGCCTATATAGGCATACGCCTTATACATATATATACATATGTTATATACATGTATATAACAAAGAACACTGACCGACAATGAGAAAAAGCGATGGCCGGAGCACATTGATAAATTTAATTGTATATATAACGCAACACCACATAGTAGTACTGGTTTATCACCGTATTTTTTGTTATTTGGAAGGGAAAATAAGCTAGAAATTGATAACCTACTTGGAAACATAGGTGGTATAATTCAAAGAGAAGACAACTGGATGGAAGAAATCAAGAAAAGACAAGATACAATAAAGACAAAAATAATAATGAAGGGGAACAAACGAGAAGATGAAAAACAGAGAGAATATGAAAATACTAAACAAAATGATACCATCAAGATAGGCAGTGAAGTATATGTAAGGAAACTAGTACAGGGGAGAAATAAGATTCAGAACTACTGGGAGGAAGATAGATGGAGGGTGAAAAATAGAAGAAGAACGGTATATGAAGTTGAGAACGCACAAGGTAACCGGAAGATTGTAAACCGTACAGGCATAAAGATATGCGAACTGGATCAAGAAATGATACAATGGTCATACACGGCTAACGAAAAGGAACATAATGTTTGGAGTGGTAGATTAAGACCTCGTAAACACTGAATATTTTTTATTAGATTCATAGAAACCCCTTTATTTTGCAAACGGGGAGTTATTTAATTATTATCTTATATTGGCATTACTATTGATTATTTAATTATTATCGTATATATTGATTATCTTATATATTAACATTACTATTTATTAATGTAGTATCATATTATATATTAAAATCACCATTTATTAATTTATTATTATCTTATATTGGCATTACTATTGATTATTTAATTATTATCGTATATATTTATTATCTTATATATTAACATTACTATTTATTAATTTATTATCATCTTATATATTAACATTACCATTTATTAATTTATTATTATCTTATATTGACATTACTATTGAATATTTAATTATTATCGTATATATTTATTATCTTATATATTAACATTACTATTTATTAATTTATTATCTTCTTATATATTAACATTATTATTTATTAATTTATTATCATCTTATATATTAACATTACTATTTATTAATTTACTATTATCTTATATATTAGTAATACTGTTGATTAATTAATTATTATCTTATATATTAGCATTACTATATAACTATATTATTATTACATTTATTATATATTATAGATGAATATTTATTTAGATTACTATTATTCTTATTTTATATTATTGTTGTATTATTTTGTTAAAAAAAAAAAAAATAAAAAGTTAGGATGATTGTTATGTTATCATATATTGATATTAAAGTATAATATCAATATATTATTAACTATGCTTATTTAAGGGTATATATTCAAACTACATTAATTACCGTTATATATATATATTTATCAGATAGTTTGGAACGCTATTATAAATTATATCATAAATTAACCTTCCGTGATCTGTGTGATCACGAGATGTTATGGTCATATATATATGTCAGGAATGTGACAAACTGGATAGATTTGATATTGATATTGATATTGTGATTTGATTAAAAACTGTAACATACTAACTTTGTTTTATTTAATTTATATAAAGTAATACACCTTAATAATAATACACCTCTCAGAATATTACTCGTCGTAAGAAAGCCCAACCCCGCGGTGATTGCTAGCTGAAGGTAGATTCACGCATTTGCGCTGACACCCAAAAGAAGCTTCTTTAGCCCCGCAAATCAATTTATTACATATATATATATATATATATATATATATATATATATATATATATATATATATGGTATCATTTAATATTGAGATCAAGGATTTTCCGAAAGAAAATATTTTGTGAGATTAATACGCATGTGCATTTGTTTGTATTTTGCCTGCACTGTTAAAAAAAACCCTTTAGTTTTCGTGAAATAAACCCTTTAATCGATGTCCGTTTAAACAAAGGGTTTGGTAACCTTTAGTTAGGCTTTTTTCAAACTAAAGGGTTTAGGTCGAATATCTACTAAAGGGTTTGGAAACCTTAATTATGCCGTTCTTCGAACTAAAATAATTAATCAATATATTAAATTAATTACATAATATTTTTTTTTTAAATTCCATAAAAATCAGTGTTGGAAATGTACTGTACTGCATTGATTATTAATTATAAATACATATTTTCTTATATATTAATAAAATATAATTTGTTATATTCTATTAAGTTATGTTTATAGTATATGAAAATATTGTATTAGTAAAAAGATATGTATTCTAAAGTACCATATTCAAATGGGTATAGTGGACGAACTGAGAAGGATATAGTGAATGAAAATAAACCAATCAAAATCGAGTAATATAGGTCTAATTGTCATGCTATATTTTAATAAATAAATTAATGAAAACTATATTTAGAAAAATCATAATTAATTTGCGTATGCATCACATAATATAAAAGAGATGTAATAGGAGTTATAATATAATCCCATTTATTAGTTGTATTCACGATTTGAATATAAATTAATATTAGGTGTATGAGTGTACTATAGTGTATGATAAACTATAACATTAATTTATGTTCAACATTTTTAAAATATAAATCTTAAATAAAATGCGTGCGTCGGCATGAATATTACAAAATATATTATTAAAATAATAAAAATGAAAAAATGAAACGAGTAAATAGCGAGACACATTGATTTATTTTTGTACTAAAATCCAATACTCCCTTCTTGCGCTATTTTTTCGTTATTTATTGAGTTTAACTAAACTGATATTAATACGAGAAATATATGAGTTAAATTAAAATAAGTTTTGATATTACACTAGATATTTCCAACATTACTATTTGTCAGCAATTTTTAGTATTAAGGGTAGAAGTGATGACATCAATTACGTTTAGTAGTGCTATTTCTGTGGAGTGTCCTTGGCGAAAACCACTTTGTTGAGGAAAATGGAGATTATTGGCGGTTAAATAGGAGATTAGTTGACTAGAAACAACTCTTTCAAACATTGTACTTACCAAAGGTAGCTGAGATATTGGGCGATAATTGAGAAGTGATTCGGGATCGAGTGAACGTTTTTTTAAGAATGGGAGTAATTATTACTAGTTTAAAAATTGTAGGGACAGTACCGGAATTTAAGGAATATAATATGATGTTACAGATAGTTGGACATATATATTCGATGTAAAGTTTAAAAATAGATAGTGGAACAGGATCGGAGGGAGATATCGAAGTGGACGCATGTAGTAGTTTAGATATGAGAAATATATGTGGCGGATGACAAAAACTTAAGAAATCAGATATAGGTGGGGTAACTATGGGTGAAGGATAGTTGGCAGAAGGGTTATGGTTTTTTATCTTTATTATGATGAAGTCAATCTTATTATAAAATGCTATGAAGAAGATATTTACATGTAGTGCTAGGGAAAATGAATTTGTTAAATTAGTGAACATAATATGTGGATTTGAGGTAGCATTAAAATGATAGTTGAAATCACCAAGAATAATTGGGTGGTATATGGGTGAACTTATGAGTTCAGTAGCAAGATCGTTAAACTCACTTAGAAAGAAGCGAATTCTGGTTTAGGTGGTTTATAAATGTTACAATGGATATAGATTTATGTTTTGGGTGAACGATATAGTTAGAATATGGATATGGAATGGTAAAGGTAGAGAAGATGTTACGAGGAAGCCAACCCAACTACCACGACCTGATAATCGTGGCGACTGTTTAATGGTAATAAGAGGGAGGCATTGGAATGAAGAGAACGAATATTGATTAGGGAAATGTGTTCAGATAAGGTGGTATATAATTGGCATTTAAAAGACGTATATTTAGATTTAAAAGATTCGTTGTACACTATAAAGGATTTCTCCCATAGATCTAGTTCATCTGAAGATGGTGATAACGGTTCACAGTTCCAATCAATTTAATATACATGTATGACTAGTGACCATACCTGATTTGCATGCATGACATAATACTCCACTATTTGTGAATGCAGTATCAGATAATTATTGTCTAAATAATAGTTTAAAGAAATTACTGTCTTTTAGTTTATTTCGAGATTATATCATAGCGTCATAAATAAAAGGAGATGATAGTGTAAGAATACAACGGTTAGATTTAAAATATATAATAGTAATAGTGTTAGGGTCAAGGTCAAGTTTGCAAAGAATATATTTTAGAAAAGTCAGATTCCGTTGAGAAGTATCAAGATGCTCAATAACAAGTGAAGGTATATATATATATATATATATATATATCATTATTTATATATCATTATTTATATATACTTTATTATAATAATATTATATATATATCATTATTTATACTTTATATATACTTTATTATTATTATTATATATGCATAGAATAATGAGAAGGCTGAGTAATATATCACAAAAGATCATAATTTATATTAATATTGAAAGCGTTATCTTAATGGTTAATCATAACGCGTATCAGCAATGATTCTACTGTTAAAATACATTTAACGTACCGCGAAAATAATCTAGTGTTATTATCAATGTAGGTCTGTAAAATATAACATAATATTAATTATCTCAATCATAATAGTATACATAAATATAATGGGTGTAAGAAATGTAGGTTAAATAACCTTTTAATCCTATTATCTTTTCCCAGGCTGACGAGGGTTGATGTCAGCTGAACATGTTGAGCTTCCTCGTGCAGTAATTTAATGAGCCGATATATATTTAGATTTACCATGCCATGCCACATCTATGAACTACGCTGCCGACTCGATCAGAACAAAACTGACTGGGATACACCACCTCTTAAAGCCACTGATACCCAAATCACTGACTGGACAGACTCACTTAAACAATTTAGAAAGAGCTTAAAGGATCAAACCCTACTGAAAATATTCAAACATGACTACCCAATAACTCACATAAACTACTCACTATAGCACTTACTAATAAAAGATCATTATCAGAAAATATTGATCTAGTCAATCAATACATCAGTGACCACACCTATGACATATATGCGCTAACCAACACATGGCTTAACATACGTGATACCTGTACTCCAGCGCTCATACACGGTCAATCCTGCAAGCTAACTAGTCTCACTAGAATAAACTCTCGCCGCAGTCACGGAGGAGATGTTGCACTATAGTGGACTAACAAAGAAATACTAATTACCTCCCACAAACAACTACCAAGAACTGACTCTTAAATCCTACTTATGACACTATTTATAAACAAAATACCCTTCCACATAATTCTTTTCTACGGGCCCTCTTACAACTCTTATCAACAATTCTTCATCGACTTTACTGACATTATACACAACTATCATGAAAAAAACTTTCTAATCCCCCCCACCTCAATAATCAACACTGTTAACTAATACTTTTTCCATAACATCACAACTAAATCTCTCCTATAAAATATACACACCCCGGCTCTATCATCATAGGAAAATAAAGAATATCGACTATATATAGTTTAAAACTGATCTCTATAATTCAACACTAACTATAAAACATGACCCCTCATTCCTAAACACAACATTGTCTGCTCTATTTGACAAACATGCGCCACTTATCTGCTCCAATATATATATATATATATATATATATATATACTAACTCTCCATGGTTTAACTCTGACCTCTGTTCCCTCAAAAGACACACCCGAAACTTGATAGATTCTACAGAAAAACCTCTACCCATCAGAACCACTCAAACTGTATTATGGCACGTTATAGTTATCGTCATAACATGTTTCGTAATACATCTAAATTCTACCAATCTAAAATCACTTCTGCTGGAACTAACATTAAAACTCTCTACAAAATCACAGATAGTCTTCTCAGACGATTTAAACAAACCTAACTCCCTGAAATGCCCGATGAGCTTCTCTACAATAATTTTGCTGACTTATTTACTGAGAAAATCGAAACTATTCACAACAACCTTACTAACACTGCCTCGACATCCAACTATAACTGGCTACCCAACTTCCCACCAGCGTATATGCAAAACTTCATTCTAATCTCTTCAATCGATATTCAACATCTTATACTGATAGCTAAATATAGCTTCCCAACTTACGTACTACCTCTAGTTGTTACGAAGATTCTATCTGACAAACTATGTATTATATTTAAATATATTATCAATCTATCGATCAATACGAGTGATAAAACCCCAACTTAAACACCATCTTAAACACTCAACTATAACCCCGATATTGAAAAAACCCACAACTGGCCAAGCTATTCTTTCTAACTACCGGCCAATTTACCAACTACATCTACTCTCTAAACTACTTGAAAAAACTGTTTACTACCAACTCATATACTTCTTAAACAGTTTCAACATCCTTGATCCGAGAAAACATGCTTTTAGACCCAACCATAGTACGCAAACTGGTATAATACAGCTCCTGGATAACAATCTAATATCAGATAATGTCAATAATACATCACCAACCCAATCAATCTTCCTTGACCTTTCCTCGGCATTCCTAACCTTGACCACGATATACTTTTAACCCGACTAGAACAAATGGGAATTACCCGAACTGTGCTAAAATGGAACTCTAACTTTATTCGTGATCGCTTCTTTTCGGTCAAAATTCATGAACAATTGTCATCACTCCGCAAACTGTATTATGGTGTTACTCAAGGTTCTATCCTCTCGCCCATCATCTTCGAGATTTACCTATTATCCATCTCAAGTATACAAAATACCTTCCCTAATCTGCACTACAAACATTACGCGGACGACATTGCATTATACTCCGAAACCACAAACTCTACTGAATTACAACTCTGCATGGATACTATACACAACTGGCTAACATCTAACCACTTACAACTTAACGCTACCGAACTACTAAACATTAACGCTAACTCCAACTTAGTCAATGTTCTAATACTCCACACCGACTCCTCACAACTCACTCCGTATTCTACCGTTAAGTATCTTGGGATAACCCTCAACCCTACATTAGACTCTGATGATCATATCAACTCACTATTAAAGACGAGCTCGCACTTTTAATACAATATTAGGAAAATTCCACCTTTCATTGACTTCCCTACGGCTAAACTCCTCACGCTATCACTTGTTATCTTTAGACTCAATTATTGTAACACCTTTCTCATTGGTGCAAAAACTGCCTCTATTATTAAACTAGACCGAATTATCAATGGATCAAACGAACCATATACCAACTAAAAACTACTGACTATACTACCTCTGTGACCAATCTGCGACTACAACTTAACTGTCTTACTACAACTTAACAATTTAACTATATAACACTCACTCTTCTCCATAAAATACTGATAACCAACGAATCCACTCCAATATTTGACTACTTTATATATAGTAATAACACCCTTCTACTGCGATCCTCCTCTACACCAATCCTAGAAGAACCACCTTACAAAATTTACAAAATTTGGAAAAAAAACTTTTCACAGGAAGGCTTCTAATCTCCGGAACAAGTTACCGAGCAAGTTAATGACAACAGATATGACATTCTCAATATTCAAAAAAAAGAATACTGATATTTATCATTGACAACCCCATTATTTAAACCCCACTTGTATCATATCAACATTCTTTGTTTTACCTCGTATTTTTGTTTTCTCGTTTTTCGTGTTTTTTCTCGTTCTCACACTCTCAAGAATATAATATTATTTGAGTGTCTAAATAAATACCTATCACCATCATCATGTTATTTAACCGACTATGATAACCTTGTTGGTCATTATTTGTCCGTGTAGATAAACTATGTACACACCACGAAGAAACCGGATGTACAGTCGAGTGAATCCATTGTCTATTGACATAAGCCATGAAGTTTCTTAATAAAATAGTGGCATCTGAATCTGTCTGTGCAATTTCATTAAACGTCTGCGTAATGTGTTGATCGGGTAAAAGAGGAAGACTCATCATTTGATGGATGACGCGACGACAGAATGTAGATGAACCGTATTCAGATGATAATCCGATTTTACGTGCATGGTGCATTATCGACTGAAATATATAATAATAATAATAATATTTATTTATTGAAATCTCATATATATATTGAATACAATATAAATAGCGGATACAATTGGACCCCTCAAGAAGTCATAGACTTGTACATGTTATACATAACTGTGAGAGGCCCCGACAATACAATATAAATAGTAATAGTAACATTTTTTTTCTTGTGTTTTGATTTATCCTTTATTAAGTTCTTTATAAAATAGAGAAAATCAAGAACTGCCTGGAGTCGAACCCGGGATCTATGGCTTACTAGCTTTTGGTTATCCCACTGAGCCATCGACCCCAGACTATATATATATATATATATATATGTATATATATATAAAATATTATATAACAATGTGTAAATTACTTGGGGTCTTAATGGGGTGTGGATAGTTTGGTAGATAAAAAAGTTGGGGCTTCTTTTTTACTCATAAAATGCTAAAAAGTTAATTCTACATTCAAGTCCTACCTCCACATTCACGTGGTAGACCCCATTTATACTAACGGAGGAGGGCGAACGCGTCTTGTTCAGCGCGTCAAATCTGATAGCAAAGTCCTGCTAATGACTAGTAGTCGACTCGGGAGAGCCAAAGTTTATGGGAATAAACCCAAACAGAAAATTCAACTTGATCTGTTGTAAGAGGTCGATTGTCCTGAGCAGCAGCAGTACAATTATTGGAGGCAGCGGAAAAACCAATTATTGGTCAACGACAATTTCATACTAAACCCGAGGCATTGTGGAAAACCCAAACATGGCTAGGACACTGCGCTAGAGTAGGCAACGGGAAACCACTCTAGTAAAATCCCAAGAAAACAAACATGACAGACACAAACATACACATCACAATAAGGTCGAAGAATGAGACTCCCAGGCTGGACGGCTTTAATATAATTACTACTGGGGAAGGGTACTCCATTGTCACAAGTAAGTGCAACGCGGATGACGGGGGTGTTTTAAAGCCGAAAGGACGATAATCAACTGAAAATAGTGTAACGAAAATGACAGAGGCAAGCTATAGAATAGCAAAAGAAAGAATGATAATAGGTACATGGAACGTAAGAACAATGAATAATGGAAATTTGGAAGTAGTCAAGAGAGAAATGGCAAGGCTGGTGTTGATTTGCTAGGAATAAGTGAAATGAAATGGACAGGAATGGGACATTTCACATCAGATAAATATGAAATCTACTACTCTGGACAGGAGACATTGAAGCGAAATGGAGTGGCATTTATATGTAATAATGAAATACGAAGATGTGTACTGGGCTTCAACCCAGTAGATGACAGAATTGCCACAATACGTATACAGTGCAAGCCGATAAACATAACAGTAGTACAAATATATGCCCCAATATCCAGCGCAGAAGAAGAAGACAGTGATGCATTTTATGATAAAGTACAATCTGTATTGGACCAGATACCTAATGACGATATTCTGTATATCATAGGTAACTGGAACGCCAAGGTTGGGAATGAATTATCAATTGATATCACTGGTAACTTTGGTTTGGACAAGAGGAATGAAAGAGGGGATCAACTTGTAGAATTCTGTAGTAGAAACGATCTTAGAATAATGAATACATTATTTAAGTTACACCCACGAAGGCTATACACATGGATATCACCTGACCAGAAATCAAATTGATTATATATTATGTAAATCAAGATGGAAAAGTAGCATAAAGCGAGTCACAACTCTACCGGGAGCAGATTATTGTACTGACCATAATCTGCTCATAGCCGTTATCAAGGTCAAGCTCAAACGTATAAAACGATCAATGCAAACTCAAATATACGATGTGGAAAAAATCGGACTTGACTACAGTCTATGGATTGATATTCGGACTATTCTAATAGAGGCAGCAAATAAAAAGGTCCCGAAAGTCAAAAGGAAGAAAGTCTCTGAGTGGCTTTCGGAAGAAGCTCTAAAAATTGCCAAAGAACGAAAGGATATTCGTAGCAAAGGAAAGTATGAAGAATATCGAAAGCTTAACGCAGCATTTCAGAAGAAAGTAAGACAAGGTAAAGAGCAAAGTATCAGAGAAAAATGCAGACAAATTGAAGAGTTAAATAAAATAGGTAAGACTAGAGACTTATTCAAAGAAATAAAAGAGATGACTGGCTCACGAAGCTCAAGAGGTTGTGCTATGCAATTAAGTAATGGAAAAGTGGTTTCTGAAGAAAAAGAAATAAAAAAGAGATGGCATCAATATACTGAAAATCTATATAGAAGAGATATTAATATGAATGATAATTTTAATGTACATTTATATGAAGACGAACCTGATGTATTATAGATAGAAGTAAATGAAGCAATACAGCACATATCTAACATAAAATCTCCAGGTTGTGATGGAATAGCGATAGAGTTTCTAAAAGCAGGAGGAGATGAGGCAATTATAGTCATGACAAATCTATGTAATATCATATGGAAAATGAAGACATGGCCAAATGATTGGAAGAAGTCCATATATGTCCCTATTTACAAGAAAGGAGATAAAAAAGAATGTGGGAATTATCGAACTATTGACTTAATCTCACATGCTAGCAAAATACTTCTGAGAGTTCTACAAAAAAGACTGGAGACCCTCCTTATCCCTGAACTACCGATCGAACAAGCCGGGTTCCGAAGAGGTAGAGGAACTAGAGCCGACATATCAAACCTGAGATGGCTGATGGAAAGAGCTAGGGATAATCAAAGAGAACTATTCATGTGTTGTATTGACTACAAGAAGGCATTTGACTGCGTAGACCATCAACGATTATGGAACACTCTCAAAGGTATGGGAGTACCTGAACATTTGATTGTCATGCTCAGTAACTTGTATACAAATCAGGAAGCGATTATAAGGACAGAGTATGGAGATACAGTCAACATACCGATTGGTAAAGGAGTACGCCAGGGTTGCATTCTATCTCCATTGCTATTCAACATCTATGCAGAAAAGATAATGCGAGAGGCTCTAGATAAGTGGGACAAAGGCATTGGCATAGGTGGAAGGAAAGTACCAAACCCGAGATATGCGGATGACACCACATTGATAGCCGGTAATAGAGAGGACCTTATAGAACTTATAGAAAAAGTAAAATCGTCGAGTGAGAAAGATGGGTTATATCTAAATGTCAAAAAAACTAAGGTGATGGCAACAGGAGAACTAGATTCTATAATAGTTGATGGCGGAAATATAGAAGTAGTTGAAAGATTTGTGTTCCTGTGAGCCTTAATAACAAGTGACGGACAAATAGATATGGAATTACGTAGAAGAATTGCAATGGTAAAAAGTGCAATGGGGAGTCTGAGGAAAATTTTTAAAGATAGAGATTTAAGACTCGCCACTAAAGTAAAAATTGTACAGACACTTATTTTCCCGATTATTCTATACGGTGCAGAAACCTGGACTCTAAAGAAGAAGGGAAGAGCAAAAATCGATGCTTTCGAAATATGGTGTTGGAGAAACCTGCTTGGAGTGACCTATATAGATAGGAAGACAAATATAGAAATCATTGCCAGCATAAAACCCAAAAGAACGCTAGAGGCAGAAATTGTCAAACTTGCTTTATCATACTTCGGACACGTGGTGAGAGCGGACTCGATGGAGCTACAGCTGATGCTAGGAAAGATGGATGGTCAACGGCGAAGGGGTAGGCCACATATAACGTGGCTGAACAATGTGCATAATTATATAGCCAACGACAACATCATAAAGATACTAGCAGAAGCCAGAAATAGAGTGATATGGAGAGGAACTGTCATGTACGTCGCCAAGGGTTGGTTAAGACTCGACGGCACAAGGTAACAAGGTAAAATTACTTAAATTATTATAATTTATTTATATTTATTATATATTGATGTGAATTTAAACTTGGCTAAAATGAAAGAGCTCTTATAACTCTCATAACCCTCTTATAATTGCCCCAGGAAATGACTGATGGGTGGCCTGCCATGTTGCTGATTCGAAATCCAACATGAACCGTTGAGGTGATAAAGTACCAGTCTGTGGTCCAAAGATACTCTTTAATATTTCTAATACGGCAATGTAATCATTTGTCGAGCATCTGCTCATGTTAGAATGAGTTAGTTTCACCTGTTTTTTACATTTAGTTTCACCTATAATAAAACCTCTTATACTAAATAGCTGTATAAATGGAAGTTTTACAAGTTTAAATGTACCATCTATGTAGAATATTTGTGTACTCATAATTAGTTCCCGTTAAAATGATGTCATTAATAATATGTGACGATGATTATCAATTTTAATATCTTCCTGCATATAGATATCAGGTATATATACAACCATATGGTTCGTATTGATAATGAAATCGAGGTTCATTGGGTGATTTGGTCGTTCTTTAGCACGTGCGTAAATTATTACTTTGACGACAAGAGATTTTCTCGGTATGGAATGTACCAAATCCTCGTTTTCTAATAACGACTCATCAAGTATTCTACTCGACGAATCATACTGCCTCTTTTTACCAACCGATATTAATTGTTCACGTAATTGGGAATATTCTACATTATCTGTTTAAATCATAATTATAATTAATATACTTTATTTGTTGCATACTATAGTATATTTATGATAAGTTTAACAAATATGATATTTAAATGTAATACACATATATAAATATGTATAATAATTAGAGTATACTAACGATTATCTAATGAACATATATGTTGATGAGGATTGGCTAACGGGCATCTGTATAGCCGTCATCATGTTGGCGAACTACAGCCTTGCAATGTTGTACAGGTACGCTGAAGAACCGACATCTCTAGTTAATAGTTGTGCTTCTTATATCAATCTTCCGGGTATACATATACCCGTCCGGATCAACCAACAAGTCATTTCCTCTCAATGTAGAGTTACAAATTAGTCTGTAGTTTAGATTATTTTCATCCGATTCTGTTCGTTAAGCAGGTTTAACTGTGACTTCATCTAAGTCACGAATAACTGTGAATGCACCGTAATCTAGTGAAGTTGTCTGCTGGTTTTCTTGTATACAGTTTATACATAGCCACGAAATTACGATGTCCCCATCGATTTATAGCGAGCACATGACATGCGTGTGTGTGTCGCATTGTAGGTGACAAAAGTTTGTAAATCTGTCACATCTAATCGCAGCATCTTCTTCAGGAAGGTCACGCCCGAGGCATTCGTACGTATTCATAATATAATAAGTAATATAATCATAATATAAAGTATACATATGATATATATATATATATATATATATATATATATTATACTATTAAATACATTAACGGCATTGAATATTTTAATCTACCAATCAGATTAATGATGTTTTAATTAATCATACTTTTTATATGTATATTCAAATAATAATGATTATAATGTATAATTACATTATATAATCATTCATTATAATTATTATTTATATAGTTATGAATCATATATGAATTCATATTTATAAATGGAAATTATAGAAAGGACATACGACCTTGATTATATTATATCGTATGTGTGTATGCTAATATATATGTATACATATAATAAGTATTTGTACTACACATTTATTAATGAATTAATGAAAAATAATATGCTATAAATTATTAATTTTAATATTAAAACTAATCTAGTATCTCAGAAACCATAAAACCTATAAAAAAATGTAATGAATAAAATATTCATAATTATATAAATAGTCTAAATAATTATTTTTTATTTTTATTTTTTTAATAGTGCTGATATATCTAATAAACTGATTATGTATTATATATTTTAATTTATGAATAAATGTCAACCTTCTCAAGAATATAGAAATATATCGATATAAAACCTATTAATATATTATTAAAAATTAAAGCATTCTAAACATTATATACATAGTTTGATATATTTAATATCAAAAATTAATTAAGTTTTAAGCATATATATATACCTACAATACGGACACTAATTAATCAATAATAGATCTAGAGAGAAGTTATCTCTAGCTCTATAGAGCTATATAACTAAAGTATATAATATAAATAGCTATATATATATATATATATATATATATATATATATATATATAACTCTATATAACCATATGGTTATAATTTTAATATCACCAATGAAGATAAGTCTAAAAATTTTATTATTTAGATATTTAACATGTATTGTTAATTAATAAAATAATACAAATTAATAAATAAATTACTAATTAAATTATATTAAATGATACATAACATTTATTATAAATAATGTAATTGTAATTTATGTGATTCATTCATCAATGATATATAGGTTATCCTAATGGTATATTGGGTGTCCGTATTATAATACAGGGTGTCCGTATTCGAACATGGGTACCGAATACGGACACTCCCGTTATCTATTGAATACAAATATTTAAAACAATTTAAAATCAAAATATTATCTATAATTATATAAAATGTATATATAGTAATTTTTGAATAACATATTGAGTCATGAAATGTTAAGATCAATTATTGGTAGAGTCCGTATTAGGTTACTTTCACCTATAAATAGATTTATTTCTTGAGAATTATATATATATATATATATCAATTATAAATATATATATATATATATATATATATATATCAATTATAAATATATATATATATATATATATATATATATATATATATATATATATATATATATAATATATAAGGTTTAAGTATCGATGTATATCAATAGATATTTGTTATTATCTAATAATATATTTGTTAACCCTATTTTATTTATTATAGCTATTATATTTTAGATATATTAACTATATATACATTATGTTATATATTTTCTTGATTCAATAAGGTAAATTATAGATTTATTAATAATTATATTATAAAAACTGTTATATATTAAACCATAGAATTATAATAAATATTATTTACTTTTGAAATAATTTATAATTAATTAAATATATAAAAAATCAAATATATATTCTCAACATGAAATTGTGATAATATAATGTATGAAAGAGTATTTATGTTTAATAAAATAAGTTTACATATTATATTAAAATTATTAAATTTAAAGATTCACATGTATATATATATTATAAATGTTACGATGATTTATTTATTTAATTATATGCATTCATATTAGTAATAGTTAACAACATATCCACATAATCAAACATAAATTATAATAAATAATAATATTATATAAATAATATATTAATAAAAGTACAATAATAGTAATACAATTTATATATCTAAAAATATATTACAAATTGGTATATTACGGTCATATAACAGCGTTTTAATGTTTGTTTCAATTGATATTGAATATAAACAATATTTATATTTATAACATTTATCTTTGATATACCTTTCCTTTTTAATATAGTGAATATTGTGATCTGTATCATATAATATACAATGAGCGTTTGAATCATTAAATACATCAGACTCTATTTTAGTCCATGTAGTGGCCTCTAAATCATAATATATAGGTGAATAATAATATGTAAGTGCATTGCCATTATATAAGTAAATACAGTTATCTTTAAAAATAGCTGTTATTACTTTTCTATATTTATTTAAAATAGCAACCTCTATCCATTTTGTATTGCAATATTTTAGTATTTAGACAAACAACTAATTGTTCACAAGTTATACCATTAGGTAAAGGTTCCTGAGTTATCCACTTGTCTTCACTTACATAATATATCATTACTTTTGAACTTTTAGTATCTTCGGATACACCACCTATAATAATTAAATTATCATCAAACATTTTCTCTAGAAATACATCACTAACTTCCCAATTATATTTAAATACAATTTGAGGTGGATAACAACAATCAGATACAACAAATGTTAAAGTGTCATATTTATATAATTTATTATAAGAAAATATAAACAATAAACTTTTACTATAAATTATTTTTTTAACATCTCCAAAATCATATTTAAAGATTAAATATTTATTATCTACTTTACGTATATCCTTGGATGTTAAATAATATAAAGATGATCTATGAGTAGACCTATTACTTAACATTAATTTATTTTCAGTGTCAATACATTTTTCATCTAAATTAATATTTAAAGATTTTACATCAATATCTTTAAAGAATTTAACTGATGTATCATTCAAAATATAAATTTTAATATAAATTGTTTAATAATATCATCTAAAATTGAATTTCCAGTATTACTCTTTAAATTTTCCAACATTAATATTTTACTAAAATATTTACAATTTATGGTGCCAAATAAATGTTCTGCATATTTAATTCTATCTTCTAAATTATGTGTAACCCATAATTTAATTGATATTACGTAATAAAATTCATCTTTACATCTAAATTCATAATTACTAAATGATTTGTATAACTCATCAGCAGTTAAATTTAGAAACACGTATTTCTCTAGAGTTTCGACAAATATTATGTTTAAATTCTCTTTTATACGTTCAACAGATTTTTTTAGAACAGGCAACTTGTGGTTATATAACATCTTTAGTAATTGTAAATCAGGCTTTCTTTTTAAATTTTCATTTAGAAACTGGTCACATTTGTAGATTAATATATCAATCTGAAATTATAGTTAGATAATATTAGAATAATAATTAGAATTAATAATTAAGTTATTTATAAAATTATATATAGTTTATATACTATATTTGAAAATATTTGAAGTATGTACTACATACTACATACCTACTATATATATTTTTTAAATATACTTGAAAAAAATAAATCATGATATAGTTTTATATTAGTTGTAGGATTTATTATTATAATATATATATATATATATATATATATATATAAGTTGATATTCCTAAAATTAGAAGTTCATAATGTTTGATATATTATGATAACATTTACTAATTTATATGTGTTATAAAATAAATATATATTTTAAAATGTTATCAACAATAAATATAAGATAATTGAATATGATAATTATATAAACTTGCAAATAACAAGAAATATTTATCATCTCTGAAATGTTATCTTCTGTTAATTCCATTTCCTCAGTGTACATATATTCTATAATGGCATCCATATTTGGAACACTAAATTTAAATTCAACTTTATTTTCCACATTTTCCTTCATGTCGATCCGAAATAAAGCTTTAAAATATTCACTATGTGTAGCTAATATTAATTTGTGTACCTGTTGATATAGAGACATATTATTTATACAATAATCATATATATATATATATATATATATATATATATATATATATATATATATATATATATATATATATATATATATATATATCAACGTATAAACTACATACAACGACAATTCATCTTCTAACGTATATTTTGTGAAATTTGAATTTTACGCTCGAGTGATTGTATCGTTTTACATTATGGTACACTTTTTAATTATATATATATACATGTACTAAAGATTTTCCAAAGGAAAGATATTGCACTCCCTATCTATCTCTAGTATCTTTAAAAATGTAAATTTAAAATGAATCTGACCATTAACACTAGATGGCGAAATATGTGAAATATATGAAATATTATAACATGTGATATTTTAATTAAGAAATTAAGATATTACTATACATATAGAAAATTCTTATTATATGACTAATACCGCTAGATGGCCATATCGAATTATTAGGTTACAAAAATATACACAAGTGCAATATCTTTCCTTTGGAAAATATTTGATGTAACTATATAAATAAAAACTTATTTTTTAAATTAACGATTATATTAAAATTATTAAAAATAAATTTTAAAATTATTAAATTAATATAATACACATTATATTTATTAGAAATATGACATTAATTTAACAGGAAAATATCTTTCAATTTGAATCTATAGATTCGATGAATTATAATTCATAATAAAGTTGAAATTTTAATTATAAATTTAAAAATACACATTATAAATCTTAATGCATTTTTATTTTATAAATAAATAAATATCTCAAATACAAATATTAAAATCATTTAAAAGAAATAAAATATACAGTGAATAATATCTATTTCGAGTAGTATAAAAGTTATAATTATATAGATGATGATAATACGACTTATGTAGCTATTTGTAACTACAATTAATATTTACACTCATGCATTTATTATTTTATATATTTAATACTAATTAAAAGATTATAGTAATACTATTATTTAAAATAAAATGTCGTTAATAGATTATAATTTAGTGTTAATATAAGTAAATAAAAGTTGTGATGAAAACCATAAATCATAAATGCTATAGAAAAATGTTTATTGAATAAAATATGCATAATTATATAAATAGTCTACAAAAATATTTTTTAATTTTTAATTATTCAAAATATTGCTGATATATGGAATAAACTGATTTTTGTATTACTTTTTTAAATTTATGAAGAAAAAAAATGTCAAATTAAAACCTTCTCAATGATATACCCTACAAATATTTCGATAACACTATATTATTAAATAATTAAGTATTCTAAAATGATATATATAATTTCTATATTTTTTATCAAATATTAATAAAGTTATAAGCATATATCTAGATGTCATATAATTTCATAATACGGACACCCTACAACCAATCAGCGCGAAGCGTATGAACTATTCTGATTTTCATAAAAATCGCGTGAGTTATAATATTAATACCACCAATAAAGCTACATTTAAAATGTGTATTATGTAGATACCTAAATTGTATTATTAATTAAAAAAATAATAAATATAAATACATTATTAACTAATTAAATTAGAATAAATTTTTCATAAAATTAATTATAAATAATGTAATTGTAATTTGTCTGATTTATTCATCAATAATATATAGTTTATATAGTGGTATATAGTCGTATTATAACACGGGGTGTCCGTATTCAGTACCCATGCCACCATGTTTTAAAATCACAATAATATCTATAATCATATAATATTAATATATTATAATTTTTGAATACAAATAATAAATCATAAAATATTAAGCCCATTTCTTGTTAACGTGTCCGTATTAGGTTACTTTCCCCTAATTATTATTATTAATTACCTAGTTTAAAATAATAGACTATTCATTAATTTTATTGTAAATAATATTCTTGGAAGAATATCTAAAATATCTACCAAGAATATCTAAATATTCTATAATACCTACACTGTTAATGAAGATATATTAATACTCAGTGAATGTAAATTAATGATATATGGCTAATAATGCATATTTAAAATATTCATAGAAACGCGTATTATTTGGTTATTAAGGGGATATACGGGTATTAGTTTTCTTTTTAAATGTTTTATTTAAAAACTTGTTTGTCGAATATATACTCTACAATAGATTGTCAATAAATTACAAGTTAAAATGATATTTAAATTGTAAAACATTTTATTTTAGAATGCTACCTATTTTAATAACATTATGAGTAAAAGATAATGGCGGATGAAATGACAGATTACTGATATTGTAACGTTGCTTTTAAATAGTTTTAATAATTTAATAATTTAAGTAATTTTTCTAATTTAGTAATTTATTATAAAATGTTAAGAACTATTTTAAATAATTTTAATTACCATAATAGCTATATATATTAATTATATATATATATAATTATTGTATATATATATATATATATATATATATATATATACATACTATATATGTTATACTCTAAATTATATACTATAAAATTCATTACTATCAAATTAATGTATTTAAATAATAACAAATTTATTTATTATAATAACTAACTTTATAAGTAGAATCTTTATTAACTATAGTAAAGTCTGTCAGTACATCATCCTTTCTCAAATCACAGATACGATCAAGTATTTTCTCTCGTAAAGAATGCATCCCAACTAAAAAATATGTAATTATTATAGTATTAATTAAGAGTTCAAATATATTTATATATATATATATATATATACATATATATATATATATATATATATATATATATATATATATATATATTTAAGATATATTTATGTATGCCATCAATTCATTATAAATGATATATGTGGCACCGAAAGTACCATCTAATAATACTATGTAATATATTATGACAATAATGGAATATAAACTTATATCACACATAAAATAGTGGGAGTAAACAAAAGTTGTTCTTATTACAAATTGTTCATAAAATGTGTTTAATTAATAATACGTAGGAGTAGTGATCTACAAATTCAAATCTTTGCTTGGCTTCGAAGACTTTCAAATCACTAAAAAAATGTTTGGAGACATCAAATCTCTACCAAGTCATGTATTCGAAGACATTCAAATCACCAAAAAATGTTTGAAGACATTAAATATTTACGAAGTCATGTATTCGAAGACTTTCAAATCATAAAACAGTGTTTGTCACATACATTATTGAATTTATTGATAGTAAAAACTTCCCATCATCTAATATATAGTTGATCCCCTTTACTTCTACAAAAAAAGTCTAATGTGAGAGCACAGTAAGCCTAACTAAATTCCATTGAAGATTTCCTACATACTTAATATAGCTACATATCTACATGAATACCTACTTACCCACCTATATACCTACCTAATTACCAACCTAAGTATATTCATGACTACCTACCCACCCACCTATATGCCCATATACATACCCTACCCAACAACCCACATACCTATTTTCGGAAATTGGTTGGCTTGACAACCAATTACAATTATCCCATTTATTGACGTTATAAACAAAAGGTTCGCACCCGTTATTTGCTTGGCATAAGCGATGATATCTGTAGTATTGTAGTAGTTAGTCTTTTTTGTGTAGTTTATATCAGTATTTATTGTATCTATTGATATTTGTGTATCTATTATATATACAGTATCATTTTTATAAATTATTAAATCCGGTTTACGTAGGCCATTTCGAGTTTGGATGTGTGGTTCTAGAATAGTGATATAATTATGTTTGTTTAGAATTGACATAAGTAAACTATTTACATAATTGTGTCTATGTATTCTATTATTGTAATTATAACTACATGTTTGCATTATATAGTTTAAGTAATCGTAGTTATAATTACATCCCCTCATTAGACATTTGGTATTCGTATTAGGGAACATTCGTTTAGATCTAAATTTTGTATATAATAATGCATGTTTTAGTTTGATCGAATCGACGAAGTCTGATTAGTCCGAAGTCTGATTAGTTCGATCGAATCTAAATTTTGTATATAATAATGCATGTTTTAGTTTGATCGAATCGACGAAGTCTCTACCATTTAGTAATCTAGTAGAAAATGTAATCCAGTTATTAATAAAAGGTGCGTGGTTACCATAATCGAGACCTCGTCCATCCGCCGAATTAATAAGATATTTAGTATGATATGATTTAATGTCGATATTAATAGTAAATGATGTATTATCATAATATCTTGGAGATGACCATTTTAATATAATATTATTTGTGAGGGTTTGTATTATAGGATCATCATTTCCACGTATAGAGTTTACCCGTTTGAGGCGCATAACTGGTATTGTTAAAAATAGACGAGTGATCGTCAATCCTCCAATACTACATGGTGCAAAAAATACACCAAGGGAAGTATCTTTGGGTAGACACAACCACCGTCTAACAAAATACCTAATTTATCTACCCATAGTTTTCAATTAATTAAGATATATATTAGAGAAAGTTAGCATATGTAATAAACTTGGTAAAAGATAAGATTTGAGTATATCAAGTTTTTGTTGAGGTTTTAATAATGCTTTAGTTATTGATATTAATTTAGATGTTAACTATATTACTATTGTATTATTTTTATTATCTATAGGTCATATTTCGATACCTAAGTATTTATATGTATCATAAATAGTTAAGGGTTTAAGGCGAATATTATCAATTACTATAAAGCTATTTGGATTACATATCCACTGCTTTTTTTAGGGTTAATAATAATGTTAAGAGTTGCACACTTTGCTGGATTAATATCAAGCCCACATTCTTTAAGTCTATGTAAAACATGATCTACCTGGGCTTGAAGACTAATTTCATCCTTTGCAAAGAGTACAAGATCATCAGCGAATGCCATATATTTAACTATGATGTTATTATGTATGCTAATAGAACTGGGTAAATCAGAAGTTACGTAATCAATTACAGCATTAAATAATATGGGTGACATGGGGTCACCTTGTTTTACACCGCGATTAACTAAGATACTAGGCGATATACCTTTCTTATATTTAAGCTGAGTATTACAATCAGTGTAAGCATATTTAATGTACTCTATGATTGTTTTCGGTAATCCAGCTCTATTAGAAATAGAAATAATAGCGTCGTGAGAAACGGAGTCAAATGCATTAGATATATCGAGTAAGCATATTTTTAAGGGACGCCGTTTTTATTTATGTTGATATATAATATTCTTTAATAAAAATATATTCTCAGCAATACAGTCTTTTCTAATGAATGTATTTTGACGTGGATCCAACACTATGGTATTTTCAATACGTTTAGCTAATATTTTATGAAATAACATATTTATTAATGATGACATAGTAATAGGCATACATTTTGAAGGATCTCTAGTATGTTTACATTTAGGAATTAGTGAAGTCAACCCTGATTTAAATATAGATGGTGCAGTCGATGTTAATAAGTAAACGTTAAAACGTGCAGTTAAGTTTTTTAAACCTATTTTAGTTAAATCATTTTTAAATACAAATGGTATTACACATTATTAAATTTTACAACCATTAAATACAAATGGTATTACACATTATTAAATTATTACAATCATTACATACAAATGGTATAACACATTATTAAATTATTAGAACCATACAAATGGTATTACACATTATTAAATTAGTAGAACCATTAAATAAAATAATATAATAATGGTAATTTACAATAATACTATTTTGAATATTAAATACAATATTCCAATGTTCAATAATGATTAATCATTATAACACTATCTTAATTATCAATATAATTGGTGTTTAAGTTGACACATAAATGTATTTATGATAATGTTAAAAACCCATAGATACTTAAATAATTTATGATTTTAAAATAGTAACTTTATTTATTAAAAACATAATATTAACATGAAATATAAATTAAAATAATAATTGATAATTAATTTACACTACTACAAAATTAAATCAATTTAACAAAATAAAGAAAATGAAAAATATTATATTTTTTATATATTAAAATAAATAATGTATTTGTAAATGAATATTATAGTGACAAAATGTCCATGTAATATACTGGTTCTATCGTATTCATATGGCTGTGTAATACACGGACATTTTGTCAGTGTAATAAACGGATGTATAGTCTGTATAAAATAAGGACATCTAGTCTTTGATTTTTACACATCCATACAATTTTTTTTTTTAATATTTTTTATTTTATTATATTTTATTTATTTAAATACTCTCTAATAAAGAGTACAATTAATAATATTCTATAGAATTATGCATACAACATATGTAAAATTAAATCATATTATTTATTTGTATACATATAGTGATTAATGATTATTATGAATAATGAATAATGCATGATGATTGATGACGGTGTAATACCAATACCTCCTATAACCTATACCGAGGTTATAGGAGGTCTTGGTAATACACGGACATTTATATAATAGATCGTGGTATCTATATATATATTACTAGGTTAGAACATTTATTTGTGTCCAGAGCAATCCAATTTACTGAGAATCATCCAAAGATTTTGTCTGGAAAGTGATAGGACATTTTATATTTCCAGAGAAAATGGCCCCAGTTTATATCTATATATGTATGCATTAAACATTAATAGACTCATAAATTATGAGTCATAATAGCATAACAGCATATTTAATAGCCTCAAATGTTTACATTGTTCTATTATGCTGCTATTAATTTGTCATGTTATTATGCTGCTCTTACGTTGCTATTTAAAGTCTATTATGCTATTATTATGCTGCTATTATGTTGCTATTATTAGAATAGCAACATAATATACTTTTAAAATTAATAGCAGCATAATAATAGCATAATAGATTTTATAACAGCAGCATAATAGCATGACAAATTAATAGCAGCATAATATACATTTAATGGCAACATAATAGCAGTATAATATCACAGTGTAAACATCTGAGGCTATTAAATATGCTGTTATTCTGCTAGTATGAGGCTATTACTGTTTGCTGGGCATATATGTATACTTACATATATGTATACATACATACATTATGTAGGATACCCATGTATGATACATACATATAAACAAACATACAGTTACATTGTGTAACTAATAGTTACTAACTATAGTTCATAAATAATGTTTCTTAATATTTTATAGAACTTATATCAATTAATGCATAATACTATTACATATTGGAATTACATATGTAATGGTTCATGACATTATAAAAAGCAGAATAACATTAAAGTTAATGGTATTTTCAGGTTTAATATGCATAATACCATTACAGCTTATCATTAAATATATAATGGTTCTTGATATTTTAAAGTGAAGAATACCATTAAAGTTAATAGTATTTTCAAGTTTAAAATGCATAATACCATTACATTTTGGAATTACATATATAATGGTTCTTGACATTTTAAAGTGAAGAATACCATCATTTTAAAGGTAGTTGGTGTTCAAATACCATTATACAATATATACTGTTTGTAATGGTATTACAAATTTTTAATGGTATTACACATTTTAAGGCTAACTCTTAGTACCATTACTTCTAACAGTGTAGATTATGAACAATTAATTAATTCATTTATAGTTCAATCTAAAAAAAACCAAAAATATTACATAACAATATTATTTATAACAATACACAACGTAATGATAACATAGGCGTGCAATCAAATAGAAATATTAAGCGTAAACAAAGGTGTTTATTATTTGCTAAAACGCAACAAATGTATTATAAAAATAGATACAGGCTCGCTAAATCTATTTTCGACGGCGAAGATATTACAAAAGAAATTAATGAAATGACAATGGATTTACAATTTAAATATTGGAGTGAGTTAATAAGTAAGCCATCTATTCCATTCAACAACTCATTTGTTAATAATAGTAATGCATACATTTACGATAAACGAAGTAAATTCATGTTACAGCACATTACACAACGGCGCCTCGGGAATAGATGGTCTTAAAAAATGCGATTTAACTAAAATTGGTCTAAATAATATAACAGCTCGCTTTAATATTTATCTCATATCGTCTACTAAACCTTCCACATTTAAACTAGGCCTAACTACTTTAATCCCTAAAACTAAGCACAATACTGAGCAGTCCCATTATCGTCCAATAACTATGTCATCAATATTCTGTAAAATGTTCTATAAAATGTTTACACGCAGAATTGAAAACACAATTAGTCTTAATCCACGGCAAAAAGCTTTGAAAAAGCTGAGAATATCTTTTTACTTAAATCTATTATATATCAGCATAAAAATGCATTAAGCCCATTAAAGATATGTTTGTTGGATGTTTCTAAAGCTTTTGATACAGTATCGAATTAATGGTTGTAATAATTTAATAATGTGTAATACCATTCCACTAATTTTTCAGTTTTAATGGTAGTAGAGAAACTGGTGTGCATGTTACCATTATAATGGTTCTATTCTAGAGACATGTGTATTACAATTAAATACTTGTATGTAATACCATTACTTCTAACAGTGTAGGTCTATTAGATTTTTAATATTGTCGACATTAAAATGTTGTATATTTAATTATAAACTAGGTAATATGTATTTGCTAGGGTGTAAATCTAAGATATATTGTAACATATTTGTTTTATTAGTTAAATCAATATTGTTTTGTGATCTATGACATGTAGATAAATCATAACAATAGCTATTCTAGACATCCGAATTAATCGTTTCGCATGGTTGCGTGTCATTAATAGTGCTTATATGAATGTTGTTATTATGTAAAATGTTAGTTTGTATATTGTCAATGTAAACTAATAAATGTGGTGTATATAAATGTATGGGCAAAGTGTCGTTAGGGTCATAGTTAGTACTGTTAGTATCAGTATTGTTATCAGTATCGTAATTGGGATTGTTAGTTAGTAGATTGGCTATGTGCAAAGCAGGCTGTACAATATGATTAACGTATGTCTGGAGTGATCGAACCTGTGATTCGTACTTCGCAGATGACCGAAGTGTTGTGATAACCTGTAGAGACCTATCAGTAAACTTCTCCGCTATCTCCTTATTGATTGGAAACCTCTTCGAGTCACTTTTTTTGGAAAGCATATTAATTTCTATTAACGCAAGATTTCTCGAGAAGCCTTCAGACCAACGCTGTCTCGACTGCAGTCGTTGTTGTTGTTGTTTTTTTGCGGCGTAGCGTTCGCATGGACTAATGTCCATGCGCAAACGCGATAACAGCCTCTGGGTTTTCCACCAGGACTGAGAGAGGGGGCGCCGCTCCCCCGAAACCGCGGATTCTTTTTTGTGCTGTGGCAGGGCACTCCTGCAGCCAGTGCTCCAGTGTTTCTGGGGAATCTTTGCAGTGGGGACAGTATGGGGAGCTCTCAGCGTCGACTATATTTCGGTAGGCTGCCAATTTGTGGCAGTGACCGCTGCGTAGCTGTGCTAGCATGACGGCATCCTTCCTTGATAGTTCGGTAGCTTTCCGTTTACCGTCGAAGACCATCTTCGTCCTTGCATGACTGATGGGGGGGTCATATATCTCCCTACCAATGAATGCCTTGGCCGATTGGTAGGAGATTTCGCCTTCCGTTTCTGCTTCGGTCGTCATTGCTGCGGCATCACCCGCTACTGAGTCCGCCCACTCGTTCCAAATAAAGCCAATGTGGCCGGGTACCCATTGGATGAATACTCGGCGGTTTAGCATTGATAGGGCCTGCGGACTTTCATGAGTTCCGGGCCGTCATTTTTCCCAAGCGATTGCAGGGCAGCTAGGGTGGACTGACTATCGGTGCAGATGATGATGGGGCCGTGGCGTTCAGTGTCGTTGTTTACCCATTCGATTGCCAGTAGAATGGCAACGACCTCCGTTTCAAAGGAGGAAGTAAATCTTCTTCCTTTCCGGGAGATGGTATTCTGCTTTTCAGGGCTGGTGGGGAGACCAGAGGTCACTACCGCCGCACTCCCACCGTATTCGAAGCCGCGTGACGCAGAGCCGTCCGTGTAGATGGTGTTTTCTGCGTGTCCAGTAGCTGCGATGGTATCGACGGTGTCACGTAGTAGTGAGACTTTGTCGCACGACTTGTTACTGTTCCCAGCTAGTCTAGTTGCGATCGTCCAAAGCGGGTTAGTTATCCAGGACCAGGGTGGAGCTTTCTTCGGCCAGAACCTCTCGCGTGGCAGATTGGCAAGCTGGATGCGCTCGCATTCGGACTGGGCGAGGGACTTGAAGCTGGACCTTTTCCATCGTTGGGGTATCGGTGCAGTGAAGATTGCGTGTCGGGGGTTATCGGGTGGTAGACGCGTCGATTTTTCCCATGCGATGACGCAATTCTGTTTGCATGTCATTACGAAAGACGTAATTTCCGCTTCGGCTCGAATGCATTCCAGGGGGCTGTCAGCGAGTTGACCTGTAAATATCCTCAGTGCTCTGTTTTGGATGCGTTCCAGGATGAGTGCGTTGGATTTTGCCAGCCAGGGCTGCCATGCGGGCGCGCAGTAATGGAGGGTGCTGTGTATTTTAGCATTGTAAATGCGCGTCACACATAGCCTGCTCCATCCCCATTCCTTTGATAAGAGGATGGCCAGTATCCTGCATCGGCTCATGACTCGGAATTTATTGTGTCGACGTATGGGCGGAAGGTTAGTGAACGGTCGTATTTTACACCAAGGAAAGTCGGGGTTTTATTGACCATCAATTGGTGTCCATTTAGGGAGATCGAGGGCAGCCACTTAGCTTCATGGGTGTCGGTGGAGAAAAGGGATGATTAGAATTTTAGAGTACCCTTAAACTGCTTACAACAGGTTATGCAATATCCTTTATTGGGTTGATCCATTAGGGCGTATAGAATCTATACGTAAAGTTGTATTAAAGAATGATCTAATTCAACCAGTTATGACTGTTATACCAAAACGGAATTAATGTATATGAAAGTGAAACGCGACCGTTCACGGTGAATGACAGCGAACGAATGAATATATATATATATATATATATATATATATATATATATATATATATATCTAAAACACTAGAAAGTAGTCTGCTCTCAACTCAATAATTACCTAAATTATAATAATATATTTAATAAATATCAGAGTGCCTATACGCTTTACAAAAGTACAGAATCAGCACTAACACACATACTAGATAAAATATGAATATTCCCTACTCAACATCCCTCAAGCATAGTTATATTCGACTTATCCGCTTTCGATACAATTGAGCATAATATACTGTTACATCGTCTCGAAAGCATCGGAATAAGTGGAGTAGTTATTACCTGGTTCACCTCTTACATCAATAACTGAACATACTCAATATACATATAACAATATAAAACTAAATACCACACATTATCATATGGAGTTCCACAAGGCTCCATCCTAATCCCATCCTCTTTAATATATACATATTTCCCCTATTAGTCATATTTGATAACTACCCTGATATTTACTTCCTGACGATTACAATTTTACTGCAAATTACTAAACCTATAAAGAAACATATATACACTAAACAACTATCTAGAATAAATTCTACTCTGGCTCTTAACCAACTCACTATGACTAAACACACACAAACATCAAGAAATACTAATCAATACCACAAAAACCATACCAATCGTCCAACTCATTCAGATAAACAACCATGACATATAATCCCCCTACACAAAAAATCTTGGAATCACAATTGACCAAGCACTGAATTGTAACCAATACACAACAAACTTATCAAAATACATTAACCGAACACTACACATAATCCGACTAATCAGACCATCTATAATTACCGAACTGTCAACATTACTAGAAACCTCACTCATTCTTCCACGACTTGGTTACTGTAACGCTATACTTCACATACTCCCCAAAAACACACTAATACCACTCAACCTATTACACTGCACGCATTATCTATAGAATACCAAAATACTCCAGGTCGCACATAACACCATACCTAAAATGTCTTCATTGTATGTCCATAACGCAACGAATCCAATAAAAAACATTACTGATATCCCACCATGTCATTCATTATAATCACCCTGACTATCTTAGTGAAATACTAATAGAAAAGAAAACATCTAAAATTCAACGAAAACCCAACAAATACAAATTACTTATTCATAATCCATAATCCATAATCAACGTAAACAATTAATAGTATTCTCAATATGTGCTCCGAAATGAAACAACGTCCCTTATAAAAACACAGAAATATCTTCAATCCCACTCTTCAATCGCAAACTAAAACCTAATTATTCGAAATATCTTATAAATAACAACAGCCCTTTTTATCCGTGGTTCTCTCACGAACGTTTCATCATCAAGAAGAGTGTTCGCAAATTTGAGAAGAAATTTCTTAAAAATCCTTCTACTGAAACTAAATTAACCTTATCACTAGCTAGACAAATTACAAATCTACTATATCTCATACAAAATCCATCTATTATAACAAAAAGATAGCATTGATCTCCTCTGATCCTCGCAAATTATTTAAAATATATCCCGATCCGTCCGTATAGATGGTGATCTCCGCTTCTCCGGCTGCCGCGATGGTGTCCACTTTGTCCGTGAGCAGGGTTCTCTGGTTACATGACTTATCGCTGCCCCCACATAACCGTGGAAGGAAGTTAGCTCGGCCTCCGTGCGTAAACATTCGAGAGGTGTGTCATCCAGTTGACCTGTTAGGATACGTAGAGCCCGATGCTGTACTCGTTCCAGAATGGCAACGTTCGACTTCGCGAGCCACGGTTGCCAAGCCGCAGTAGTGCAGTGTGCTGTGAATCAGTGATGTGTATATCCACGTCATGCATCGTCATTCATCGTTTAATCAAATTTAGTGTGGGATTACACCATTTAATATTGTGACGTTGGGTTATTTATTTAGTTTTAATGGGAGCTAGGATTTTGAGTGTATTAATTAGGATTAAGTCGATGGAGGATATATTTATTGGATCAAGTATAATTGAGTTATTGGAGAGGAAGTCTTTTTTAAAGACCGGCAGGTCAATATTATGAAATTTCCTGAATGTAATGATTTTCGATTATCGTTTAGGTTTAGGTGACTGAAGAAAGAATGTAACGATGTGATGATCTGTGATTACATTTTGAACGGATATATTCGATATAATGTTGGAAGTATTATGGGATATGATGAGGTCTAGTATGTTGCCAGAAGAATGAGTAGGTGAGGTAATATGTTGAACACAGTTGTGGGAATTAATTGTTTGGTTTAAGAGTTTTGCATAGTTGGAGGGGAGAGAAATTTGTATATTAAAGTTACCTAGAAGTATAGTGCGACTAGATATAGAAGATAATAGATTATCAATTTCTTCTAGAAAGCATGGAATTGAGTTTTTGGAGGTCTATATATGGTTATAAGCGTAAAGGTTAGTGAATTCATGGGCTGGAAGGTGCATTTAAATGCATCAGAGTATTCAAGTGATAGATCTGTACTGTTAACTAGTTTAATAGTTTTTTTCTAATTAACTATTTATATTTGTGTGTGTTTTTGTTATTTTATATTTTTGTTTACACAATAGAGAACGTACAACGTTATTTGTGTGTTTAAATAAACATTCATTCATTCATTCAATCATTCATTCATTCATTCATTCATTCATTCATTAATATATAAATAATTCAACGACCTACTCGGTATAGTGATACTCTTAATTCACTCATTGATAATATATTTTGTAATGTTAATTGTAATCCTATTCGTAATAATATAATTATAAGTTATTTTAGTGATCATCTTCCGATCTGTATTATTAATGATGTTAATTATGCAAAAAATAAATTAATTAATAAAGGTAAATATAAATATATTAGAAAAATTAATGATAACACTATATATAATTTCCGAATTAATATAACAAAACATAATTGGAATTATATTTATGATAATATTAATTTAAATATTATATATGATACATTTTTCGAAGATTTAATTGTATTATATAATGAAAATATTCCTTTAATCAAAATTAAAGATATTGACAATAATAAAAAACCATGGATTTACAATAGTATTATTAAATGTATTAAAATAAAAAATAAATTATATACTAAAGTTTTAAAAAATAAAACAAATTTAGTTAATTTAAACTATTATAAACATTATAAAAATATACTAGGATCTTTAATACGTCGCTCAGAGTATTTATATAACTCCAATAAATTAATCGCTAGCCGAAATAACATAAAAAATACATGGTCTATTATAAATAATGTAATTAATAATAAAAAAAATAATACAAATACATCAGTTGTAAATAAGGTTAACACTCCTAAACCTAATGATTTTAATGATTACTTTAGCAATATAGGTTTAAAATTATCAGAAAATATCAAAGCTACATCTGATAATAATATATATCATACGATGCCTCCAACTAATAAAAATTCATTATTCCTCTCTCCTATTTCAATTTTTGAAATAGAAAGTATCATAAATGCAACCAAAGTTAAATACAGTAATGATACCTATAATTTAAATATGTCGGTAATCAAAGAAATCAGGGTTGAAATTACACCAATATTATTTCATTTATTTAATAGATCTCTATCTGAGGGTATATTTCCAATCGCTTTAAAAAAAGCTAAAGTAATTCCATTATTTAAAGATGGAGATAGATCTAAACCTGAAAATTATAGACCAATTTCATTATTACCCCAATTCTCAAAATTATTGGAAAAATTAATAAAAGTCAGAATTTTGAAATTTTTAAACAAGTTTAATATAATCAGTGATACGCAATATGGGTTTCGAAAAAATGTATCAACTTCTGATGCACTTTCCGATGTTATTGAAACAGTTAATTTAAATTTGGAACATTTAAATAATTGCGCTATCGTATCCATTGACATGTGTAAGGCTTTCGATACTTTAGATCATGATATTTTAATTAAAAAACTTAGTATATATGGTATAAGAGGGGTAGCTCTCAAATTATTAGAAAGCTATTTAAAAGATAGGCAACAATATGTTAGTTTTATGAATACTACTTCAAATATTAATAATATTGCATATGGTGTACCTCAAGGTTCGGTTTTGGGGCCACTGTTATTTGAATTGTACATCAATGATCTCCCAAATATATCTAATTCATTTAAGCCTGTATTATTTGCTGATGACACTAATTTGATTTTTTCTGATAAATCAATTACTGCTCTAAAAACTAATATACAATGTACCTTAAATAAGCTCTTTGATTGGTTAAATATTTATAAATTATCCCTCAATATTAGTAAATCTAGTTTATTACTTTTTAATATTAGAAATAAAAATAATAATGTTAAATTGAATGTCAATATTAATGATATTAAAATCAAACAAGTAACAAATTTAAAATTTTTAGGAATAATAATTGATGACAAATTAGATTGGAAATCACAAATTAATTATGTATCTACGAAATTATCTAGAGCTATTGGTATTTTAAATAAAGTGAAATTTAAATTGAATTTGAAATCTTTAGTATTGGTATATAATTCATTTTTTTATTCTCACCTTACATACTGTTGTCATATTTGGGGTAATACATTTTTTTCAAATTTAAATAAAATATGTATATTACAAAAAAGAGCTTTGAAAATTATAAATAATGATTCTAATTATTCAACTTTTTATATTATTCATAAGTCATTAGTTTTTTTTGTATAGAACACCAGTGCCTCCCCCATAGAGGGTACCAGGTCGAAGAAGATGAATAAGACTGAGAGGTTTAGTATTTAGACTGGATATTATGGGTGTGTCATTGTCAGTCAGCCATGTTTCAGTGAGACATAATATATCTAATTGGAGGTCGTGGAAGAGATCAATAGTATTTTCTACTTTGTTTCTTATAGATTGCATGTTTAATGTAGCAGCTTTTAATAGGGATTTATGGGATGACGTATTTAAGTGTTTATAGGTGGAATATGTGGTAGAGTTGGATGAGTGTATTGGAAGGGAATGTGTTTATATAGTATTGTGATCTAGTTCTAAGTGGAATCTTGTTGTGAATAAATGGTGGAATTGATATTGTGGTATCTATTGAGGTGCTAGGAATTGAGATTGTTCTGAGATAACTAGGTCGAGTGGTTGAAGGTCATTGTGAAAGTTGATGTGATGACTGATAATCACTGATTAATGAATTCAGTGATATTATATTTAATTTATATGTATTGTAGGATGTAGACTATTTATTGTATGTATCATTTGATATATAAATTGTTTTATTATTCCAGTCTATATTAGAGTTGGTAAAATGACGAAGTTCAAATGAGTTAGTATAGTTATTGAAGGTACATTTGACATTATATGGGGCTAGGTAAGATTGTGTTGCATAGAAAAGAACTATACCACGTGTTCGCTCAGTGATAGATTGTTCAGCACGAATGTATATGTGATTGTATATTGAGTTACCGCGGATGAATGGAATTTTGGAGTAGAAGTAGGAACACTGACTTGTTGTATTAAATAACATAATAACAGTTGAACCAACAAAATTATATGAAGAGAGAGCATATGTAGGTATATTAGTGTAGGTGAGTAATTCTATAAGAAATTCACGAGATTTTTCGGATGGTCTAATATACTCAATAACTACAGAAGAGGGAGACTGGTGGTTAGATGAGTAATGGCTGGTAGTGAAATATGGATTGGAGACTGGTCGAAAATGCAAATTGATGGGTAATTCTAAGAGGCTAGGGATATGTGTAGGTGGTGGGGGAGGGGGAGGAAGGGGGATTGAAGAAGGATTGAAAAAGGATCAAGATGTGGGGAAGGGGGAAGGGGGAAGAATGGGTATCGAGGAAGTGATAGGAATGTTGGTTGAGTACTTGTAGTTTGTTTTATTGTTTTTTAATTGTGATGATATATTGAGTAGGGATAGGTCTTGTTGGTCAAGACGGGTATATATATATTTAATAAGGAAGGGAATAGTATTGAGTAAGTCAGTCATTGTAGTAGATAGTGGGGGGATTGCATGTGATGGAATGAGGGAATATTTGTGGAGGCAAGTTTGATATGAGAATATAAATGAAGGAGATTTAAATACACTCACAACATGCTTAAGTACAGCACTACTTGTTATCCAATTATAAGGCAAGATGTTGTGAGCATTGAGATATTTAAAATGTATAGCAAAGTACATGTATAGGTGACAAAATGTGTACATTTAATTATGGAGTTACATTGACTGCATGTATTGGACATATTGATGTTTAATGTTATTAAATATATTGAAATTAAAAGTAAAAAGTTATAAATAGCTAAATATAATGAATACATAAATATAAACAAAATATAATATAACAAGGGTACCGGTTCAGTGATTTTGTAAATTTATTATATAGGTAAATTATATAAATGTGAATAAGTGGAGAAGTTATGAATGAAAATTATAAATAATAAGTAGATAACAAAGAATATAAGTTCATAAACAATATATGTGATAGTTGGATTATGATGACTTATCTTATTGTTAGATTGATAGGATAATATTGTAAGATAAGTTTATTAATGATGACAGGTTGTAATCAGGAAGTAAAAAGTGGTAGTAGTAGTGGTAGTAGTAGTGGTAGTGGTAGTGGTAGTAATGGTAGTTGTAGTGGTAGTGGTAGTGGTAGTGGTAGTGGTAGTGGTAACCTTGTAACCTTGTAACCTAATGGTTTAGACACTGCCATTCAACTTCTTAGTAGAGTTTCCGGCCGTGTTTTAAAACAAAATTAATTTGTATACGCAATGTTAAATATATGATTTTTTAACCTACTTTTAAAGATGGGGGTAGATGATATTGCTCTTGTATCATATGGTAGGCTATTCCATAGTTTAGGGCAGCTAATGAAAAATCAGTTTCCTGTTTTCTTGTGAGGTTGCGGGAGTTTTTAATGAATAAATTGTATTTATGTATGGTACGTTGTGGTTTGGAGGGAGTATGTTAATTTAGTAAGTCAGTCAGGTAGTCGGGGTTATTATAATATGTGGCATGGTGAATCATAAGTAATACTTTATATTTTGTGTGATAGGGAGCCAGTGAAGTGATTTTAGGTAGGGGGTTATGTGTGTTCTAGAGTATTTGGGAATTCTATATATAGTACGTGCAACTGAATAAAGTAGTCTATTGAGTGGTATTATTGTATTTTTATTAGAATGGAATTACAGTAGTCGAGGCGAGGAAGTATTAGTGCTTTTATGAGAGTTTTAGCAAGTTCTGTCGTTATTGAGGGTCTTATTAGTCGTAGTGGTTGTGGTAGTGGTAATGGTAGTGGTAGTGGTGGTGGTGGTAGTGATAGTGGTGGTAAAAGTAGCATAAGTATAAGTTAGTATATATATATATATTTTTTTGTTTATATTTCTGATTATGAGCTTTCAGTAGATAGTAGTAATATAATATTGATATAAGTTATAGATAAGGTGTTTATACATGCCATGTGACATTAGGCAAACATATAATTAAATCCATTACATCATTACATGAATATTGTATAATATCATATTTTACTTATATATAATATGATTATCTACATAAAATAATACCTAAATATCACAAATATATTGATATAGATGATTTAATCATATGTGTATCAATATGTTATATACTAGATTTATATATTATTATATAGTGGTTTAATGTTTAATGTTTAGGATAATACATAATTATTAATGTTATATAGTTATATTAAATATAATATAACTAATTACTAATTACTAATAACATACAATAGTAATATATATATATATGTATATTGATATAATTAATTTATAATTAATTTTGTAACATAGTCTTATAAAATATGTTTTATATTTTAATATGGTAGCTTGGGTATTATTTTGATATACATGTAGAATAATATTTCCTTATTTAATATATGAAATAAAATTAATTTACAATGATTTTTGTATTCAATAAAATGAAAATACTAATAACATGACCCCCATCTTAATACAATGTTATTGTTATTCCTACTATATAGTACACAGTGTGTACACATATATGTCACATAAACATACATAATCAGCCATACATACACATGTATACACTCATACATTATAGAACAAGCTACATCAGGTGATAAGAAGTGATCATTACATTTACAACTTTGCAAAATACAGAAGAAACAAATTTTTATAATAATTTGCTCAATCATTATTATTTGATTTTACTTTGGAGAATTATTTTGTACTTTAAATCAGTAATGTATTTATAAACATATATATATATATATATATATATATTTTTTATTGTATAAATAATTTATATGTTTAATAGATTTTATTGATTTTTCATTCAATCTTCATACCATACAGACGTGTTTATCAGCTTAGTAATTTTCATAAATATTTGTACACATATTTTTTTTGCTTTTATTGTATTTATTAAATATATATATTTGTGTATATATGCGTTAATTTATTTATAAAATTATATATTATATTCATTATTAGATATTAGTAAAATAATGTACCCACTAATATATATTGTATGTGTAATTTTTAGAATAAATCATATATAAAATGATATATACTATTTGACCTATTTTTAATTTAAATTCAATTATTGATTTTTAATTAAAGTAAATTATTTGTATATTTCATTATATTTATAATTGAATATATATTTTTTTTTATTTATTTATTTTTGTTGTTTATAAATATTCTATATAATATATATTTAATTTGATTTAATTTAATTGCATTATAGCATAATATATTTATTTGATTTAATTCTTATAATTATTTATTATATTAAAGTATATATATATGCGTATAAATGTATATTGATATGCATTGATTTTTGTATTTGTATGTATATATATTTAAGTTGTATGCACATTAGCTTCTGATAGTATATAATATATACTATATATATATTTTTTCTATTATGTCTCCATGCTATTCTTGCGGGGACAGTTGTGATACAGATTTCTTATCTTGTGTTTCATGTTGCAATACTCTTTATTATGGTTGTATTCATGCTGCTGGTATTTTAGCATCTTCGTGGAATACTAGTAAACCTACACCAAAATATGCTATTTCTATATTTGAGTGTGATAATTTCTCTTTTATTTGTAAATCGTGCAATGTTAATAAAAAATCTATATCACTTACTTCTTTATCTAAACAAATAGATAACATAAATGATTTTTTAATTGATAATTCTTTATCTAAAAAACTTGAAGAATTAAATAACAAATTTGATACTAGAAATGAATCATTTGCTGATATTGTTAAACAACAAAAAATAAATTGTTCTCAATTAAATGTGTCAAATAATTCTAGTTCACTTAATTCTTCTAGTGTTAATGAATTACACAACACTGTTATAACTGATTCTAAGATTGATACTAATGTCATGGCTGTGATTGAAAATCTACCGAATTCGATTAATTATACCCTTTATTTAAAATCTCTTTTTAGTTATCTGGAAATAAATGAATCTACTATTAGTCATGTTTCCTTTAACAATAAGAGAGCTATAATATATTTTTCAAATATATATGCAAAGAATAACTTTCTTTCAACTAGATCCATGTTGAAATCAACTAAGTTTTCATTTTTATTTTTCAGAAATCACATCAGTGATGAGGAATTTAAAAAAGGAAGGATTTTTTATCATGCGATTAAATCTAAACTTATTACTGGATTTAAATCAATTTTTAATCATAGATCAAATACGTATCACTTATATAGAACTTATATTACTGATGGTAACATTGCAATAGACTGGGAAAACTCTCGATCAGTATCTGATGCTGAGATGAAGGAATGGTCTGACTCATTTTTAGCTTATAGAAATAGTAAAAAAGAGAGTTCTTCAATTTCTATTTCTCAACATTGACTAAACTCGTTATGTACCATTTCCCTAATAAACGCTAGATCTATT
This sequence comes from Osedax fenrisi, assembly GCA_964019155.1. Taxonomy (NCBI): domain Eukaryota; kingdom Metazoa; phylum Annelida; class Polychaeta; order Sabellida; family Siboglinidae; genus Osedax; species Osedax fenrisi. Next base: position 1,878,336 of record OZ025244.1, read on the forward strand.
AAGAAAAATGTTGATATTATATTAGCCTATATCTATGAATACAATCCGACAATCGTTGCTTTTACGGAAACCTGGTTATCTTCAAATGATATGTATACCATTACAATGCTCTCTAATTTCTCAACTAATTTACATACTTATTCTTGTATTCATAGTGACAGAGTTTATGGCAGAGGTGGTGGTGTTGGTATTATTATTCATAACGATTTTCAAATAATATCATCAAATTGTCTTGTTTTTTCATATAGTGATGGACTATCTATTACTCTAAAATCTTCCAATGATATTATTTTTAAAATTATTGTTATATATCGTCCACCAAATAATGATTTTAAATCTTTTTTTAATGAATTTTCTGATCTTGTTATTAATTCGAATATATATAATACTATATTTGTCGGAATTTTGAAGAACATTTTCGATAAAAATTGATAACCATTATTCATCTACTTGTAAAATGTATTATGGAGTGCCTCAAGGTTCTGTATTAGGACCATTACTCTTTTCTCTGTATATATTACCTCTTAAAAATATTATATCTAATTTTCCATCTGTAAAATATCAAATTTTTGCTGATGATATTCAATTGTATATTGAGCTTCCAGTAATAGCTAATTCATTTGATAATGTAGCTCTAATTGATTGTATTAATATGGTTAGAAATTGGTTTTTACAAAATAGCTTAATGTTGAATATGAATAAAACTCAACTTCTAAATATATCTAGAACATCATCAGTTTTTCCTTCTGTCGTCATTGATTCTATCACAATTGTTCCTTGCAATAATGTTAAAAACCTTGGTTTTATTTTTGATGATAAACTCAATTTCTCAGATCAGATAGCTAATGTGTGTAAATCAACTAATTATCAATTATATAAAATACGATCAATAAGGAAATTCTTACCTTTTAGAATTTCTAAAATGTTAATAGAATCATTAGTTATGTCACGTATAAATTATTGTTGTTCTCTATATTATGGCCTTCCTGCTACTTCTACTAAATCCTTAGATAGAATCATTAGATCATCGATAAGAGTTTTACATCGTGTAACATTATATGACCATGAATCAGTCAATTATCACTTAGTTAATTCTAAATGGTTAAATATGAATCAGAGATCTACCTTCAGCTATTTAAAACTGATTTTTAAGGTACTGAAGAATCGTTTTCCCAGTTATTTGATTGACATCCTACAATTCAAAGTTTACAAGAGGAATCTAAGAAACGCGTCTACTCGATTATTACAAAAGAAGAAGTATAAGCTAAATAGATATGGAAAACGTTATTTCAGTGTAGCTGCAGCCGACCTATGGAATTCGCTACCTGTAGAACTAAGAACTAATGTAAATTATTCTTATTTTAAATCAAATTTATTGTTATTAATTCGTAAAAAATAATTTTATTATTTTCTAATTAACTATTTATATTTGTGTGTGTTTTTGTTATTTTATATTTTTGTTTACACAATAGAGAACGTACAACGTTATTTGTGTGTTTAAATAAACATTCATTCATTCATTCAATCATTCATTCATTCATTCATTCATTCATTCATTAATATATAAATAATTCAACGACCTACTCGGTATAGTGATACTCTTAATTCACTCATTGATAATATATTTTGTAATGTTAATTGTAATCCTATTCGTAATAATATAATTATAAGTTATTTTAGTGATCATCTTCCGATCTGTATTATTAATGATGTTAATTATGCAAAAAATAAATTAATTAATAAAGGTAAATATAAATATATTAGAAAAATTAATGATAACACTATATATAATTTCCGAATTAATATAACAAAACATAATTGGAATTATATTTATGATAATATTAATTTAAATATTATATATGATACATTTTTCGAAGATTTAATTGTATTATATAATGAAAATATTCCTTTAATCAAAATTAAAGATATTGACAATAATAAAAAACCATGGATTTACAATAGTATTATTAAATGTATTAAAATAAAAAATAAATTATATACTAAAGTTTTAAAAAATAAAACAAATTTAGTTAATTTAAACTATTATAAACATTATAAAAATATACTAGGATCTTTAATACGTCGCTCAGAGTATTTATATAACTCCAATAAATTAATCGCTAGCCGAAATAACATAAAAAATACATGGTCTATTATAAATAATGTAATTAATAATAAAAAAAATAATACAAATACATCAGTTGTAAATAAGGTTAACACTCCTAAACCTAATGATTTTAATGATTACTTTAGCAATATAGGTTTAAAATTATCAGAAAATATCAAAGCTACATCTGATAATAATATATATCATACGATGCCTCCAACTAATAAAAATTCATTATTCCTCTCTCCTATTTCAATTTTTGAAATAGAAAGTATCATAAATGCAACCAAAGTTAAATACAGTAATGATACCTATAATTTAAATATGTCGGTAATCAAAGAAATCAGGGTTGAAATTACACCAATAGTATTTCATTTATTTAATAGATCTCTATCTGAGGGTATATTTCCAATCGCTTTAAAAAAAGCTAAAGTAATTCCATTATTTAAAGATGGAGATAGATCTAAACCTGAAAATTATAGACCAATTTCATTATTACCCCAATTCTCAAAATTATTGGAAAAATTAATAAAAGTCAGAATTTTGAAATTTTTAAACAAGTTTAATATAATCAGTGATACGCAATATGGGTTTCGAAAAAATGTATCAACTTCTGATGCACTTTCCGATGTTATTGAAACAGTTAATTTAAATTTGGAACATTTAAATAACTGCGCTATCGTATCCATTGACCTGTGTAAGGCTTTCGATACTTTAGATCATGATATTTTAATTAAAAAACTTAGTATATATGGTATAAGAGGGGTAGCTCTCAAATTATTAGAAAGCTATTTAAAAGATAGGCAACAATATGTTAGTTTTATGAATACTACTTCAAATATTAATAATATTGCATATGGTGTACCTCAAGGTTCGGTTTTGGGGCCACTGTTATTTGAATTGTACATCAATGATCTCCCAAATATATCTAATTCATTTAAGCCTGTATTATTTGCTGATGACACTAATTTGATTTTTTCTGATAAATCAATTACTGCTCTAAAAACTAATATACAATGTACCTTAAATAAGCTCTTTGATTGGTTAAATATTTATAAATTATCCCTCAATATTAGTAAATCTAGTTTATTACTTTTTAATATTAGAAATAAAAATAATAATGTTAAATTGAATGTCAATATTAATGATATTAAAATCAAACAAGTAACAAATTTAAAATTTTTAGGAATAATAATTGATGACAAATTAGATTGGAAATCACAAATTAATTATGTATCTACGAAATTATCTAGAGCTATTGGTATTTTAAATAAAGTGAAATTTAAATTGAATTTGAAATCTTTAGTATTGGTATATAATTCATTTTTTTATTCTCACCTTACATACTGTTGTCATATTTGGGGTAATACATTTTTTTCAAATTTAAATAAAATATGTATATTACAAAAAAGAGCTTTGAAAATTATAAATAATGATTCTAATTATTCAACTTTTTATATTATTCATAAGTCATTAAAATGTCATGATATCGTAAAAATGAATACCATAAAGTTTATGTTTAGGGCCAGGAATAATTTATTATCTATTAATTTCAAAAATTATATTCCATTAAATTACATAATACCTATTTATTTCATAGATTAAAAGTTAGAATAGATAGAAAATCTTTCTGCTTATCTATCACAGGTCCTATATTATGGAATAATTTAGATGATTCCATAAGAAATATTTTAAATTTCAATTTATTTAAAAGAACTTTAAAATAATATGTATTGAATAGTTATCATTAAATTTTTAATTGTCCTTTTAATTTCTATTTTTAACCTTTAATTTGACTTATGAAAATATTAATATTATTATTTTTTAAATAACTTTATAAAACTATGACTTTAACTATTAGCTGACTCATGACATCATTTTATTTAACTTTTATCCGACTTATAATATAATTTACTTTTAAAATAACTTATTGAAAATTTTAATTGACTAATTTGTTATACTATTTTTATTATTATTATTATTATTATTATTATTCTAATTTTTACTTTTATTTTTATTTTTATTTTTAATCTAAGTTTTTAATGTTTATTATAATTCAGTTGTATAGTTTGTTCCTATTTGTTTTATTATAACTTTTAATATATTTTTATTATAATTTTATTATATGTTTATATATATATTTATATATTTTATTATAATGATGATTAGATTACGAGGAGTTTTTTAATAATATTATTGTATTTTTATTATTTTATCTAAATCATGTTCTACTATTTATAAAGAATATAAACTTATACATTTTTTACTATTTATAATTGTATTATTTTTAATTATTTTTTTCTTTTATTACATTTATATATTTATATTAAGATGTAGTAGAATAATTATGGAATTTGTTTTTTTTTGTATTTCGTTGACTCTTAATTCATAAATTTATCATATTTTATATCGGGTAGTATGGATGCATTTGCTGGCTCCAAATGTCACCAGTGTATATACTATTGGCGAAAGTATATTCCCTAAGGTTTTGGACTTGATGAACCCACATTCGGAAAGTTGATATGTTATGGTGGTTTATGCTTTATGAGTTGATGATTTATTTTAATAATTTAATTTTTCACTATATTTTTTTTTCTACTATTTCTTGATTTTAATTATATTCCTATATAATTTTTTCTCCTCGTAATCATAAAAGGGTGAAAGACTTGATAAGCTCTGCTTCTTCCTTCACCCAGGCAATTGCCAAATCTGATTTTATTATTATTATTATTAAGATACACACCCGACCTTATTTCAATTACTGTCCTATTCATAACATCATTACTTATGTAAAGTTATATTAACATTCTTATCATTAATATTCATCTACCACTTGGAGTAGTGTACATGCATGTATATATATATATATATATAAATATATATATATATATATATATATATATATAAAACAAGGTGTGTATACACACTTTATTTTTTTTCTACATAAAAATATACATATATATCTATTATATAAAAGAAAGTCTATTTAATTATATATATATACTAGCCGTACCCGACCCGGCGTTGCTCGGTTTTTGATTATCCTATTATCTATTATTTATTAATTATAGCTATTCCTGATTCTGTATTGCTATAAAACAAATGTTAGCTAAAATACAAACAAATATAGAAAATATTTTAATATTTAAAAAATTAGTAGAAAAATATTTCAAAAAATATATTAAAAAATACAATAAATATTTAGAATATTACAAAATATGTTTTAAAAAGATGCCGAAAACCCAAACCTAAACCCAAACCCTACCTGAACTGGCGTTGCTAGGTTTTTGATTGTTTGCATATTTATTTTTATTAATTATAGCTATTCCTGATTATACTCAAATATATTATTGCTAAAAAATACAACAAATATTTAAAATATTAAAAAATATGTTTTAAAAAAATGTCGAAAACTCAAACCTAACCTCAAACCCAAACAGTACCAGACCCGACATTTATCGGTTGTTGATTGTTTGCCAATTATCATTTATTAATTATAGCTATTACTAATTCTGCATTGCTAAATATTTATATTTAATTTTTTCCTAACTATTATTTATATACAATAAAATAAATGTTAGCTGACATACAAACTAATGTAAACAAATATTTTAATATTTAAAAAATAATGGAAAAATATTTCAAAAAATATATTAAAAAAGACAACAAATATTTCAAATATTAAAAAATATGTTTTAAAAACATTTCTAAAACCAAAACCGTCCTTACACGGCGTTGCTAGGTTTTTGATTGTTTTCCTATCTATTATTTATTAATTATAACTATTCCTGATTTTAAATTGCTTGCCGTACCCATCCCGACTTTTCTCAGTTTTTGATTATTTACCTATAAATTATTAATTATAGCTATTACAAATATTTCAACATAATAGTAGCCGTACCCGATCCGGCGTTGCTAGGTTTTTGATTGTTTGCATATTTATTTTTATTAATTATAGCTATTCCTGATTATACTAAAATATATTATTGCTAAAAAATACAACAAATATTTAAAATATTACAAAATATGTTTTAAAAAAATGTCGAAAACTCAAACCTAAACCCAAACCCAAACAGTACCAGACCCGACATTTATCGGTTTTTGATTGTTTGCCTATTTATTATTTATTAATTAGAGCTATTCAAGATTCTATATTTCTAGTATATACAATTAAATAAAGTTTATCTAAAATACAAACAAATGTAGAAACATATTTTTTTTAAAATTTTAAAATTAGTGCAAAATATTTCAAAAAATACAATAAATAATTTAAAATATTCCAAAATATGTTGAAAACCTAAACCCAAACCGTTCCAAATCGGCGTTGATCGGTTTTTTCTTATTTATCTATCTATCATTTATTTATTATAACTATTCCTGATTTGGAATTTCTTGCCGTACCCTACTCTGCTTTACTCGTTGTTTGATAGTTTTCTATTATATCTATTATTTATTAATTATGGCTATCAATGATTCTGCCTTTCATATATAATAACATAAATTTGTGCCGACTTTCCATGGCCGGCATTTCTCGGTTTTGATTATTTTCCTATCTATTATTTATTACTTATAGCTATTCCTGATACTTAATTGCTATATATAAAATAAAATAAATGTTAGCTGACATACAAAAAAATGTAGACAATTTTAATATTTAAAAAATTAGTGGAAAAATATTAAATAATAAAAAAACAACAAATATTTCAAATATTACAAAATATGTTTTAAAAAATTGTCGAAAACTCAAACCTAAACCCAAACCCAAACCGTACCGACATTTATAGGTTTTTGATTGTTTGCCTATTTATTATTTAATAATTAGAGCTATTCATGATTCTAAATTTATAGTATATACAATTGTAAAAATGTAAAAATATAAAAAATGTAAAAATAGTATATACAATTGTATATTAATTAATTAAATAATGTTTATCTAAAATAATAAAAATACAAACTAATGTAGAAACATATTTGTTTTAATATTTAAAAAATTAGTGACACATATTTTAAAAAATATATTAAAAAATACAACAAATATTTAAAATATTCCAAAATATGTTGAAAACCTAAACCCAAACCGTTCCAAATCGGCGTTGCTTAGTTTTTTATTATTTGCCTATCTATCATTTATTAATTATAAATATTCCTGATTTGGAATTTCTTACAGTACCCAACTCTGCTTTACTTGTTGTTTGATAGTTTGCCTATCTATAATTTATTAATTATGGCTATATGATTCTGCTTTTCATATACAATAACATACATTTTCCATAAAAAAAATTCAAACAAATTTAGACAAATATTCGTTTTTAATATCTCAAAAATTAGTGGAAAAATATTTCAAAAATATTTAAAAAAATATTAAAAAAAATACAACACATATTTCCAATATTACAAAATATTACTTAACAAATTTCGAAAACCCAAACCGCACACTTCGTTGTTCGATTTTTGATTTTTGATTGTTGTTGCCTATCTATTATTTATTAATTATAGCTATTCCTGATTCTGGTAGTATTTCTGCTAGTATATAATAAATATTTCCAAATATAACAAAAATATTTTTTATAAATGTTCTACAAATATTTTAAAAAGTATAATATTTATATCTTATAATATTTATATATTTATTATATAATTATAATATTTTAATTATATCTTAAAATAATAATATAACGATTAGTTGAAAAATATAAAAAAATATTTTTAAAAATATAACAAAAAATATAGATGATATTACAAAATATATTTTAAAAAAATTTCAAAAAAATGTCCACAAAAATGTTTACAAATATTTCAAAAAAATGTTTAAAATTATTTCAAAAAATTTCAAAAATATTTCAAAAAATTTCTAAAATATTTCACAAATTTCAAAAAAATTTCAAAAAAAAATTCAAAAAAATTTCAAAAAAATACTTCGAAAAAATGTAAAAAAAATATTTCAAAAAAGCGACGCCGAAGATTTTAGATGACAAAAAACCATTTTAATAGCAAAAAGTCATTTTTTTAGGTTTTTCTGGGGTACGCGGTAAAAAATTCAAAAAATTTTCCGGACCAAGACCATACTGTTGCAAATTTATTAAGATCGGGTATAACATATTTTCGCGACGTACCCCGGTTCTCGAGTTACCTCACCAGATACACACACACACACACACATCTATTATATAAAAGAAAGTCTATTTAATTATATATATATATATATATATATGTGTGTGTGTGTATCTGGTGAGGTAACTCGAGAACCGGGGTACGTCGCAAAAATCTGTTATACCCGATCTTAATAAATTTTCAAAAGTATGGTCTTGGTCCGGACAATTTTTTGAATTTTTTACCGTGTACCCCAGAAAAACCCGAAAAATTGACTTTTTGCCATTAAAATGATTTTTTGTCATCTAAAATCTCAGGCGTCGCTTTTTTGAAATATTTTTTTTACATTTTTTCGATATATTTTTTGGAATTTTTTTTGAAATTTTTTTTGAAAATTTTTGAAATTTTTTTGAAATTTTTGAAATATTTTTGAAATTTTTATCAAATTTTTTTGAAATTTTTGAAATATTTGGATATATTTTAAAAAAATTTTTGAAATATTTGTAAACATTTTTTGAAATTTAAAAAAAATTTATTTTGTAATATTATTTATATTATTTGTATTTTTAAAAAATATTATTTGAAATATTTTTTTACATTTTTCAACTATAACTATTATTTTAGATTATAATCGTTGAAATATTATTATTTTAAGATAATAATTAAAATATTATAATTATTTAATAATATATAAATATTATACTTTTTAAAATATTTTTAGAACATTTATAAAAAATATATTTTGTAATATTTGGAAATATTTGTTGTATAGGAATACAGAATCAGGAATAGCTATAATTAATAAATAATATATAGGAAACAATCAAAAATCGATCAACGCAGGGTGCGGTTTGGGTTTTCGACATTTATTAAGTAATATTTTGTAATATTGGAAATATGTGTTGTATTTTTTTAAATATTTTTGAAATATATTTCCACTAATTTTTGAGATATTAAAAACGAATATTTGTCTAAATTTGTTTGAATTTTTACAAAAATGTATGTTATTATATATGAAAGGTAGAATCATGAATAGCCATAATTAATAAATAATAAATAGGCAATCAATCAAAAACCGACAAATGTCGGTATGGTTTGGGTTTGGGTTTAGGTTTGAGTTTTCGACAATTTTTTAAAACATATTTTGTAATATTTGAAATATTTATTGTTTTTATTATTTTATATTTTTCCACTAATTTCTTAAATATTAAAATTGTCTACATTTGTTTGTATAACAGCTAAATTTATTTTATTGTATATATAGCAATGCAGAATTAGGATTAGCTATAATTAATAAATAATAGATATACAAACAATCAAAAACATAGCAACGTCGGGTCGGGTGCGGTTTGGATTTTCGACATTTTTTTTAAAACATATTTTGTAATATTTGAAATATTTGGTGATTTTTTAATATATTTTTTGAAATATTTTTCTACTAATTTTTTAAATATTAAAATATTTTCCTACATTTGTTCAGCTAACATTTATATTATTCTATATATAGCAATGGAGTATCAGGAATAGCTATAAGTAATAAATAATATATAGGAAAATAATAGAAAACCTAGAAACGTGATCGGGTATGGTTTTGGTTTGGTTTTCGGCATCATTTTAAGTCATATTTTATAATATTGGAAATATTTTTTGTATTTTTTAAAATATTTTTTGAAATATTAAAGTCCATCATTTTTGAAGTATTTTAAACAAATATTTGTCTAAAATTGTTTGTATTTTATTATATTTAGCATAAATGTATGTTATTGTATAGAATTGTAGAATCAGGAATAGATCTAATTAATAAATAATAAATAGTCAAACAATCAAAAACCGATAAATGTCGGGCACTGTTTGGGTTTGGGTTTATATTTGAGTTTTCGACATTTTTTTTAATATTTTAAATATGTGTTGTATTTTTCAGCAATTAAATATTTTAGCATAATCACGAATAGCTATAAATTATAGCCTATAAATGATAAAAATAAATAGGCAAATAATCAAAAACTTAGCAACGCCGGGTCGGGTATGGATACTAATATGTTGAAATATTTGTTATATTTAAAAAAATATTTGTAGACACTTTTTAAAATATATTTGATAATATTTTAAATTATTTTTTGTATTTTTACAAAATATTTTATGAATAAATCTTAAAAACGAACAACGCTAGATCTACATCATATACAGTTAGAATTATTAAATATTAGTTAGAAACAAAATTAAATATTAGCTATACATAATTAGGAATAGCTATAATTAATAATTGATAGGAAAATAATCAAAAACCGAGCAACGTCGGGTTGAGTACGGCAAGCAATTCCAAATCAGGAATAGTTATAATTATTAAATGATAGATAGGAAAATAATAAAAAACCGATCAACGTCGGTTTGGGTTTAGGTTTTCAATATATTTTGTAATATTTGAAATATTTTTTGTATTTTTTAATATATTGTTTAAAATATTTGTTCGAGTGATCACAAGTTTTTTAAATATTAAAACAAATATTACATTAGTTTGTATTTTAGATAAACTTTATTTATATAATTAATATACAATATTAATTATATATACAATTTTTACAATTTTTATATTTTTACATTTTTAAAATTGTATATACTATAAATTTAGAATCAGGAATAGCCTAATTAATAAATAATAAACAGGCAAACAATCAAAAACCGATAAATGTCGGTATGGTTTGGGTTTGGGTTTAGGTTTGAGTTTTCGACAATTTTTTAAAACATATTTTGTAATATTTGAAATATCCACTAATTTCTTAAATATTAAAATTTTCTACATTTGTTTGTATATCAGCTAACATTTATTTTATTGTATATATAGCAATGCAGAATTAAGATTAGCTATAATTAATAAATAATAGATATACAAACAATCAAAAACATAGCAACGCCGTGTCGGGTGCGGTTTGGGTTTAGGTTTTCGAAAATTTTTTAAAACATATTTTGTAATATTTGAAATATTTGGTGTATTTTTTAATATATTTTTCTACTAATTTTTCTACTAATTTTTTAAATATTAAAATATTTTCCTACATTTGTTTGTATGTCAGCTAACATTTATTTTATTTTATATATAGCAATGAAGTATCAGGAATAGCTATAAGTAATAAATAATAGATAGGAAAATAATCAAAACCTAGAAACGTGTACTGGTATGGTTTTGAATTATTTTTTGTATTTTTACCAAATATTTTAGGAATAAATCTTAAAAACTAACAAAGCACATCGGATATAGTAAGAATTATTAAATATTATTTAGAAATAAAATTTAAGATTAGCTATGCATAATTAGGAATAACTATAATTAATAATAAATATACAAATAATCAAAAACCGAGCAACGCCGGGTCGGGTACGGCTAGTCTATTATATAAAAGAAAGTCTATTTAATTATATATATATATGTGTGTGTGTATCTGGTGAGGTAACTCGAGAACCGGGGTACGTCGCGAAAATATTTTATACCCGATCTTAATAAATTTGCAACAGTATGGTCTTGGTCCGGAAATTTTTTTGAATTTTATACCGCGTACCCCAGAAAAACCTGAAAAATTGACTTTTTGCCATTAAAATGATTTTTTGTCGTCCAAAATCTTCGGCGTCGCATTTTTGAAATATTTTTTTTACATTTTTTCGAACTATTTTTTTGAATTTTTTTTGATTTTTTTTTGAAATTTTTGGAAATTTTGGAAATTTTTTGAAATATTTTTGAAATATTTTTGACATTTTTTGAAATATTTTTGAAGTTTTTTTTAAATATTTTTAAACATTTTTTTGAAATTTTTTTAAAATATATTTTGTAATATTATTTATATTTTTTGTATTTTAAAAAATATTATTTGAAATAATTTTTTATATTTTTCAACTATTCGTTGAAATATTATTATTTTAAGATATAATTAAAATATTATAATTATATAATAAATATATAAATATTATAAGATATAATAATATACTTTTTAAAATATTTGTAGAATATTTATAAAAAATATATTTTGTAATATTTGGAAATATTTGTTGTATACTAGGAATACAGAATCAGGAATAGCTATAATTAATAAATAATAGATAGGCAAACAATCAAAAATCGATCAACGCAGGGTGCGGTTTGGGTTTTCGATATTTATTAAGTACTATTTTGTAATATTGGAAATATGTGTTGTATTTTTTTAAATATTATTTGAAATATTTTTGAAATATTTTTCCACTAATTTTTGAGATATTAATATTTGTATAAATTTGTTTGAATTTTAGCAACAATTTATGTTATTGTATATGAAAAGCAGAATCATGAATAGCCATAAATAATAAATAATAGATAGGTAAGCTATCAAACAACGAGTAAAGCAAAGTTGGGTACGGCAAGAAATTCCAAATCAGGAATAGTTATAATTAATAAATGATAGATAGGCAAATAATAAAAAACCGAGCAACGCCGATTTGGAACTGTTTGGGTTTAGGTTTTCAACATATTTTGGAATATTTGAAATATCTGTTGTATTTTTTGAAATATTTTTTATCTAATTTTTTAAATATTAAAAAAAATATGTTTCTACATATGTTTAATTTTATTTAATTGTATATACTAGAAATCTAGGATCAGGAATAGCTCTAATTAATAAATAATAAATAGGCAAACAATCAAAAACCGATAAATGTCGAGTCGAGTACTGTTTGGATTTGGGTTTAGGTTTGAGTTTTCGACATTTTTTTAAAACATATTTTGTAATATTTTAAATATTTTTTGTATTTGTTAGCAATTATATATTTTAGAATAATCAGGAATAGCTATAATTAATAAAAATAAATAGTCAAACAATCAAAAACCTAGCAACGCCGGGTAGGGTATGACTGCTAATATGTTGAAATATTTTTTATATTTAAAAAATATTTTTAGACACTTTTTAAAAATATATTTTATAATATTTTAAATTATTTTTTGTATTTTTACAAAATATTTTACGAATAAATCTAAAAAAGAACAACGCTATATATACATCGGATACAGTTAGAATTATTAAATATTAGTTAGAAACAAAATTAAATATTAGCTATACATAATTAGGAATAGCTATAATTAATAATTGATAGGAAAATAATCAAAAACCGAGCAACGTCGGGTTGAGTACGGCAAGCAATTCCAAATCAGGAATAGTTATAATTATTAAATGATAGATAGGAAAATAATAAAAAACCGATCAACGTCGGTTTGGGACGGTTTGGGTTTAGGTTTTCAATATATTTTATAATATTTTAAAGTATTTTTGTATTTTTGTATTTTTACAAAATATTTTACGAATAAGTCTTAAAAAGAACAACGCTAGATCTACATCGGATACAGTTAGATTTATTAAATATTAGTTAGAAGACAACAATTAAAGAATAGCTATGCATAATTAGGAATAACTATAATTAATAATTGATAGGCAAATAATAAAAAAACGAGCAACGTCGGGTTGGGTTCGGCAAACAATTCTAAATCAGGAATAGTTATAATTAATAAAGTATAGATAGGCATATAATTAAAAACCGATCAACGCCGTTTTGGGACGGTTTGGGTTTGGGTTTTCAACATATTTTGTAATATTTGAAATATTTGTTGTATTTTTTAAAATATTTTTTGAAATATTATAAACAATATTTTTCTATATTTGTTTGTATTTTAAATAAACTTTATTTAATTGTATATACTAGAAATATAGAATCAGAAATTGCCCTAATTAATAAATAATAAATAATAGATAGGCAAACAAACAAAAACCAAGAAATGCCGGGTCGGGTATGGTTTGTTTTTAAAACATATTTTGTAATATTTTATATATTTTTTTGCAATTTTTAGCAATTATATATTTTAGAATAATCAGGAATAGCTATAATTAATAAAAAAAATTAATAGGCATTAAAAATCAGGTATGGCTACTAATATGTTGAAATATTTTTTATATTTCTTAAAATATTTTTAGACACTTTTTAAAAATATATTTTGTAATATTTTAAATTATTATTTGTAATCTTACCAAATATTTTACAAATAATCTTAAAAACGAACAACGCTGAGTCTACATCGGATACAGTTAGAATTAGTAAATATTAGTTAGAAGAAAACAATTAAATATTAGCTAAGTATAATCAGGAATAGCTACAATTAATAGGCAAATAATCAAAAACCTAGCAACGCAGGGTAGTGTACGGTTTGTGTTTGGGTTTAGGTTTGGGTTTTAGACATTTTTTTAAAACATATTTTTTAATATTTGAAATATTTGTTGTATTTTTTAACATATTATTTGAAAATGTTTTCTACTTTGTTTTGTATGTCAGCTAACATTTATTTTATTATATATATATCAATTAAGAATCAGTAATAGCTATAATTAATATATAATATATAGGAAAATAATCAAAACCGAGCAACGCCGGGTCGGGTACGGCTATTTTTTGAAATATTTTAAAAAATTTTATTTCAAATATTTTAAAACATTTTTTTGAAATATTTGTAAACATTTTTGTGGACATTTTTTTGAAATATTTTTTTATATTTTTTAACTAATCTTTGAAATATTATTATTTTAAGATATAATTAAAATATTATAATTATATAATAAATATATAAATATTATAAGATATAAATATTATACTTTTTAAAATATTTGTAGAAAATTTATAAAAAATATATTTTGTAGCAATACAGAAATACAGAATCAGAAATAGCTATAATTAATAAATAATAAATGGGCAACAACAATCAAAAATCAAAAATCGAGCAATGCAGGGTGCAGTTTGAGTTTTCGACATTTTTTAAGTAATATTTTGTAATATTGGAAATATGTGTTGTATTTTTAAAAATATTTTGTGAAATATTTTTGAAATATTTTTCCACTAATTTTTGAGATATTAATATTTGTATAAATTTGTTTGAATTTTAGCAACAATTTATGTTATTGTATATGAAAAGCAGAATCATGAATAGCCATAAATAATAAATAATAGATAGGTAAGCTATCAAACAACGAGTAAAGCAAAGTTGGGTACGGCAAGAAATTCCAAATCAGGAATAGTTATAATTAATAAATGATAGATAGGCAAATAATAAAAAACCGAGCAACGCCGATTTGGAACTGTTTGGGTTTAGGTTTTCAACATATTTTGGAATATTTGAAATATCTGTTGTATTTTTTGAAATATTTTTTATCTAATTTTTTAAATATTAAAAAAAATATGTTTCTACATATGTTTAATTTTATTTAATTGTATATACTAGAAATCTAGGATCAGGAATAGCTCTAATTAATAAATAATAAATAGGCAAACAATCAAAAACCGATAAATGTCGAGTCGAGTACTGTTTGGATTTGGGTTTAGGTTTGAGTTTTCGACATTTTTTTAAAACATATTTTGTAATATTTTAAATATTTTTTGTATTTGTTAGCAATTATATATTTTAGAATAATCAGGAATAGCTATAATTAATAAAAATAAATAGTCAAACAATCAAAAACCTAGCAACGCCGGGTAGGGTATGACTGCTAATATGTTGAAATATTTTTTATATTTAAAAAATATTTTTAGACACTTTTTAAAAATATATTTTATAATATTTTAAAGTATTTTTGTATTTTTGTATTTTTACAAAATATTTTACGAATAAGTCTTAAAAAGAACAACGCTAGATCTACATCGGATACAGTTAGATTTATTAAATATTAGTTAGAAGACAACAATTAAAGAATAGCTATGCATAATTAGGAATAACTATAATTAATAATTGATAGGCAAATAATAAAAAAACGAGCAACGTCGGGTTGGGTTCGGCAAACAATTCTAAATCAGGAATAGTTATAATTAATAAAGTATAGATAGGCATATAATTAAAAACCGATCAACGCCGTTTTGGGACGGTTTGGGTTTGGGTTTTCAACATATTTTGTAATATTTGAAATATTTGTTGTATTTTTTAAAATATTTTTTGAAATATTATAAACAATATTTTTCTATATTTGTTTGTATTTTAAATAAACTTTATTTAATTGTATATACTAGAAATATAGAATCAGAAATTGCCCTAATTAATAAATAATAAATAATAGATAGGCAAACAAACAAAAACCAAGAAATGCCGGGTCGGGTATGGTTTGTTTTTAAAACATATTTTGTAATATTTTATATATTTTTTTGCAATTTTTAGCAATTATATATTTTAGAATAATCAGGAATAGCTATAATTAATAAAAAAAATTAATAGGCATTAAAAATCAGGTATGGCTACTAATATGTTGAAATATTTTTTATATTTCTTAAAATATTTTTAGACACTTTTTAAAAATATATTTTGTAATATTTTAAATTATTATTTGTAATCTTACCAAATATTTTACAAATAATCTTAAAAACGAACAACGCTGAGTCTACATCGGATACAGTTAGAATTAGTAAATATTAGTTAGAAGAAAACAATTAAATATTAGCTAAGTATAATCAGGAATAGCTACAATTAATAGGCAAATAATCAAAAACCTAGCAACGCAGGGTAGTGTACGGTTTGTGTTTGGGTTTAGGTTTGGGTTTTAGACATTTTTTTAAAACATATTTTTTAATATTTGAAATATTTGTTGTATTTTTTAACATATTATTTGAAAATGTTTTCTACTTTGTTTTGTATGTCAGCTAACATTTATTTTATTATATATATATCAATTAAGAATCAGTAATAGCTATAATTAATATATAATATATAGGAAAATAATCAAAACCGAGCAACGCCGGGTCGGGTACGGCTATTTTTTGAAATATTTTTAAAAATTTTATTTCAAATATTTTAAAACATTTTTTTGAAATATTTGTAAACATTTTTGTGGACATTTTTTTGAAATATTTTTTTATATTTTTTAACTAATCTTTGAAATATTATTATTTTAAGATATAATTAAAATATTATAATTATATAATAAATATATAAATATTATAAGATATAAATATTATACTTTTTAAAATATTTGTAGAAAATTTATAAAAAATATATTTTGTAGCAATACAGAAATACAGAATCAGAAATAGCTATAATTAATAAATAATAAATGGGCAACAACAATCAAAAATCAAAAATCGAGCAATGCAGGGTGCAGTTTGAGTTTTCGACATTTTTTAAGTAATATTTTGTAATATTGGAAATATGTGTTGTATTTTTAAAAATATTTTGTGAAATATTTTTGAAATATTTTTCCACTAATTTTTGAGATATTAATATTTGTATAAATTTGTTTGAATTTTAGCAACAATTTATGTTAGTGTATATGAAAAGCAGAATTTTGAATAGCCATAATTAATAAATAATAGATAGGTAAACTATCAAACAACAAGTAAAGCAAAGTTGGGTACGGCAAGAAATTCCAAATAAGGAATAGTTATAATTAATAAATGATAGATAGACAAATAATAAAAAAAAACGAGCAACGACGATTTGGAACTGTTTGGGTTCAGGTTTTCAACATATTTTGGATTATTTGAAATATCTGTTGTATTTTTTGAAATATTTTGTCACTAATTTTTTAAATATTAAAAAAAATATGTTTCCACATTTGTTTGTATTTTAGATAAACTTTATTTAATTGTATATACTAGAAATGTAGGATCAGAAATAGCTCTAATTAATAAATAATAAATAGGCAAATAATCAAAAACCGATAAATATCGAGTCGGATACTGTTTGGATTTGGGTTTAGGTTTGAGTTTTCGACATTTTTTTAAAACATATTTTGTAATATTTTAAATATTTTTTGTATTTGTTAGCAATTATATATTTTAGAATAATCAGGAATAGCTATAATTAATAAAAATAAATAGTCAAACAATCAAAAACCTAGCAACGCCGGGTAGGGTATGACTGCTAATATGTTGAAATATTTTTTATATTTAAAAAATATTTTTAGACACTTTTTAAAAATATATTTTATAATATTTTAAAGTATTTTTGTATTTTTGTATTTTTACAAAATATTTTACGAATAAGTCTTAAAAAGAACAACGCTAGATCTACATCGGATACAGTTAGATTTATTAAATATTAGTTAGAAGACAACAATTAAAGAATAGCTATGCATAATTAGGAATAACTATAATTAATAATTGATAGGCAAATAATAAAAAAACGAGCAACGTCGGGTTGGGTTCGGCAAACAATTCTAAATCAGGAATAGTTATAATTAATAAAGTATAGATAGGCATATAATTAAAAACCGATCAACGCCGTTTTGGGACGGTTTGGGTTTGGGTTTTCAACATATTTTGTAATATTTGAAATATTTGTTGTATTTTTTAAAATATTTTTTGAAATATTATAAACAATATTTTTCTATATTTGTTTGTATTTTAAATAAACTTTATTTAATTGTATATACTAGAAATATAGAATCAGAAATTGCCCTAATTAATAAATAATAAATAATAGATAGGCAAACAAACAAAAACCAAGAAATGCCGGGTCGGGTATGGTTTGTTTTTAAAACATATTTTGTAATATTTTATATATTTTTTTGCAATTTTTAGCAATTATATATTTTAGAATAATCAGGAATAGCTATAATTAATAAAAAAAATTAATAGGCATTAAAAATCAGGTATGGCTACTAATATGTTGAAATATTTTTTATATTTCTTAAAATATTTTTAGACACTTTTTAAAAATATATTTTGTAATATTTTAAATTATTATTTGTAATCTTACCAAATATTTTACAAATAATCTTAAAAACGAACAACGCTGAGTCTACATCGGATACAGTTAGAATTAGTAAATATTAGTTAGAAGAAAACAATTAAATATTAGCTAAGTATAATCAGGAATAGCTACAATTAATAGGCAAATAATCAAAAACCTAGCAACGCAGGGTAGTGTACGGTTTGTGTTTGGGTTTAGGTTTGGGTTTTAGACATTTTTTTAAAACATATTTTTTAATATTTGAAATATTTGTTGTATTTTTTAACATATTATTTGAAAATGTTTTCTACTTTGTTTTGTATGTCAGCTAACATTTATTTTATTATATATATATATATCAATTAAGAATCAGTAATAGCTATAATTAATATATAATATATAGGAAAATAATCAAAACCGAGCAACGCCGGGTCGGGTACGGCTATTTTTTGAAATATTTTTAAAAATTTTATTTCAAATATTTTAAAACATTTTTTTGAAATATTTGTAAACATTTTTGTGGACATTTTTTTGAAATATTTTTTTATATTTTTTAACTAATCTTTGAAATATTATTATTTTAAGATATAATTAAAATATTATAATTATATAATAAATATATAAATATTATAAGATATAAATATTATACTTTTTAAAATATTTGTAGAAAATTTATAAAAAATATATTTTGTAGCAATACAGAAATACAGAATCAGAAATAGCTATAATTAATAAATAATAAATGGGCAACAACAATCAAAAATCAAAAATCGAGCAATGCAGGGTGCAGTTTGAGTTTTCGACATTTTTTAAGTAATATTTTGTAATATTGGAAATATGTGTTGTATTTTTAAAAATATTTTGTGAAATATTTTTGAAATATTTTTCCACTAATTTTTGAGATATTAATATTTGTATAAATTTGTTTGAATTTTAGCAACAATTTATGTTAGTGTATATGAAAAGCAGAATTTTGAATAGCCATAATTAATAAATAATAGATAGGTAAACTATCAAACAACAAGTAAAGCAAAGTTGGGTACGGCAAGAAATTCCAAATAAGGAATAGTTATAATTAATAAATGATAGATAGACAAATAATAAAAAAAAACGAGCAACGACGATTTGGAACTGTTTGGGTTCAGGTTTTCAACATATTTTGGATTATTTGAAATATCTGTTGTATTTTTTGAAATATTTTGTCACTAATTTTTTAAATATTAAAAAAAATATGTTTCCACATTTGTTTGTATTTTAGATAAACTTTATTTAATTGTATATACTAGAAATGTAGGATCAGAAATAGCTCTAATTAATAAATAATAAATAGGCAAATAATCAAAAACCGATAAATATCGAGTCGGATACTGTTTGGATTTGGGTTTAGGTTTGAGTTTTCGACATTTTTTTAAAACATATTTTATAATATTTTAAATATTTTTTGTATTTTTTAGCAATTATATATTTTAGAATAATCAGGAATAGCTATAATTAATAAAAATAGTCAAACAATCAAAAACCTAGCAACGCCGGGTAGGGTATGGCTACTAATATGTTGAAATATTTTTTATATTTAAAAAATATTTTTAGACACTTTTTAAAAATATATTTTATAATATTTTAAATTATTTTTTGTATTTTTACAAAATATTTTACGAATAAATCTAAAAAAGAACAACGCTAGATATACATCGGATACAGTTAGATTTATTAAATATTAGTTAGAAGACTAAAAATTAAAGATTAGCTATGCATAATTAGGAATAGCTATAATTAATAATTGATAGGCAAATAATTAAAAACCGAGAAACGTCGTGTTGGGTAAGGCAAAAAATTTAAAATCAGGAATTGTTATAATTAATAAATAATAGATAGGAAAACAATCAAAAACCTAGCAACGCCGTGTCAGGACGGTGTGGGTTTTGGTTTTAGACATTTTTTTAAAACATATTTTATAATAATTGAAATATTAGTTGTATTTTTTAATATATTTTTTAAAATATTTTTCCACTAATTTTTTAAATATTAAAATATTTTTCTACATTTGTTTGTATGTCATCTAACATTTATTTTATTGTATATAAATAATAGTTAGGAACAAATTAAATATAAATATTTAGCAATGCAGAATTAGTAATAGCTATAATTAATAAATAATAATTGGCAAAAAATCAAAAACCGAGCAACGCCAGGTCGGGTACGGTTTGGGTTTAGGTTTGGGTTTTCGACATCTTTTTAAAACATATTTTGTAATATTCAAAATATTTATTGTATTTTTTAATATATTTTTTGAAATATTTTTCTACTAATTTTTTAATTATTAAAATATTTTTCTACATTTGTTTGTATTTCAGCTAACATTTATTTAATTGTATATATAACAATGAAGAATCAGGAACAGCTATAATTAATAAATAATAGATAGGCAAACAATCAATATCCGAGCAACGCCGGTTTGGGTACGGTTTGGGTTTAAGTTTGGGTTTTAGACATTTTTTAAAACATATTTTGTAATATTTGTTGCATTTTTTAATATATTTCCACTAATTTTTTAAATATTTTTCTATATTTTGTTTGTATTTTAGCTAACATTTATTTTATTGTATATATAGCAATGCATAATCATGAATAGGTATATAATATATCTATAATTAATAAATAATAGATAATAGGCAAATATTCAAAAACCGAGCAACGCCGGGTCGGGTACGGCTAGTATATATATATATAGTCATTCTTTACGGGAACGGCTGACAATCAAAAATATACCTAATGGGCATACCTTTTTTTAACAATAGGTATCAATTTGAAATGTTATATTATACTTAATTAATATATATAATATAATGTTCCATATTTGGTTTTATAAAATAATCATTAATGACAAATATACAAAATAATTGTCAACCTAAAAAAACCCACGCAAAGTATACCGGAATGGTATTCAATTTTATTCATGCATAATAAACACGAATGGGGTTACAATTAAGATTGCATATAATCCGCTACTAGGTATCCATTATTTATGATGAATCATATACTCTAGTTTCATATTATAATGAGAATATTCAATGCGCATGCGTTATTTTAATCATTGATGTAAATAAACTATAATTTTAATTCATTTGAATATATTCATCTAAACAAGTTATACAGACAATTATATGTTAGTTTTTTATTAATATAATATTTTTAAATAATATATTTATAAATTAAATTGTAAATTGAATTAACAGTTAATTATATACAACATTTTTAATATTATCTATATATTTTAAATTATTTAAAAAATACAATTTGAAATATTCAATAATTGAATATAACATGTGTTTTTAAATCTGCTTTATATTATTAAATTTATTTTTCGTAATAATTATTAATACAATAATTTAATTTATAATAAATAATTGTGAATATTAAAGTTATAATAATAGTATTGTGAATAAAATATGGAAACTTTTTATTTTGATTACTCGAGTAACAGTATTAAATTAGATTTGAATTAATCAATATATTAATAATATATTATATTATGTGCAAATACACATAACTAATAAACACCATACAAATACAATAACGCGATTTTAAACTCTAAATCTAAAACATGCTCACTAGACATATTTTAAATGTTGTGTATAATATTATATGAAATATAATTATAAAAATGATTATTGATAATTGTATAACATAAATTATTGTTAAATTTATAATATTGTCAACTAGATAAATCATTTATTAAATTAATTTATATTAATTAAATAAATGATGTAATCATTACAGTAATGCTCAATTTACATTATTAATATTTATTTACTTATCATAATGATAATCATTATATATAATAAAAATTCATAATATAATAGTATTATTAATACACATAATATATTTACTATAATATTACTTGTTTAGTAATGTATACATAATTGTTGATAATTATTTTATAATAATTTATTATAGTATAATTTTAAATATGATAATTTATTAACTATAAAATTAATAAAATCGTATTCATTTAGTGTTAAAATTATATTATTATGTTTAGTATATTATTATCTGTATAATCATATAGTGTTTAATAATTAATATTTATACATCATAATTATAGTATGATTTATAACTTATATTTTAATAACATGTTTAGTATTAATTACGGTAGAAAGTAATCTTGTACGAGATCATTTCGGACTATATAATCTAGTACGTCTTATTAAATTTATTCTAAAAGTATTATTTATGAATTTAATATTATAGTTATCTTAGATTATTTTAATTTCGACTCTATAGTCATCATTTATATACATATACATATATATATTATATTTTCCATCAGTAATTAATAATTAAATATAAATATTAGAATAATTCTATAATTATGAAAACACTTAATTTTACAAGTCGTAAGAGAGTACTAATAACTTATTTAATAACTTAGTAATAAGTCGTACTTTTAAATTACGTACATTCTAATTACCTCGTGCCATAATAATTTAATTATTAATTACTCATATAAATTTATTAAAGTAATCTCTGACGACTTTTTGAGTAATCTATTGACTTATTTCGTCAATAAGTAATTTTATTTATAGACCAATTTAACTTATCTATAAAAAAACTTATCTAAAATTAATCTTGTACGAGGTCATTTCGGACTATGTAATCTAGTACGTCTTATTAAATTTAGTTTATTCTAAAAGTATTATTTATGAATTTAACATTATAGATATCTTAAATTATTTTAATTTCTAATCTAGATTTATTATTTATATACATATTTGTATATATTATATTTTCCATCAATAATTAATGATTAAATATAAATATTAGAATAATAATTGTAGAATTATGAAAACACTTAACTTTACAAGTGGTACGAGGTTACTAATGAGTAGTGATATTACTTAATTCTTAATTACTCATATTAATTTATTAAAGTAATCTCTGACGACTTATTTAGTAATCTATTAAGACTTATTCCGCCAATAAGTAATTTTATTTATAAAACAAATTTAACTTATATATATATTAATAAATATAGTTATCTATATTTATACTTATCTATATTTTTCTAATTTCTATATTCAGGACACTGTTGGGGCAATAAAGTGAACCTGGCGAGATATGTTCCTCTCTGAATGTCATCTCATAAATGACGTATCGTGGGTGCCTATAAAGAACTATATACAGCAGTCGATGGACGATATAGTATGCATGTCTGGTGCTCTACTAAATGTGATGAGAGATATAAATGATCTGAGAATGCGATTCATAAAGTGCCGAAAAAGCTTGCCATAGTAAGGTAAATTAATTTTGTGTATATAAATATATATATATATATTTATTAATTAAGAGGATCTCAATGGATAAATTAGTTAATATCAGAACAAATTGTAATATGTACTAGTGATCTAAAAATTCAAATCTTTGCTTGTCTTCGAAGACTTTCAAATCATTAAAAAAATGTTTGGAGACATCAAATCTCTACCATGTCATGTATTCGAAGACATTCAAATCACCAAAAAAATGTTTGAAGACATCAAATCTTTACCAATTCCTGTATTCGAAGACTTTCAAATCATAAAACAATGTTTGTCACATAAATTATTGAATTTATTGATAGTAAAAACTTCCCATCATCTAATATACAGTTGATCCCCTTTACTTCTACAAACAAAGTATAATGTGAGAGCACAATAAACATAAACAAATTCCATTGCAGATTTCCTACATACCTACTATAGCTACATATCTACATGAATACCTACTTACCCACCTATATACCTACCTACTTACCAACCTAAGTATATGCATGACTACCTACCCAGCCACCTACATGCCCATATACATACCCTACCCAACAACCCGCCTACCTATCTATCTACCTACTCACATATCTACCTATCCATCCACCCACCTAACTACCCACCCATACATATATCTACCTGACTACCTACCCATCCACCTACTTGCCTATATGCATACCCTACCACCAACCTACTTACCTACCCACCCACTCATATACCTAAATATCTTCCTGAGTACCTACTTACCTATATGCATACACTACCCTACCACCCACCTAACTATCTATCTACCTTTCCACCCACCCACCTAACTACCCACCCATATCTCTCTACCTTCATGACTACCTACCAACCTACTTGCCTATATAACTACCCTATCACCCACCTACCTACCTCCTATCTACCCACCCATCCATATATCTACCTACATACATACCTCCCTGCCCTACAACCTACCTAACTATACTACCCACCTATCTACCTACATACATACCTATCTACTTTCCCAATGTATATATATATGTAGGTCCTACATACCTGACTGCCTACCTCCCCACCTGTATACTTGCCTACATATTTGCCTGACTATCTATCCATCTACACATATACCTACCTGCATACCTATCTAACTAAATAAACACCTAACTACATACATGCATATATACACACATATATAATATACAAACACTAAAATAGTTAATAAGTGTACATATTTCTCTACATAGAGTTATATATTGAGAGTGTATCATACACTAAATGCCATCCAATGTATCATATAAAATCGATTCATGAGTATTATATAATAATAATTTAGGATATGCAATTAGCTACCTGTCCTTATCTATTATCTATTAATATACGTTTGTTCACTAATTTAGTTCCCTACATCTATATTAATAATCTATCACTCTGATCGTATAAATGCTCCTTTTTTTTCGAGTTTATTCCAAATTATAGTACTAATCGAACTTATTAAATATATTCCTATTATATATAATAGGAATATATTTAATAAGTTCGATTAGTACTATAATTTGGAATAAACTCGAAAAAAAAGGAGCATTTATTGTATATATATATACATATAAATAATGACTTATATAATTTATAAGTATATAAATTACATATTACGTATAATAATGTGGCTACAATACTATGATAAATAGTGAATTTAATCCATACAAATTTTTGAAAATTAAATAGGTGTGACTCGAATTGACTCGAAAATTAGATTTAAGATTTGAAATAATAATTTATATAAATGTTTGAAAATGATGTGACTCGATTTGAAACTTGAATTGAAAGATTTGAAAATTTAGATCACTAATATGTACTATTAATTGATGATATAGCATATATAACATATATGTTATTTAGTAACTATGAACAAATTACCAATTAAATAAGTTTTTAAATAACATAAAAAGCATATTTTATAGCATGATATTTAAAATATATTGTTATATAATATTTTATATCTAATATATAAATTCTATAAAAATTACATTTATATATAGATAAAAAAACTTATTAATTATTAACTTTAACTTATAAACTATTAACTATTATTTTATAATATTGATTTTATATTAGCTGAATGCATAATGTAATTACTTTACAATTTATTTATTGTTGACTTTTCAAATGCATTTTACTAGAAATAATATATGCTATGTTTACATATATAAATGAATGTTTAGATAAAAGTACAAAGCTATCTACCTAATTATTTTTCTATATATAATTAACATATATATGAATAATATAACAAAACCCATATTCAAAAATAGAATTATTATTTGTAAAATATATATTTGTTACTTTTATGTAATAGATATGATTTTCTTTCTTTTTTATATAATAAAAAAAATAGTTTAAATCAATAAATAGTATTTTAGAAACATTTAAAAAAAAGAGAAAATGCTTCCTTATCTCTACATATATGAATTCAACAAAATGGCCGTCTCAAAAATACATATCGCACCTACCACCACCAAACTTACTACAGCTAAATAATTTTTAGATCTTTGCCGGTAATTTATATACTCCAATATGCATGTTTTATTTGGTTCATTTTATATCACTATTTAATCGTATATAATATTTATTATCATACTTAATTATCTACTAACTATTTTTTATATATATAAATTACTCATATATACATATATGTTACTCAAAATATCAGTAACTATTAAGTATATATATATTTATTAATATATTTAAATTATATAGAATTGGATACCTGCAATCCAGTTTATTTGATGAGTTTCAACACGGTATCATGTACTGATTAACGTTAGTAATATATAACACTTTAAATTATTTACTAATTAATATTTTGTTTCAATTATATAGTTTAAAACTACAAAAAAAACTATGTTGAAATAAATTACAGGAAGCAGCTCTCGGACTCAGATGCAATGCTTGTAACAAGATGAATAACTTCAAATCCTTCTGTAGGAGCAGACATTACTATAAGAACTATAAGAAACAGGAGTCCACTAAATTACATCAAACTTACATGTAGCAGACCAGGACATAAGATACAAGGTTTTTATTAAATTATGTTAAACTATTCATACCCTTTAAAAATAGAACATATATATTATTTAAAGTTGACAAAGGGTCTTAAAGTAATGTACTATCCTTTAAGGTATACAATAACATTAGAAAGCCTACTTAACTAACCCCTATCCATACATACTCTTAGCATATGAAAATAAACCTATTGCGACCTACGGCATAACAATAATATGTTATAATTATAATGGCATATTATACGATATAAACTTCACTATAGTCGAATCCCCACAACCCCCTATAATATGACTAATAGACACATCTGCAGAAGGCTAAGCCTCATAAAAATATTATGCACAGACATAATCCCACCTATATCAAAACCACCCGCCAAAAATGATACCAGAATATTCCCCGTAACACTTCAAATAAGCCTCGACAAATAAGTACGACCCTTGTTACATGCGAATAAATGTGTCGAAATCAACTTTAAAGTATATATAGAACTATAGCGTATGATGTCCAAAGGAATCATCATATCGGTAAATAAGCCTACAGCATAGGTATCCAGCATAACATATGCACCAAAGAAGTAAGGCGACATCATGATATTATATGTAATATGGTATTCCAACCAATGCGAAAGATTCCAGACACATCCAATAAGCAATTGGAAACTACCACCAAACATCAGAAGCATACCATATATGTCCTCCACTAATAGGACATCACCCACATTTCATCCAGTCCTCACTACCTAGCATCAAATGAATTCATAGAAAGACACGTTCAGACCATAAAGAACATTATAAAAAATACAGACATCAATAAGATAACTAAAGCACTACTATCTTAGAGAAATAACCCTCAAAATATGATGACCCCAGCCCTCTACACCTACTCTTACATCAATCCAAACATCAGAACGCACGAAACTACAAACACATCAAACAGACATAAATTAACTAGATGACATTACTTGCAAGAAAACTGCATACATCGTACATAACGTTCAAATCTGTCAAATTCGAGACTCCTTAAAATTCACATGATCCCCAGCTACCATTGTCAAGAAACGAACCAGAATCATATGTAATGTGTACCCATACGGGAAACATCCTATGACGTACAAGACATAAAATACGATCAACACCTACAACTAACCCCAAGAAAATTACACCACCATAGAGAATACCCCCACTCAAACACTACATTTATCTAATTACCCAACACCACCATCTGATAATAATACCATCCTCTCACACACAGCTATTATAGAACAAAAGCAGCTTAGGAAACTATACGCCGAAGCTCCAGGAACAGGCACACTCCCTACCGATTTGTCCTGTAATATATCTTCTTCTTAGAAGAGGTGATGTTATGTTATTATCACTATTACTTTGTGTATTATTATTATTATCTCGCATTATACTAACACACGCCGAGTGCTAGGGATATGCCCATACATCACCGTCTCACATGATTAAGCAATGCTAGACGCCTATCTATAAGAGCCGTGATAAATGTACAAAGTTAATAAATAATGTATTAACGCATTGATTCTTTTTCTAATAACTTAACAACTTGTATATACAAATATACTTTAATATAAATACATTTCTGATTAATGATTCATATACAAATATACTAAATTTGATTTTGATAATTATGTTAATGTTTGAATCAAATAATAATATTTATGTAATGTATTATTCTAATATAATTACACTAACAAATATAAATAAATGAAATACAATTAAATATATTTATGATTATTTGATACAAATACATAAAATCTGTTTTTGATATAAATTAAATTATTAATGTTGATCAAATATAAAGATTTATATAAGTTTTCAAGAATAATTAATTGATTATTGTTTAAATGAATATAACATAATTGATACAATTGATATATTTAGTATTTTAATTTGAAATAAAATTGACATGTAAGAATCCATAATTAATTTATTATTCTTTTATACAAGAAAATATTAATGACTAATATATATATATATTTTTATAAATATTTAAATATAATATACATATTAGTGTTGTAAATGATGTCGGGTAGTTTCGGGTAATTGACTACATGGAAGGTTTCGGGTATCAAAATATGATTTTGGTTCAATTACGATTTAAATACTAATAACTTATCATTATCGAAAATATAAAAAATGCTTATTTAAAATTATAGTAAAAGTATTTTATACAATATAAAATAAAATCAACAATATAATTCGTTATCAATTAATTAGACAATAATTTTGTTATCAATGAGTTAATATATAATACATAATGTTACGGGTCGTGTACGGCAGAAATGCAGAATCAGGAATCGCTATAATTAATAAAAAATAGATAGATAAACAATAAAAAACATAGCAAAGCTAGCTCGGGTATGGCTATTATATCTATAAAGTCTATTCCACACCTAAACTATATGGAAATCCCTCGTATAATTATATACATTTTTACATGTATTAATTAAAATGTTAACATTATATTGAATTTATTAGGGAGAGTTAAAGTGAGGTATATAAATAGAAGTAAAACGTAAATACCTACGAATATTCGCATGCATTTTGAAAATAATTATGTTTTTATAGAAACGTTTGATATTCGCAAGTGAGGTTGTTTCGTGCGTATATTTTCATGTGTGGCATCACTTTAAAATATAATTCTAAATGATTCTAATACTCGCCACTTTGGATTGAGGTATATATATATATACCAGATTAAACATTTTGTATATCTATATACATATCCCATTATATTTATATTGAATTAATACCAAAGATTTTCCGAAGGAAATATATAACACGCGAAATAGTGTTTTTCGAATTTGTATACAAAATACCCCAGTGCCACCTATAGCGGGTTATTTTAGGAACTATGTGTTATCTATAATGTAAATTCGTATTTAACTAAACACTTTTAAAATGTTAAATAATATGCTTTAAATTAATATTTATATGATGAAAACTAAGTGTTCATTACTAATATATAACAAACAAATATGATATGTATGTTTTAAATGCTATAAGTATATATTTAGTAAATAAAAGCTAATTTATATTGCATGTAATTTAATAGAGCAATGACAAAATTGTTGTATGCAAATAGAGCCTAACCTAAATCTATTTCAGTGATTTCGATACTACTGCTAGCAGCAGCAGGGGATATTACTAAATTATGTTGCATGTATAGGGAGTGTTATATCTTTGCTACGCAAAATCTTTGTTAATACTAAATAAATAGGCTTACATAATTATATAAGTGTGTATATATTATAATAATTATATAATAATAATATATATTTATTGAATACAATACAAAAAGCGGATACAAATATGATTATTAATCTATGTGTTAATAATATCGAATATATACTATTAAAAAATATAAATTATTGAATGAATCATGATTGCATAAGTATTATAAATTAATTAAAACATGCATAATTCCTATCTACACCATGTATTATTTTTACTATTTTGTTTGTGCATAACTTTTTTTTAAATAAAAATAAACTAAAATACTTCTATTATAGAATTTAATAATATGTCTAATGATATCAAATTTATTATAATAGCATCAATATAAAAAATCGTATTCCTATGGTTTTATTTATATCGTACAAATACATTATAGTTGGGTTATTCGTAGACTATAAATGTATAGTATTTACATTTTATACTAGTTTGGAAATATTAAAAATTATAGTAATATTACTAATATTAGATATTATATAGGAAGGTTAAAATGAATTAATAATGTAATATAATGAAAAATAAATAACTTATTGAAAAACAAATATTTCGAAAATGTTACTATAGTATCTTACTTACGATTCTATATTCAATAATATATAACATACATTTATATATTTATTTACTATATATATACATAGATAATTTATTAAAATATAATACCTACTATATTTAATAATATACAAATTATTTATTATTATTCAAATTTTGAAATAATCTGAAATAATAATATTGAAATTTAAATAATTACTACTATTTCCTAAGTTTTTATGAGTCATACAAATCTTTGATTATAAATAGAAATTGATGTATATTTTTACAAAATAATAATAATATTTAATTCAAAATGTATATTTTTAATTAATAACATCTTTTATATTTTTATTCAATATATTTATTCTAAAGTACATTTAATATATTAATTCATAAATTGCCATTTGACATATACGAATTAAGTTGCTGTATTTCGGTAAAAACAGTGTGTCAACAGATTCCGTTTTTTTGTGTAACCAAGTATATACACGCAGAAATCTAAAAATGTAATTATTTATAGTCTATTCTCTATAAAACCAAATGATAATTAAATATATTCATTATAATATAACGATTATTAAAATATTATTTAATTAGATACCAATTATTTCTCTAACATATAGTAATTCATAAATTAAAGTAGGTGGTTGACACAAAATTGTCGGCCTAATCTTCGTGTCAGCGTATTCCGTATTTATATGCCCGTTTTGTCTTCTCATTCCGTATATTATATATCTATATATATATATCTATTATATAAAAGAAAGTCTATTTAATTATATATATATATATATATATGTGTGTGTGTGTGTGTGTATCTGGTGAGGTAACTCGAGAACCGGGGTACGTCGCGAAAATATTTTATTCCCGATCTTAATAAATTTGCAACAGTATGGTCTTGGTCCGGAAAATTTTTTGAATTTGTTACCGCGTACCCCAGAAAAACCTGAAAAATTGACTTTTTGCCATTAAAATGATTTTTTGTCATCCAAAATCTTCGGCGTCGCTTTTTGAAATATTTTTTTTACATTTTTTCGAACTATTTTTTTGAATTTTTTTTGATTTTTTTTTGAAATTTTTGGATATTTTGGAAATTTTTTGAAATATTTTTGAAATATTTTTGACATTTTTTGAAATATTTTTGAAATTTTTTGAAATATTTTTAAAATTTTTTTTTCAAATATTTTAAAACATTTTTTTGAAATATTTGTAAACATTTTTGTGGACATTTTTTTGAAATATTTTTTTATATTTTTCAACTAATCTTTGAAATATTATTATTTTAAGATATAATTAAAATATTATAATTATATAATAAATATATAAATATTATAAGATATAAATATTATACTTTTTAAAATATTTGTAGAAAATTTATAAAAAATATATTTTGTAGCAATACAGAAATACAGAATCAGAAATAGCTATAATTAATAAATAATAAATGGGCAACAACAATCAAAAATCAAAAATCGAGCAATGCAGGGTGCAGTTTGAGTTTTCGACATTTTTAAAGTAATATTTTGTAATATTGGAAATATGTGTTGTATTTTAAAAAATATTTTGTGAAATATTTTTGAAATATTTTTCCACTAATTTTTGAGATATTAATATTTGTATAAATTGTTTGAATTTTAGCAACAATTTATGTTATTGTATATGAAAAGCAGAATCATGAATAGCCATAATTAATAAATAATAGATAGGTAAACTATCAAACAACAAGTAAAGCAAAGTTGGGTACGGCAAGAAATTCCAAATAAGGAATAGTTATAATTAATAAATGATAGATAGACAAATAATAAAAAAACGAGCAACGACGATTTGGAACTGTTTGGGTTCAGGTTTTCAACATATTTTGGATTATTTGAAATATCTGTTGTATTTTTTGAAATATTTTGTCACTAATTTTTTAAATATTAAAAAAAATATGTTTCCACATTTGTTTGTATTTTAGATAAACTTTATTTAATTGTATATACTAGAAATGTAGGATCAGAAATAGCTCTAATTAATAAATAATAAATAGGCAAATAATCAAAAACCGATAAATATCGAGTCGGATACTGTTTGGATTTGGGTTTAGGTTTGAGTTTTCGACATTTTTTTAAAACATATTTTATAATATTTTAAATATTTTTTGTATTTTTTAGCAATTATATATTTTAGAATAATCAGGAATAGCTATAATTAATAAAAATAGTCAAACAATCAAAAACCTAGCAACGCCGGGTAGGGTATGGCTACTAATATGTTGAAATATTTTTTATATTTAAAAAATATTTTTAGACACTTTTTAAAAATATATTTTATAATATTTTAAATTATTTTTTGTATTTTTACAAAATATTTTACGAATAAATCTAAAAAAGAACAACGCTATATATACATCGGATACAGTTAGATTTACAGTTACATTTAAATATTAGTTAGAAGACTAAAAATTAAAGATTAGCTATGCATAATTAGGAATAGCTATAATTAATAATTGATAGGCAAATAATTAAAAACCGAGAAACGTCGTGTTGGGTAAGGCAAAAAATTTAAAATCAGGAATTGTTATAATTAATAAATAATAGATAGGAAAACAATCAAAAACCTAGCAACGCCGTGTCAGGACGGTGTGGGTTTTGGTTTTAGACATTTTTTTAAAACATATTTTATAATAATTGAAATATTAGTTGTATTTTTTAATATATTTTTTAAAATATTTTTCCACTAATTTTTTAAATATTAAAATATTTTTCTACATTTGTTTGTATGTCATCTAACATTTATTTTATTGTATATAAATAATAGTTAGGAACAAATTAAATATAAATATTTAGCAATGCAGAATTAGTAATAGCTATAATTAATAAATAATAATTGGCAAAAAATCAAAAACCGAGCAACGCCAGGTCGGGTACGGTTTGGGTTTAGGTTTGGGTTTTCGACATCTTTTTAAAACATATTTTGTAATATTCAAAATATTTATTGTATTTTTTAATATATTTTTTGAAATATTTTTCTACTAATTTTTTAATTATTAAAATATTTTTCTACATTTGTTTGTATTTCAGCTAACATTTATTTAATTGTATATATAACAATGAAGAATCAGGAACAGCTATAATTAATAAATAATAGATAGGCAAACAATCAATATCCGAGCAACGCCGGTTTGGGTACGGTTTGGGTTTAAGTTTGGGTTTTAGACATTTTTTAAAACATATTTTGTAATATTTGTTGCATTTTTTAATATATTTCCACTAATTTTTTAAATATTTTTCTATATTTTGTTTGTATTTTAGGTAACATTTATTTTATTGTATATATAGCAATGCATAATCATGAATAGGTATATAATATATCTATAATTAATAAATAATAGATAATAGGCAAATATTCAAAAACCGTGCAACGCCGGGTCGGGTACGGCTAGTATATATATATATATATATATGTGTGTGTGTGTGTGTGTGTGTATCTGGTGAGGTAACTCGAGAACCGGGGTACGTCGCAAAAATCTGTTATACCCGATCTTAATAAATTTTCAAAAGTATGGTCTTGGTCCGGAAAATTTTTTGAATTTTTTACCGTGTACACCAGAAAAACCCGAAAAAATTGACTTTTTGCCATTAAAATGATTTTTTGTCATCTAAAATCTCCGGCGTCGCTTTTTTGAAATATTTTTTTTACATTTTTTCGATATATTTTTTGGAATTTTTTTTGAAATTTTTTTTGAAAATTTTAGACATTTTTTTGAAATTTTTGAAATATTTTTGAAATTTTTATCAAATTTTTTTGAAATTTTTGAAATATTTTGATATATTTTTAAAATTTTTTTGAAATATTTGTAAACATTTTTTGAAATTTAAAAAAAATTTATTTTGTAAAATTATTTATATTATTTGTATTTTTAAAAAATATTATTTGAAATATTTTTTTACATTTTTCAACTATAACTATTATTTTAGATTATAATCGTTGAAATATTATTATTTTAAGATAATAATTAAAATATTATAATTATTTAATAATATATAAATATTATACTTTTTAAAATATTTTTAGAACATTTATAAAAAATATATTTTGTAATATTTGGAAATATTTGTTGTATAGGAATACAGAATCAGGAATAGCTATAATTAATAAATAATATATAGGAAACAATCAAAAATCGATCAACGCAGGGTGCGGTTTGGGTTTTCGACATTTATTAAGTAATATTTTGTAATATTGGAAATATGTGTTGTATTTTTTTAAATATTTTTGAAATATATTTCCACTAATTTTTGAGATATTAAAAACGAATATTTGTCTAAATTTGTTTGAATTTTTACAAAAATGTATGTTATTATATATGAAAGGTAGAATCATGAATAGCCATAATTAATAAATAATAAATAGGCAATCAATCAAAAACCGACAAATGTCGGTATGGTTTGGGTTTGGGTTTAGGTTTTAGTTTTCGACAATTTTTTAAAACATATTTTGTAATATTTGAAATATTTATTGTTTTTATTATTTTATATTTTTCCACTAATTTCTTAAATATTAAAATTGTCTACATTTGTTTGTATAACAGCTAAATTTATTTTATTGTATATATAGCAATGCAGAATTAGGATTAGCTATAATTAATAAATAATAGATATACAAACAATAAAAAACATAGCAACGTCGGGTCGGGTGCGGTTTGGATTTTCGACATTTTTTTTAAAATATATTTTGTAATATTTGAAATATTTGGTGATTTTTTAATATATTTTTTGAAATATTTTTCTACTAATTTTTTAAATATTAAAATATTTTCCTACATTTGTTCAGCTAACATTTATATTATTCTATATATAGCAATGGAGTATCAGGAATAGCTATAAGTAATACATAATATATAGGAAAATAATAGAAAACCTAGAAACGTGATCGGGTATGGTTTTGGTTTGGTTTTCGGCATCATTTTAAGTCATATTTTATAATATTGGAAATATTTGTTGTATTTTTTAAAATATTTTTTGAAATATTAAAGTCCATCATTTTTGAAGTATTTTAAACAAATATTTGTCTAAAATTGTTTGTATTTTATTATATTTAGCATAAATGTATGTTATTGTATAGAATTGTAGAATCAGGAATAGATCTAATTAATAAATAATAAATAGTCAAACAATCAAAAACCGATAAATTTCGGGTCGGGCACTGTTTGGGTTTGGGTTTATATTTGAGTTTTCGACATTTTTTTTAATATTTTAAATATGTGTTGTATTTTTCAGCAATTAAATATTTTAGCATAATCACGAATAGCTATAAATTATAGCCTATAAATGATAAAAATAAATAGGCAAATAATCAAAAACTTAGCAACGCCGGGTCGGGTATGGATACTAATATGTTGAAATATTTGTTATATTTAAAAAAATATTTGTAGACACTTTTTAAAATATATTTGATAATATTTTAAATTATTTTTTGTATTTTTACAAAATATTTTACGAATAAATCTTAAAAACGAACAACGCTAGATCTACATCATATACAGTTAGAATTATTAAATATTAGTTAGAAACAAAATTAAATATTAGCTATACATAATTAGGAATAGCTATAATTAATAATTGATAGGAAAATAATCAAAAACCGAGCAACGTCGAGTTGAGTACGGCAAGCAATTCCAAATCAGGAATAGTTATAATTATTAAATGATAGATAGGAAAATAATAAAAACCGATCAACGTCGGTTTGGGACGGTTTGGGTTTAGGTTTTCAACATATTTTGTAATATTTGAAATATTTTTTGTATTTTTTAATATATTGTTTAAAATATTTGTTCGAGTGATCACAAGTTTTTTAAATATTAAAACAAATATTACATTAGTTTGTATTTTAGATAAACTTTATTTATATAATTAATATACAATATTAATTGTATATACAATTTTTACAATTTTTATATTTTTACATTTTTAAAATTGTATATACTATAAATTTAGAATCAGGAATAGCCTAATTAATAAATAATAAACAGGCAAACAATCAAAAACCGATAAATGTCGGTATGGTTTGGGTTTGGGTTTAGGTTTGAGTTTTCGACAATTTTTTAAAACATATTTTGTAATATTTGAAATATCCACTAATTTCTTAAATATTAAAATTTTCTACATTTGTTTGTATATCAGCTAACATTTATTTTATTGTATATATAGCAATGCAGAATTAAGATTAGCTATAATTAATAAATAATAGATATACAAACAATCAAAAACATAGCAACGCCGTGTCGGGTGCGGTTTGGGTTTAGGTTTTCGAAAATTTTTTAAAACATATTTTGTAATATTTGAAATATTTGTGTATATTTGAATTAATGGTGTATTTTTTAATATATTTTTCTACTAATTTTTCTACTAATTTTTTAAATATTAAAATATTTTCCTACATTTGTTTGTATGTCAACTAACATTTATTTTATTTTATATATAGCAATGAAGTATCAGGAATAGCTATAAGTAATAATTAATAGATAGGAAAATAATCAAAACCTAGAAACGTGTACTGGTATGGTTTTGAATTATTTTTTGTATTTTTACCAAATATTTTAGGAATAAATCTTAAAAACTAACAAAGCACATCGGATATAGTAAGAATTATTAAATATTATTTAGAAATAAAATTTAAGATTAGCTATGCATAATTAGGAATAACTATAATTAATAATAAATATACAAATAATCAAAAACCGAGCAACGCCGGGTCGGGTACGGCTAGTATATATATATATATTAGTGTTTGTTATTTTAACGGTACATGTATGCATTAGTAAACAGTATATACTATGAATGTTGTTCATCAAAATGTGTCTCTCTCCCCGAAGAGTCATAGGCGATGACAAATATACACAAGTGTATCACGTGATCGGCGACTTATAAAAATGAGGTGATGTGTAAACACGAGAAAATACATATATTGGTGTGTATGATATGTGTACTATGCTTGGACAGGTGTGCACGAGTGTAGTCCAATGATATATCTAGTATTCATATAGTAATATTAATTTAGAAGATATATAATAATATGTATTATAATAATAATTATTATTTATTAGACAACATATTTATTTTTTTATTCTGTTATTTTGTAGTTTATTTCTTTAGATTTCTCCTAAAGTGCTTCAAAACAATACGGAATATCTTCTACTGTTGTTGCTTATTATATATATCCCATGTCGTAGTAAAGATATATATTAAACGATAATAATACCTATAGCGCTATATGAAAATCTATTCGTATAGTGGAACGTAGAAACCCTTCACATTAGTATGTCTATTATAATCTCTATATATATTTTAATACTAATATATGTATGTATACGAGTGTTTCTACGTTATACTATAAGAATTACTATAATAATGTATATACCTATAAGAATACCTATTTGTATAGCTATAAAGGTAATATTATCACGGTTACTATGTGTGTATATTATATACAGTATATATCAAATACCTATAGATATAATATGTAAGTACACTTGAATAATATGTAAGAACTTGTATTGTGATTACAAATTCATTATATATTGTTATAATAATGTTATAATGATGTTATATAGTGAGTCATGATAGATGTATATTATTGTACAAGAGCGCCTCGACTGAGAATGTATATTGTAGCTTGCGCAATCGGTATTCTATAAATACACTGCCACTATACGATGCACTGGAGTGGAACGCGTTCACTAAATAGTGATCCGCGTTTATGTTATTTGTTTCAGTATGATTTTTGACACAAAACGTATAGTGTCATTTATTTATTAACTAGAATATATAATCTACGAACCCGCATACACGGTAAACTATTATTATTATATTATTGTTATTATTATTATTATTATTACATACTATCCTATATAGGTTGATACAGAATAAAGTTGATTAAAACAGAAACACAGTTATTCATCTTCTGTGGATAACAGTACCACGTCTATACGGCGACCGTACAACATTGGTGACAGCGGCATCCTGTTTAATCAAAGCAGTATATCAAGAAGGCCGTGTATTGCCATCAGGAAGAGCAGCAGACGAAAAACCCGGAAGTACACACGGTACCCGGTAACGCAGCCGACGAGAAACCAACTTATTATGGGTTAGTGTATTTATTGAATGCGTGATTGTGATAGCGACAATATACATTAATTTTGCATTATTTAGAATAATTGATTTAGTATAGTAATTACATACTATCATGACTGACACTAAGACACCAGTGGGTAGACCGGCTAAAAAAGATCTTAGTTATGTAAAATTGGTATTTTTCGATGAGGGGTCGGATGTGGATGAGTGGATAGCGAGTGCAGTGGAATGCGTATCACTTTTAAATTATAAAGGGGAAAAGGCCGCAGCATATATATTATATCACATACGGGGTGGCGCTAAAATACAATTATCAATGCTAGGCGATGGGCTGTTAAGTAAGGAGGTGATTTTTAAAGGATTAAGGAATAGGTTTAGCAAAAAAGGGCACGGAGGGAGAGGCTAAGAGTAATGGTAGAAAGGAGACAAGGTGAGGAGGAAGGTATTACCTCTTTCGCGGATGGAATTCTTAGATTGGGGTTAGAGTTAAAGGAGGATGTGGACGATTGGGAATCGTTAATGGTGGACACGTTCAAAATTAATGTTTGGGATCCGAGGCTAAGGAGGGAGTTGTTATTAACGGGTGATCTGGAGACATTCAGTCAGGTACGGGAGAGAGCACGGTTATTTGAGTCAGTTAGTGAGGCGGGAAGATGTGGATATAAGGTTAGAGCGGTAAATGTAGATAGGGTAGATTGTAAGGATAGAGAGGAAATTAAAAGGTTATGTAATCGGGTTAGAGAACTAGAAAGTAGGAGAATGGATAGGGGTGATGAACAGGGTGAGAGACATTCAGAAGTGGGTAGACCGATGGTTAGATGTTATCGGTGTGGTAAGATAGGACATATTTCGAGATGGTGTAGAGAAATGGAAACCCATTTAAATGGCAACCTATCTCAGTAGGTCAGGTTACGGGGATGGATAATAGGTCGAATTCCTGGTTAATAGGTGGTTGTCCGCGAACAGGGATTAATATTAGTGTAGGGATGAGAGTGAGGGTAGTACAATTTTTAGTTGACACGGGAAGTCAGGTATTAATAATTCCATATAGAATAGTTAAGGAGTTAGGGCTGGAGGTAATAGAATCCCCACAACTAAGGTTAAAGGCAGCTAATGGCATGGGAGTACATACTTATGGCAATGTGAAAAGTCCCCTTGCAGCACACACGAACACTTGCTTTTTGTAGGCATCTCGGTCAGCTGCCCTTCTTTCCAAGGTCAGAAGTGGAATGCCACTGTTTTCTCTGATGCCATCTCTTTAATGGATGTCCTCTTGGTCTTGGATTTTTGAAGTCCAACTTGTAACTGTAGTTGATCATATCTCATATATTATATGCGTTATTATATTATATGTATAATACATATACAATTTAGGTACCTTTTACGCGTAATATAGAGTTTAAATTATATACATTTAGTGAAACCAATTATGAATTCAATATTATATTGAATATATGTAATACATAATGTATACTAATATTATTTAGTTAATAATATTTAATTATTTAAAATATACTATCTAAGTACCTTTTACGTGGAATATAGAGTTTCAATCATATAAATGTAGTCATATAAATTAAGAATTCAATATTATAGTGAAAATATGTTACATATAATTATTGATTGATTGATAATTTATTTAAGCAAATATATAGCCGAAAATATAATCGAAAGTATAAAGTATAAATATTTGCTAACGATAACATACGTTATAGAAATAAACAAAATATAATACGAAATTAAAAAATTAGAGAAATTATAACGTTTTACAGTTACCGTAAAAATAAACGAAAAACAATCTAAAGTAGAAATAATCATATAGTAAAAATAAACGAAAAATTATCAAAATAGAAATAAAATACAATATTTTGTAAGTGGCATCGAAATATTCAATTTCTACTTTAACTTTATAGAATTCTTCTTATCTTTGTACCCTGTTTTAGTAATACATTATTAGTTATATAGTTTAATATTTAAATATTACATTTTAAATATATTATTAACAGAACATGTTAAAAATCAAATAAACCAATACTAGAATAATACAAATACTAGAATGAAACAAACAAATAATGTAATACTTACCAAAATCTGTAATAATAGTAGGTAGTACTTTATTAATTTTATATTTTAATTGTATAATAAATTTGAAACATATATATATACAAACAGAACAAGTTACAAATAAAATAAACCAATATACCTATACACAAACAGTTAATAACAAAATATATCAATAATATTACGAAACAAACAATATAATACTTATCACTATAATCTGAAATAATAGAAAATTATTAATATTGTAGTTTAGTAATATAATACATTTGAAACATATTTACAAAATATATATAAAACAAACATATATGTAATACCGAACAAACAAAAATAAAATAATACTTCCCACTTTATCTGTAATAATAATGAATTATATTGAATAATGGATTATTTGAATAATGAATTATTATTATAATAATATAATATTTAAGGTACATTTACGCGGAATATAGACTATATAATAGAGTTTCAATTATATTCATACAAATTACGAATTCAATATTATATTGAATTATTCAATGAATATATGTTACATATAATATAATATTTAATTCGTTACATTTAATACACATATAATTATATAATTATTATATTAATATATGATATATTTAAATAATATAATATTAAATAATATCATATTATATCAATATTAAATATCATATTAAATATGTAATTCAAATATTATTATTATAATTATATGTAAAATAAATAAACAATTTATGTACCTTTTACTCGTGATATAGAGTTCCAATTATATAAATTTATGATACAAATTATGAATTCAAAAATATGTATAATAAATATACAATATAGGTAACTTTTACGTATAATATAGAGCTTCAATTATTTAAATTTATATAAAATAAATAATTTTAATTTAGGAAGTAAACAATGTTTATTATCATTATAATCCGGATCATAACAACATAATAATCATATTATAAACGATTATAATGTTATTATATCCATTGAATAATGGATTATTTGAATAATGAATTATTATTATAATAATATAATATTTAAGGTACATTTACGCGGAATATAGACTATATAATAGAGTTTCAATTATAGTCATACAAATTACGAATTCAATATTATATTGAATTATTCAATGAATATATGTTACATATAATATAATATTTAATTCGTTACATTTAATACACATATAATTATATAATTATTATATTAATATATGATATATTTAAATAATATAATATTAAATAATATCATATTATATCAATATTAAATATCATATTAAATAT
Source organism: Osedax fenrisi (assembly GCA_964019155.1). Taxonomy (NCBI): domain Eukaryota; kingdom Metazoa; phylum Annelida; class Polychaeta; order Sabellida; family Siboglinidae; genus Osedax; species Osedax fenrisi. Next base: position 1,920,808 of record OZ025244.1, read on the forward strand.
GTAATTCAAATATTATTATTATAATTATATGTAAAATAAATATACAATTTATGTACCTTTTACTCGTGATATAGAGTTCCAATTATATAAATTTATGATACAAATTATGAATTCAAAAATATGTATAATAAATATACAATATAGGTAACTTTTACGTATAATATAGAGCTTCAATTATTTAAATTTATATAAAATAAATAATTTTAATTTAGGAAGTAAACAATGTTTATTATCATTATAATCCGGATTATAACAACATAATAATCATATTATAAACGATTATAATGTTATTATTATTATAATAAAATAAATTTAAAATTGGGTACTTATCTAATTAGTTTTAAATTGTTATCATAATTTATTCAAATAGTGTAACCAAAGTAAAACTTGTAATGGAATATCAATTGACTATGAAAAAATATATTTTTAATTTATATTTTTATAAAGTATATATTTTATCTGTATACCAGTCTTTATATTATTTTCTTAAATTTTTACACTTATTTATTTATAATTTAATAGTATATTTCGTAATAATTATTATTATTTATTTTATAGTACACTTTTAATTTTAATTTGAAAACAATATTATTAATTTTATTTATTTTTATACAATTTTATAAATCTAAAGATATAAGCTTATGAATACATTATAACTTTGAATAATATGTGATAATATAATAAGTTTAACTTAGTTATTTATTATTTTATAATTTAATACTATGACAACTTATGATATAAAAATTATTATTATTTATGTAGAGAATATCGAATATGGCCCCGATATGTATTTATAAATTTATGGGGTCAAGTTTAAATATATTACATGTATTGCTATAGTATATATGCTATATGCTATAACTAAACATATATATTTTAATTGTATAATAATAGACATACTTTTATTTTAATTTTTTCACAGATTTTATAAAATGCAATACATCATAATTATATTTGAGAATATTGTCTATCTTGAATTGTGCATACATATGTTATTTATATATAGCAAAATAAATTAGGTTGATCGCGTCAGTACTTTTTATCTAAACACTCATTTATATACTCAAACATAGCAAACAAATTATTCTGAGAGAAAAGCATATATATGTATAATTTATTTATATTTGGGTATATAACTGAGTTAGGTATTATTATAATAATTATAATAACTATAATAATTAAACAAATTTTGAAATCAATTTTATCAGTTGAACATTTTGGTGGATCGCTTCAGTACTATTATCTAAACACTCATTTATAAACACAAATATAGCAAACAAATTATTCTGAGATAAAAGCATATATATATATATATATATATTATATGAATATATATATGTATAATTTATTTATATTTGAGTGTATAACTGAATTAGGTATTATTATAATAATTATAATAACTATATTAATTAGAGGGGAGAGTATGAAATGATGTAACGTGACAGTACGGTGGTCTGAAAGTATGATATGATTTAACGTGACATTACAATATGATATAACGTGACAGTATGGAGTGCTGAAAGTATGATTTGATGTAACGTTATAGTATGTTGTGCTAGATGATTAGTTACTGGGATATTTTTCATTTCCAATGTGTAAAATACACTTCGAAGGTTATAAATAGTATTATTTGTATTAAATCATGTATTCAAAGTTTTCATATAGTTAAATTAAGTATTTGAAGGTTTTGAATAGTAAATAAATACACTTCCAAGGTTTGAAATAGTAAATAAATACACTTCGAAGGTTATAAATAGTATTATTTGTATTAAATTAAGTATAAAGTTTTCTAATATTTAAATTATTCATTTTAAAGGTTTGAAATAGTAAATAAATACATTTCGAAGGTTATAAATAGTATTATTTGTATTAAATCATGTATTCAAAGTTTTCATAGAGTTAAATTAAGTATTTGAAGGTTTTGAATAGTAAATAAATACACTTCGAAGGTTATAAATAGTAATATTTGTATTAAATTAAGTATACAAAGTTTTCTAATATTTAAATTATTCATTTTAAAGGTTTGAAATAGTAAATAAATACACTTCGAAGGATATAAATAGTATTATTTGTATTAAATCATGTATTCAAAGTTTTCAAATAGTTATATTATTCATTTCTAATGTGTAAAATACACTTCGAAGGTTATAAATAGTATTATTTGTATTAAATCATGTATTCAAAGTTTTCATATAGTTAAATTAAGTATTTGAAGGTTTTGAAGAGTAAATAAATACACTTAGAAGGTTTGAAATAGTAAATAAATACACTTCGAAGGTTATAAATAATATTATTTGTATTACATTTAGTATTCAAATTTTCTAATAGTTAAATTATTCATTTTGAAGGTTTGAAATAGTACATAAATACGCTTCAAAGGTTTTAAATAATATTAGGTGTATTCAATTTAGTATTCAAAGTTTTATAGTAGTTATATTATTCAATTCTAATGTGTAAAATATACTTCGAAGGTTATATAACCGAAGGTTATATACTATTTATATAAATAGTATTATTTGTATTAAATCATGTATTCAAAGTTTTCATGTAGTTAAATTAAGTATTTGAAGGTTTTGAATAGTAAATAAATACACTCAGAAGGTGCTTCAGAGAGTAGAAGAAGAATGTGGAAATATAGGTCTAAAGATAAACTGTAAAAAGACAGAAGCCATGTATTTCGGTATAGACAATAACCAACATATACACACCATACTCAATAATGAAATCAAAATAGTAGATAACTTGAAATATCTAGGGTCATGGATGCAAAGCTCAGAAAAAGACTTCAATATTCGTAAAGCACTAGCCTGGTCATCCGCTAATAAGATGAAAAAATTATGGAAATCAAGCATAAGTTAGAATATTCACTTAAAGTTAGAATATTCAGGGCTACGATTGCAACAATATACACATATGGTGCTGAAACATGGACAACTACAAAACTATGAATAAACGATAGATGGATGTTACACCAGACTTCTCCGAATGGCTTTACACATATCCTGGACAGATAAAATCAATAACATAACGCTATATAATGGACTCTCGAGAATATCTGAAATAATAAAAGAAAGAAGACTAAAACTTGCAGGTCATTTTATGAGACATGACAACGAAATTGCTCATAAACTTTTCCTTTGGGAACCGACAAATGGTAGTGCAAGAAGAGGTCGCAAAACCATCACTTTTGTAGATAATCTAAGAGAAGACATAGGACTAGACGATATACATGAGATAAAGACGATGACCCAGCAAACAGTAAGAGCAGCATAATAGCAGCATAAAAGCAAATGCTAGAGCCTCAAATGTTTACATTGTGCTATTATGCTGCTATTAAATGTCTATTATGCTGTTATTATGCTGCTATTAATTTGTAATGATATTATGCTGCTGTTATGCTGCTGTTATGCTGCTATTATGCTGATATTATGCTGCTATTAATTTTAAATGTCTATTATGCTGCTATTGTGCTGCTATTATAATAATAAGAAAATTTGTGAACAAATAAAGAAAATTAACGGAATTATAATGAATTTATTGCAATAGTATTTGGTATATTTTAATGTATAATGATTCAAAATAAAAATGTTCATAGTTATAATAATCATTGATTAAAAGATTATTTCAATTATTTTGTTATATTTTAAGTATTTTATATCCCTTTTTTATACTCCAACAGTAATCATCCTGTATGTAATAGTAACGTATCCTTGGTATCTGTCTTACATTGTATAAATCATTTCAACCAGTGTAATAAATATATATTTTTAATTAATAAATTTATTTATGTATATGTTTAAAAATAATTCACATGCGCGTAATTTATTATTATCATTAAATATAAAATATATCTTAGAAAATAGTAAAGTTGGGGCATTATGCAAGAAGTCCATAAAAATGAAATATTAATATTGTCTACAAAATCATAAATTAAACATAATATGTATTTGGTAAACATTATTTTTATATGTTTTTTATTATTTATTATTTTGAAAAATAATTAAATATATTGAAAGAGTGTATCATAATTAATTAATATGTAAATGTTCAGCTTCATAGCTATCTTTTAAAAATTGTCCTCCAAATTATTATATTTTGCTTTGTCTACCAAATGGTTATATTATGACAATATATATATATATATATATATATATATATATATATATATATATATATTTAGCCTGGGGTATATGGTTCAGTTGAACCGCCAAAACTATAGCTTAATATTGTATATAGGTTCGACAGTTATTTATAAAATGTATGTATATGACTTCTTGAGAGGTCCATTTGTATTCGCTATTTATTTTCAATATATATATATATAATAATAATAAAATAATAATATTTATTAATTGAAATCTCATATATATATGTAGCAGACTAAGGTATTTTGTATTTTAATGTAGTTGTTTTTAATTATATATTATATATTTTTAATTAGTTATTTATTGGTTTTGTATTATGTAATGATTATAAAAGTATAAATATTTTTTTCGTTTATATTGATATTTGTATGTTTTTTATTTAATGTTATGTATTATGTATTTATAATCACAATAGAGGGAATTAAAGACAGTTTGAAAGAACGTAATCTGAGGATTATAAATAAGTGAAATTATCTATGAGTTAATGGGTACAAAACAGGAGCAGAATGAGCTTATATGGAGTTTTCAGATAAATTATTAAAAATAGGTAGAGAGTAAGCTGGAGGATATAGTTGTAGAGAGTCTTAGGATTTATTTTGTACAGGCTATGTGTAGTTTGGGTGGTAATAGTGGTAACATATTTCATGAATTTACTATATGATGATACAAACGTACTATTGTACGCTACAAAACCCATAAACTTTAAACTTTCACCATTTGCTAATCTAATTTTTAACCATGGAGAAGGTTTCCCCATTTTTATATTAATTATATTTTTTTAAACTAAATAAAATGATAGACACATGTCAATCAAACATTCTATCTTCATCCCTCCTATATATCCTACTTTCCTAACACAATCACCTATCAACCGATATCTATTTACAATTCCCTTTGACCAACCTATCGAGGGAATATCTCATTTAAATAAACTCTACAATTACTACGTATATTACCTAATATATTACATCGATAGCATGTATATATTATTTCTCGATGAATGTTTACATTTTATATCTATTATTGTTGTTATCTAATATGAAATAAAATGTATTTTAAATTGAAATTTAATTTTTTTTAATATTTTTTAATAATACTTTTCATTAATAATTGTCATAATATTATTATAAAAAGGCTATATATATAATAGTTAGCCACACCTCCATACCTGTATCAACACTTTTATATATAAATATTTCATAAAAAAACTACATATCATATAAGCTATTTATAATGAGTATTTATTGTTCATTTAAATTACAGAATTTATTGAAAACCACTTGACTAAATGGTCATGTTGTATTTAAATAAATAATTTATTTACTTATGCTTATCACTTAACAAATAGTGAATATCATACGACATTATATGTTTTTACTTAACTTGTATCTTGCGATCTTGCGCGGTGCAGCGAAACTTGTAAAATAAAGAAAAACACGTGTAAGTAAAACACGTATTGTTTAAATATGAAATATTAATTGGTTACTATTTATTAATTGTTAATTGGATATATATATATAAGCTAATTAAATTAAATTAAAATTTAGGTAACGTCGTATATTATAAAAAAATATATATATATCTATATATATATATATATATTGTTATTGTTATTTTTATTTGGTGGAGTCCTTTCATCCCAACAAGGAAATTAGATGCAGTTTTCACTTATAACCATATATGGATCTAATGTCCCTTCGAAGCCGCTCTCATGTTAAGGCATCCATTGTTTTAACGAGAGCAGATAATACTATTTATACACAATTATATAAGATCACTTCTAAATAATATTGTAAGACCCATTATATACAATTAATTAATGGTACGGACGAGGCTCGAACCCGTGTCCTACTGCTTATGTGTCTGACGCCTTAGCCACTGAGCCGTACAGGCAGTTTTATATAAATATATATAATGATTTGTATAAATAACAATATCAGATAACACATCGGTGGAATGTTCGTTGACTTGAAGAACAAGTTGTTCCCGGCCGGAATCTGGAAACCATGGCTGTCAATCATGCGACTTGTAGGACCCATAGTTAGACCCATATACCCATTATGGTGCCCATAATTAACCGTATACAGATAGACCGATAATTACACAATTAATTAGACCACTCGCTGGAAACATATACCCATTATGAGACCCATACTTATACTCATATTTAGACCGATAGTTAGCCCCACATATCCATATTTAGACACATGCGTATTGTGTATCTCTATGCGGGAGCTACATGTCACAGACCATTATGTAATCGTAATATTAGTATCATTATGTAATCGTAATATTAGTAGCATTGTGGTGATGTAATCCTATAGGCAATGCCAAGGTATATACCTCGCGGTAGTAATGTTGAGGTGTACAATGTACATTGTACACTGTACACTAGACCGGTTCGTTCGATTCAATTTTTAATCCTTCAGGTAAAATATAATACATATCTATATTTTGGTATAATATGTATTAACAATTTTTATAAAAAAATAGTTACCTTTGGTCACGAAGCATTTAAAGTTTGAAATATAAATTATTATTTTAAGATAACATGTATAATATTCTATGTATAATAGTAATGACGCCATCTTATTATCTTTGATGTTTACAAATATTTAAATTAATATTTAAAATTAATTATGTATTTGTATTATATTTAATGAATTAATATAATATATGCCATTATTTATATTTATTATTAATATAATAACTATATTTCATTTTTATATCTAAAAATTACCAATATTAATGTCTTCTAAAACTCGAGAAAATACACCATTTTACAAAGTATTTATTTCAAAATAATTCAAAAAAATAATTAATTTTTTAAAATTAATATATATAATTATACTTTACATAAATTTGAGTGATCAGATTGTATTGAATTGTGGATATAAGTTAGATATAAATGTCCTTTATACAAATAAAATTAAAAAAATTAAAAAATATGTAAACTTATTTTGTATTTCATATTTCAAATAAATATTCAAAAAAATTTAAAAATTATGTTAATTTTTTTTCTAAAAATAATTTTTAATTTTTTAATAATTAATTTGAATTGTATTATTATTATCTATAAATTATATATTTTAATTTTTTAAATTAAATTGTAATAATTTATTTATATTAAATTATACGATTTTTAGATATTTTTTTTGACTAAAATTATTTTATAAAATTTGGGCATCTAGATTGTTATGAAAAATATTTTGTACTGTTAATACTACTTGTTATATATGTTTCTAGGATATATCCATAGTTGGCTTAAAAAAAATCATCCAATTTTATAAAAATTGAATAAAACTTATTTCTATATCTCCCCCATGTTAACTTTTGTATGTATTCAATGTTAAAATAAAAAGGTCTCGTGACATAACAATATTTAAGATATAGGTCTAAAATTTTAAACACTTATTCATCATAGCATACATAATTGTCACAGATGTGAAGGTTTTTAAAATTGCGAAAAAAAATTTAGTACGAACCGGTCTACTGTACACTATATATATATATATATGTGCGTGTTTGCGTGTGTGTATATATATAAGCTATGAAATATCATATAATGTTAATCATTGCTCTAAGGATACACAAATTATTCTATTTAAAACATTTGTTTCTAATATATATTCCAAATAGATATTGTATGGCTAAACTTAATATAGATTATAATAATGCGTATCGTATCGTTATGAACTACATACGTAGAAATAGTGCATTATTAATGTTTCTTAACGATTATGTTAATAATTGAACAGTTAAATTACGTAAGTCTTATTATTCGCTATGCAGACTAATACAATTAGCGTGTAGGCTATTTCTCAAATTATTCAATTATATGAATATAATATTGTGTTCCCATCGCTACTGTTTATCATGTGGTATAACTCATTATTTGTATAGTATTTTAAATTTTGTTTTGTTTAATTTATTCTTTTATAATGTTAGTTTATATATATAGTATATATATAGTATATATATATATATTATATACTATGAACCTCAGTATTTTATGTCTAATTTAAATAAATAAATAAATATATATATATATATATATATATATATATATATATGTATTCAACTTGGAGACTCAAAGGTTTATAATATATCGAATTGTTCTTGCATATATTTTCATTATACAAAATCAAACTATCAATTAAACTATTCTGATTTAGTGAGATTTACTTTATGTATATAAATATAAATATTTATTATGTTATTTCTTTATTGTATCTGTATTATATTAACTTATTATATTGGGTGTTGATTTCACGGTATATTTAAATAACTCCTATAGATATACCTTATACAGTTTATAAGCTAGTATTATATAGTATGTATACAGTACATGTATGTATGGTCTGAAGCCCTCCCATGTGTATCTCTCATAATGTATGTACCTAATTCCCGAGTATGACTTTAATATAGTTTGAATTGACTATTATATAGTATATTATAAATGTATCCGACATCTAAATATAACTTTGAGAAGTGTATTCCAATGATATCGATACGTATATATATATATATATAATAATAATAATAATAATAATAATATTTATTAGAAGAACGTTGTATATATATATATATCATGTGAATTATTAAATTCATTATATTGTTGTTTCCTCTAAAAGGCTTCAGATGAAGATAGTTATCTTTTCTATGCTGTCGCCTGCAAAATATATGATACATACATTACACAGTAGAATGTAATCTCAATATAGTCTCACTATACTAGTAGTATATATATATATATATATATATATATATATATACTAGTATACTATAAAATATATTAAATATAATATACATTATAAATAATAATCTTAGTTCACATATATCTATACATTATATCATATATATATATATATATATATATATATATATATATATATATAAACAAGCAACCTCCATAATATGTTATACTGTAGCATCATACCAGTAATAATATATGTCACGATTTGCACACAGTCCAATAAATATCATCAATTACTATATATATATATTATATAATATATTATAATATTATATAGTTTAAGTTGTATTACTACCAATTCTCAACCAATTTTATTATATTATAAAATCTATATATCTATCTATATTTTTATATATATATTAATATATGTATTTTGTATTATTAACAATAACAATATATAGGGTTATTTGTCTCGATAAGCGACACTGCTTCTATAATTACTCTGGCATTGCCTAAATCTGATAATAATAATAATATATATATATATATATATATATATATATATATATAGTCGTAATATAACCAGTTGGTGGACAATGCAAAATATAATCATTTGGTAACCATTTTTTATAAGATAGCCATGAAGGTGAAAATTTACATACTAATTAATTATGATATACTCTTTGAATATATCTAATTATTTTTTCAAAATAATGAATAATAAAATATATATAAAAATATTGTCTACCAAATAAAAAGTATGTATAAGCTAACTAATTTGTTGACAATATTAACTTATGCATATAATAATTATTTTGTGGATAAACTGAACTTTAAAGTTTTTGCTCCAACTTTATTATTTTCTGATATATATGTTCTATAATTAATGACAAATTTCATGATTTCATCATTAGTGTCAAATTTCATCTATTTTATATTTATACATATTAAATTAATTTCGTATATTCAATATAATATTGGATAATTTAAACCATTTTACCTTTTCTATCAATCACGAACATATTATATATGGTTAGTTATATTTTAAAATAACTATATATTATTTATATCATATAATATCTTCATTATATAAAATAAATATGTCTATTATTTTTATATTATGTTTATATAAGAATTTTTCGGATAATAATTATTAAATTATCATAATTTAAAAATCACATGTGTATGTACAAAATTATTAAAATTATAATTATATTATAATTATTATATCATAATAAATTATTATTAAATAATATGTAAGAATAATTATAATATATATTAGATAAATTACTTAGATATAAAAACGGGCTCTATTATAGAATCTATACGAACTAATGTACATTTTATTTCAAAATAAAAATATGAAATTTTAATTATGAAAATGTATCATATAGTTGGTATTATGATAGCTTAAGTTAACTTTAATTATCAATTATCAATAGATTATTATATTCTTGTGTGTATTTATTAAAATATACATTTTAACATGCATTTATATTAAAATGAAACTATTGAAATAAGTATAATTATTGATCAATATTATTAATTGAATATATGGATTATGGTCAAAAGCTTCGCGAATTAAACGCCCGCAAACTTGTTTATTCGAATTAGTGATTCTACAATAGCTTATGATTGGTCATTATAATTAGCGTATGTTTATTTATAGACTATCATACATGCAACGGCTTATAATTACCATATATTTATATATGTGTAAGTTTTATAAGCTCACTCGGGATGTAATCATTTACAGTAATGCAGCTAAAAAAACCTAAACAATATTAAAATTAACCCAACCAAATCAAACCAAACAAGTGAAAATAACTAAAACTATAAATATTAATGTTTCAACAAACAATCATACGCTATTGTAAAGTCAGTAATTCGAATAAACAATTTTGCGAGCGTTCAAATCGCGCATCAATCGCGAAGCTTTTGACCAGGTACCGAATATATATATATATATATATTCAGGCCGCCGATATAATTAAGAGTTCAATTTGGGCGGTCTTACTAATATATAAGAGCCGCCCAATTAATAAATATATGTCACTAAAGCAAATATGTTATGCTTGATTTCACACGCTAAAATATTCCATACGAGTAACATACATAAACTGCTTTTGTGTATTATATCATATTAAACAAATCCACAAATATATATTATAATTATATGTATAATAATATAATCCATATATATATATATATATATATATATATATATATATATATCTATAGTTATCCGTTATAGTAATTGTACAATTAAATATTTGATTTTTTATTAAATTTTAATTTATTTAACTATTAGAAATCATTCGATTATTATTCGAATATGTTACGTACACATGAGATCGATATAGTTTTAGAAATTTCGTTTAATTGCAAGTAGAACTAATATATTATATATGTATACGAATATAATCCATCGATATGTTATCTGTTTTAGTAACAATTAAATATTTGTTAATAAATTTGTTATTAAATTTTAATTTATACTATTAGAATTTATTCGATTATATTCGAATATGTTACGTACACATGAGATCAATATAGTTTTAGAATGTCTGTTTAATTTCAAGTAGAACCAATATATTATATATGTATAATATAATCCATCGATATGTTATCCATTATAGTACCTTATAATTTCTAATAGTACAAATTGAAATTTAATAAAAAATAAAATATTTAATTGTACAGTTGGTACCTGGTCAAAAGCTTCGCGATTGATGCGCAATTTGAATGCCCACCAAATTGTTTATTCGAATTAGTGAATTTACAATAGCGTATGAATCATACGGCGTATGATTGTTTGTACAAACATTAATATTTTTAGTTTTAGTTATTTTCACTTGTTTGGTTTGGTTTTGTTAGGTTTATTTTAATATTGCTAGGTTTTTTTAGCTGCATTACATCCCGAGTGAGCCTATAAAACACACACACATGTTAATGATAAGCCGTTGCATGTATGATAGTCTATAAATAGACATACGTTAATTATAATGGCCAATTATAAGATATTGTAAATTCACTAATTCACATAAACAATTTTGCGGGCATTCAAATTGCGCATCAATCGCGAAGCTTTTGACCATAATCCATATTAGTTCTACTTGCAATTAAACGAAATTTCTAAAACTATATCGATCTGTTATACAGTTACTATTAATATTATTATACATGTATAATATATATGTATATAATTATAATATATATTTGTGTTAATATGATAATACACATAAACAACGTATGTATGTTACTCATATGGAATATTTTAGCGTGTGAAAGCGTAACATATATTTACATCGATGGGCGGCTCTTAAATATATCGGTGGCCTGCTTCTCCTGTATCCATATATATTATATGATTATTATAATACCATATCATATTAAATATTGTTAACAATATAATAGTTATACATTATGAAAAATATACAATCAGCATTAGTTAATATAGAAATAAAAGTAATTTAATAAATATAGTTTTAAATAAAATTGCCGTTTGTCCGTTCTAACCAAACAGGGTAGTTTATTTGTAATCTTCGGCGAAAACCATTTTAACATACTTGTGTATATTTATAATATGATATTATAATTCATATATTTATTAATATTATAGTAATAAATTATTAATATTTTAAAGTATTAAATAATACTATAATTACTTAATATACTATATTTATTGCTTATAGAAAACTGAAAATTCAAATTATGAAATAACTGCTATACTAATACCGTACACAAAAATATTAATACTACTACTTTAATCCCATGAATACTTTTTTAATATTCTAATCTAAATAATCAAATTGTTTACATCACTACATAATATATATGATGTTAAACACTATTATATAATACATATATATGTAATATTTAAATAATAATTCACTGATAATGCATATTGTATAATTATTTTACATTTGTACGGTATTATCAAAGATTTTCATAAGGAAAGATATAACACTTACGCGAAATCGTGTAATTCGAATTTGTATACAAAATACCCCAGTGCCACCTATAGCGGGTTACTTTTAGGAACTATGTGTTATTTATAATGTAAATTCGTATTTAACTATACACTTTTAAAATATTAAATAATATGCTTTAAATTAATATTTATATGATGAAAACTAAGTGTTCATTACTAATATATAACAAACAAATATGATATGTATGTTTTAAATACTATAAGTATATATTTAGTGAGTAAATGCTAATTTATATTGCATGTAATTTAATAGAGCAATGAAAACATTGTTGTATGCAAACAGAGCCGAACCTAAATCTATTTCAGTGATTTCGATACTACTGCTAGCAGCGGTTGGGGATATTACTAAATTACGTTGTATGCATAGGGAGTGTTATATCTGTGCTTCGCAAAATCTTTGGTATTATTATCTCGCAGTTTATATTAATACTGTATTGGTATTTAGTAGTTTATAATTCCACAATTACATTTACAATTACATGTATTCTTTATCATTTGTAAATTTCTTCTTAATTATATCTGTTAATTTCACTGTTTATAGTAGTATAACGCTAAAATTAAAACTTATAAATATCGTAATATATATAATATATATATTTAATCTATAATATCATATATAATTAACTTTATAATAATAATCTTTTAGAATCAAGTGCAAAACAGAACAGGAGTTATCGAATGGTTTTTATTTAATTATATAATCAATGATATGTGTAATATAATAAAAAATAATTACTTAAATAATAGAATACCAATAATATCGTGTTAAGTAATTTTGTGGCGAATGATCTTGTGTGAAATGATAATATATATAAATAATTATTTATAAATAGTAGAATTTAAACTACACACGAAATCACCATTCCGTATAATATCATTCCCCATGAAATCACTTCGCACGAGAACACTGGTTACCAAATAATAATATATAATTAATAAACTAATTGTATATAATTATTTAACATCTAATATTCAAATTTTAGATAATAAAATTGTTCATATTAATATCAAAGATGTTTCTAATGAAAGATATAACACTCATGAGAAATCGTGTAATTAAATTGTGTATACAAAAACCAACAGCACCACCTATATAGGTCATTTTTTGAAACTATGTGTTTATAATGTAAATTTGTATCAAACTTTTAAAATGAAAAATAATATGCTTTAAATTATTATTTTATTAAGTGTTTATTACTAATATATAGAAATAGGATATGTTGGTTTTAAATCCTATGAATATCTATGTGGCAAGTAAAAGCTAATTTATATTGCATGTAATTTAATAGAGTAATGAAAACATTGTAGTATGCAAATTGCGGCAAATCTAAATCGATTTCGATACTGCTGCTAGAAGCGGGATGTATGAATAATAATCATGTTGCGTAGGTAGCGAGTGATATATCTTTGATTCGCAAAATCTTTGTTAATATCTTTTAAATTATATTATATTTTAGACATGTCAATAATATTTATTTATTAACATTTTGTAATTGAAAATAATAATATTTTAATTAATAATTATTTATATGGTATTGGTATTGGTGTATTTTTGTATTATTATAAATTTATTAATTTATTTTCAATAATTTAATATTACTTTATTTATTTTGTAATCAGTAGTATATAATATATAAGATAAAAATATATAATTAATTGCAGGTGATGAATAATTACATTTAAGAAAAGTCTTTTTTGGAATTAAAACAAAAGCGATGTTGGAATATAATACAAATTTGATTGCTGCCGGTAAATTTCAAGGCATACTAATTGAACATGTAGGATAGCAAACTTATGCAACGGTTTGTATTTTAAATTATATAAATTACCTATTTAATCAATTAAATTAATACAGAATGTAGTACATTTATTGTAAGTACTTTTATAATCAAATTAAAGAGAAATTACTCTAAAGCTATACCAGTTAATATCAAATCACTAAAGATCCAGAATTCAATAATATTATAACTAAAATGCATGATGGTCAAGACATTATTAAAAAAGATCCTTTATTTAAACATGTTAGTAATTCATTATTAGTATTTATATAAAATAAAAGTTTATTTATATATTTGTTTTAAATATATGTATATTCATTATTTGTTATTAAAATATCATATTCAATTATATATCTAATCAAATGTATTATTCTATTTTTATTAATTTTATTTAATATATATTCATTATTTTGTATTATAATAATATATAATCTTTATAGAATTGATTTAGGAAATTTATTATTAAAGCTGGATTTATCAAATAATATATTTTGATATATAAAAGTAATGATCAGGATTCTATTCTAGAAATCGACTATATGATAAAGTTTGTAACATTAATAATTATCGATTTCAAAATCTCAAATTAATGATTAATATTTATAAAATTTTGCTTTGATTAAAAATTGTTCAATTTATTTAATATCTATTAAAAAATTCAAATTTATATACATATGATATTCAAATCGCCATATGACATATTCCATGTAACCTGTAACATTTAATTGTTGATATCCTATCTCGTTTCTACACCAACTATTACCTACCTCACTTAATCTCCGTTCACAATCTATAAGCCTCCATTCCAGTAATTGCATGTATTTGTATTTGATTTTCGTATTTGATAAAAAACTATATATATGAATTTAATGTATATATTATGTATAGGTGTTATAACTTATAATATCCCAAGCAACCAGTATATTGTTTACAGTTTTTTATCATATCGATTTTCTTTAGATATCAAATAAATTTTAAATAGATTTCAATTAATTATTATGCAATCTGGTATAGAGATAGGGATTATTATTTTATGATTTAATATTTAATGTGTTAATTTATTGTATTTATATTTGATTCTTTAAGAAAAATGTGTATAATATATTAATTTTCCTTAGCTTTTCCACTCCTCGCTATCTACATCATACTTCTTCAATTTTATCCATGATAAATCTTGCTTCTACAGGATTTTATAACTAATCTTCCCTTACCGTATACACCCACCTATCTACATTGCTTTAATTAACCTATAAATCTGATATATTCAATATATATCAATCACTAACCATGTAATATCTTTATATATATACCAAAGATTTTCCGAAGGAAAGATATAACACTTACGCGAAATCGTGTAATTCGAATTTGTATACAAAATACACCAGTGCCACCTATAGCGGGTTACTTTTAGGAACTATGTGTTGTTTATAATGTAAATTCGTATTTAACTATACAATTTTAAAATGTTAAATAATATGCTTTAAATTAATATTTATATGATGAAAACTAAGTGTTCATTACTAACATATAACAAACAAATATGATATGTATGTTTTAAATTCTATAAGTATATATTTAGTAAGTAAAAGCTAATTTATATTGCATGTAATTTAATAGAGCAATGAAAACATTGTTGTATGCAAACAGAGCCGAACCTAAATCTATTTCAGTGATTTCGATACTACTGCTAGCAGCGGCAGGGGATATTACTAAATTACGTTCCATGCATAGGGAGTGTTATATCTTTGCTTCGCAAAATCTTTGTATATACTCTATATTTTATTTTATTTATTTACAATTTCTACTACATACTTTATATATCTATTTAAAGTCTACAATTTCTATTACGTAATCCAATTTCATGTATTTTATTTTTAATATCAGTAAATTATAATAAATATAATTAATTTCATATTCAATGGATTATTTTTTTATAATTATTTTTTAAATAACTTTTGCTCAAATTCTTTAGTGAATATATTATATGAATTCAATTGAATTTAATTAATTTATTTGCTACAGTTATTGACTACACCGGCTACGTTATTGACTTTGAAATTATGTGGAGATTATTGTGTTTACAAGAAAGCAAAATATGAAGGTTCATATATTATATATATATATATATTAAATCTGGGTATATAAATTTATAATATATAAAAATAATTATACTGGATTAAAATGAATGCATAAAGATTTTTTTATTGAACAAGTGCAAATATAGCCCCATATGTAAAAAAAGTTGAAAAGTTTTCATAATATGATTTAGTCTCGATGTTTAAAGGTATAAAATTGTATTAATTTGTATTATACTTTATTAATTATATTTTAATATTCTAGAACAATTTGCTGTAACAATGGCAGTATGAACATTTAACTTTGGAATGCAGGCCTATTTAGCTGCATTTGATGGATTGCTAGGATATTCATTATAATCGGTTGCAGAATATGCAGTACAACAAGACAGATTACGATGCTTTGATGCTACAAAGGTGAAGAAGAAGATGAAACATCAAGACAATTCATATGCTGCAGGATGTGCAAACATATAATTAAAATAAATTGTATATGTATAATTATATTTTTAATATCATTTATAAATATAATATATACATTAGTAACTATATATAGTGTGAGAATTAATTTAAAAAAAACTTTAAACTTGATTTAGTCAGAATAATTATTTGTATATCTCATTAACTACATATTGAATATTTTTTCTTTAAATTTCACAATATATAAAAATGAACAGTATAAATTATTATTTCTATATATATGTAGTAAATTAGTGATACATTTTTATTTTATTTGTTAATCATTATTTAAAATAAATATGTATAATAAGATTGTTAAATAATTATTACAAAAACTTTAATATTATAAGTGGATACATTTTGAAAAGATGTTATTTTACATGTAACTAATGAATAGTACCTTTAAACACATATCAATAAACATTTTCTATATATTATTACTTATTGAAATATATAAGTTTATTAATTTAAATAAAATATATACATGTTGAAAATGAGCAAAATATGTATATTCCACAAATATTTAAAAGTAGCATTGTATAAAATATGGTCTTGTATAGTGTTACGAAATATTATTAAAAAAGAAATTGAATCTGTATGCAGATTTAGTGAAAATATAATACAAAATAGATATGTAAAATAAATAATTAATTGATCATCAAAACATTGTTAACCTGAAATGAAAATGGTTTTATATTAGTTTATTACACATAAAGTAAGAACACAGTTGTTTTCGAAACAAATTATATATAATATTAATTAATTAATAAATAATTATAATTGAAGAAATTCAGATTCACTTTATAAGTACGAATTGTGAAGATTTATGGAAATATAATTAATTAAAAGAATTGATAGAATAGCTTCCATTATGGTACATCTGCACCTACATATATAAAATATTAATATTTAATAGAATTTTATTTGTTTTATATATATGATATGTATGCTAAGTATATAATTAATATGCTTTACAATAATTTCTAGTAAATAGTAAAATTATTATTATTATTTATATTAAAAAATATACCTCCTGATGGCATCGTAACCAGACCTTCTGTGTTGCATACAACAATCTATCCACTATATAGTATATATACTACCAAACCAGTTTTATTAATTATATATAATTACTAATAGTAGTATTAGATTTGATTTAATTATAAATAGAATTAGAATATAATTATATTTCACAAATTTAATAAAGTATTGATAAATTATAGAATTATTCTAAGAATACAAAATAATAGTATGATTATTATTATATATATAGTATTATACTAAGTATATAATATGATAGTTATTAATTATATAATATAAATCGAAAATTATGATGAATAATAACAACTTATTTTAATTTTTTTAAATGCTCAAAATAACCCTACAAAAATATTTTGAAAGGCTTTTCAAAATAAGCTATATTGAAAGTTGGCACATATTAACTGGTCCAGGGGCTGGTTGCTCTGAGATTGGCCAGAGACAATCCCAACAAGGACAAACCTTATTTATAGGTATTATTGGGTTACTCTGGGATTTTGTATACATATCTTAGCTGAGATCAAGCCCAGCAATATTTCTATATAATCCTTATTTCATTTTTGAATGTTTAAAAATATTCAAAATATAATTATGTACCTAAGTTAAATATTACTTAATTATAATTTGATTATTAAAGGATGTACATAAGAGTTCTATATAGTTTCGGAAAGCCCATTTAATTTCAAGTATAATCAATAGATAATTAAATGTCTATTATCATAATAGCAGCATAATAATTATGCTTATATTAATTTGTCATGCTCTTATAAGTCTATTATGCAATTAATAGCAGCATAATAATTGCATAATAGACTTTTAATAGCACCATAATTATTATAATAGCATGACAAATTATCATAATAGCAGCATAATAATTATGCTTATATTAATTTGTCATGCTCTTATAAGTCTATTATGCAATTAATAGCAGCATAATAATTGCATAATAGACTTTTAATAGCACCATAATTATTATAATAGCATGACAAATGAATAGCAGCATAATATAATATTATTAAATATTTAATATTATATTATTTAATAAATATACATTTACAGCACAATGTAAACATTCGAGGCTATTATATATATGCTATTATCACATAATTAAATTAATATGAGACTATAACTGTTTCCTGGGTTAATTAATTATACTATCATATAGTTTATAATATAAGTACAATTATATAATCAATTCAATATCGAAATAATATTTGTTGAATATTTTATATAATTATAATAGTTTTAAACTAAGTTTATATAATTATAATAAGTATTACTTAAACTTTAAGTTAAAGTAAATATTAATACAATTTATGTTATTCAGTTGCATACTATTAATTATAATATTACATTTATACAGGATATCTATATAGTTTCTAGATATAATAAATATTATTGTATGATATGATAACAAAATAAGTACAATTTTATATGAAAAATAATTCTATTCTAATTATATTTATAATTAAACCAAAACTAATACTACTATTAGTAATTATACCTAATTAATAAAATCCGATAGGTAGTATATATAGTGGTAGTGGTTAGATTGCTGTATGCAATGCAGAAGGTCTGGCTACGATGCCCTCAGGTGGTATATTTTTTATTTTATAATATATATTTTTTTAATATAAATAATAATACTATTTACCCTAATTACCCTATTTACACTATTTAGGCTATTTACTAGACATTATTTTAAAGTCTTTTACAAGAAAAAGCATATTCATTATATAATTAGCATACTTATCATATATAAAACAAATAAAATTCCATTCAATATTAATATTATTATTTAATATTTTATTATCATATCTATTAAAAATATTATATATTATGAAATATATTGAACTAGAAATTATTTCGAAACACTATATAGTGTGTTCATTATTATATTTTATATTATGTATAAATATATATATATAAAAATATATATATATAGTATAGGCAAAGATTTTCCGAAGGAAAGATATAACACTTACGCGAAATCGTGTAATTCGAATTTGTATACAAAATACCCTGGTGCCACCTATAGCGGGTTACTTTTAGGAACTATGTGTTGTTTATAATGTAAATTCGTATTTAACTATACACTTTTAAAATGTTAAATAATATGCTTTAAATTAATATTTATATGATGAAAACTAAGTGTTCATTACTAATATATAACAAACAAATATGATATGTATGTTTTAAATGCTATAAGTATATATTTAGTGAGTAAAAGCTAATTTATATTGCATGTAATTTAATAGAGCAATGAAAACATTGTTGTATGCTAACAGAGCCGAACCTAAATCTATTTCAGTGATTTCGATACTACTGCTAGCAGCTGTTAGGGATATTACTAAATTACGTTGCATGCATAGGGAGTGTTATATCTTTGCTTCGCAAAATCTTTGGTATAGGATTATATAGGACCTATATTTCATATTTTAATATTTGATCCTATGTATTATAAATTTAATAAGGACACCTATTTGTTATCCTAAGTACCATAAAATTGTCCAAGTTTTATACAAATATATTTTGAGAGCTACTCGAATGTCCGACGCGAATAAAATTAGCTAAAAATTCCCAGAACAACCCATCCTCTATCTATCCTAGGCTATTTTTGTTGCTGTAATATATATGTAATATATGTATTTTTGTCCAGAACAACCCGATTTACTGAGAATTATCCAGAGATTGTATCTGGATAGTGATAGGAAATATTTTATTTCCAGAGTAACCGGCTCCTGATTATTAAGTATAATAAATCCATTAGTTTATACACCATATTATATTTGAAAGAAGGAGAGGATAATAATGCTGAGATGTATTGTGAACAATAGCCATGTCGTAATATGTGACATTATATATATATATAATAATTAGGGATGTGTATAAGATGTACAGATAATTCTGTATCGGACTGTGTCACAGTCTATAAGCTACAATAATAAGTTTGGCGAATATAAATTCCTATTAAATAATAGCTTGGTATCTATATTTAGAGCGCTAACATTATATATATATATCTTTGGTAGGAATACATATGTGTAGAAGGCACATGGATATATATATAAATATATAGATTATAATAATAAGTAGTTATATATATATATGTAAGCATATAACACCCCCTTTATACATTTATATCTACAAGTAAATAATACAAGTGGGGGTCGTACATTATTGTTAGATCAACGCAGCGCTACGGTTTATTAGAAAAGAGTTTATTACAAAACGGTATCAATATCATTCTTGAAAATGGTAATAATTATAAATTTAAAGCCTTATTATCACATATATCTTGTGATAATTTATCAGCAAATGAGATCGGTGGTTTTAGAAGAGTGTTTAATTCTGGATGTTTTTGTCGTTTTTGTTTAATATCATATGACCAATTTCGCGATAATATTCATATTGAAAATATAATTCTTAGAAACGAACACAATTATAACAATCATATAAATTACTTGCAATCTGATGACACAACATTAAGTTTTGGTATTCGTAATAAGTGTCAATTTTCTAAACTTAGTTATTTTAAACCATATGAAAATGTTCCTCCTGATCTTATGCATGATCTCATCGAAGGGGTAATACCTCTTACGATGTATAAAGTTTTACAGTACTTAAAAGCTGATAATTTAATTTCTATAGATAGTATGAACAATAAATTATCTTTGATTGATTTTCCTATAAATAAAAATATTCTCTTATTATTTGAAGATAATATTTTCGCAAAAAGAAATCACTTAAAAGGAACAGCTTCACAACATTTAGCACTATTTTATAATCTTCCCAGAATTGTAGATATTACAAAATTAAAAAATAATAAATATTGGGAAATATATTTAATATTAAGAGAAATTTTCGATTACCTTTATAGTCCAAAAATAGCAAAAGATATTTTAATTCATATATCTGATTTAGTTGAATCATATTTAATAAAATTTTCAAACTGTTTTGATAAATATTCTTTAATACCCAAACATCATTTCATGTTGCATTATAGTCATTATATTTCGCTATATGGCCCACCACGTTATAGTTATTGCATGCCATTTGAAGCTAAGCATCAATATTTTAAAAATATACAAAAAACAACTAAAAATTTTAAAAATATTACTCATACATTATCTAAACGGCATCAATTTAATATTGCTAATATAATAATAAATGAAAATTTCATGTCTAATTTGATAATTAATAATGTAAGAGAAATAATAAAATCTAATTTACCATTAGCTTTAATTACGTCCATTGAATATAAATGTAATATAAATATTCCAGATATAGTCAATATAAGTAAATCAATTACAATGAATTATATAAATTATATTGTAGATCCACTTATATGTTATGTATTAGAATTAAATTCTGATAACAATCATCCAATATTTTTTCATAATAAATATATTATAAATATAAATTTGAAATGGTATTTATGTGGTAAACTTTCGATTCCTGTATATTATAATTATGAAGCCCATGCGTATAAAGTGACATTATTCGATGATTGGTTTATTTTAGAACCAGATAAATTATATTACGTATACAAGCATAGATTTTATTCAGAACAAAATAATAACTTTGCTTATACTATATTTAATATTTAAATCATATACAATTTAATTTTTTTTTAATTATTCAATCTATAAACTATACTATATTATATAATAATGCATTTATTTTTAGTTTAAATTTTGATTTAATATATTTGACTTATGATAATATTTTTTTATAATTTATTTAAATTTTGATTTTATTTATTTGACACTATACAAATACTGACATTTTATTAAATTTTGACATTATAAAAAACTGACTTTTAAAACTTATTATATATGATTTTAAGATTGTATTATCTTTTATTTTATTTTACATTTTTTTGACATTAAATGAATTACTTTTGTTTATATATTTTTCTGTATGAACATCGAATATTGTTTAACCTATATTTATTTAATATATTGTCTTATTTATTCTCTTTTTTTCTTCTCTTTTTTTTTCTCTTGTTTCTTTTACTTTTAAATGTTTGCTATCTCATATTTAGTTCCACTATGTTATATTTTAATTTATATTATTTAGTACTTGATGTATTTATTAGCTTTTAATTTCATACTTTTATCATTTATTTATATTATTAAATGATTACATTATTATATGATGATTACATTTAGTTACATGATAAGTTTCATTATATTTTATTATATATTTTATTTTATTATATATTTTATTTATTTGTATCATATATATATATATATATGTAAACAGGAAGTCATAAGGTAAACTATATCTTATCTTATAATATTATTATTTATTTATAATCTATAATGAAACTTATCATGTTAATAAAGGAGTAATTGTCTCGATAAGCAACACTGCTTCTACAATTACCTTGGCATTGCCTAAATCTGATAATAATAATAATAATAAAAATACTGATACCTTATTTATATTAATATACATAATAAATAATTATTCTATATATATATAGGCTATAATATATAACATATATACTCAAAAATTAAAATAATTTATAATCTAATAGTAAATTCTAAATTGTAGAAGAATATACATCATTAGTAAAATTTGATGAGTTATGTAATAATACCAACTATGTAACATCACGACAATATGAGATATTACCAGAAGATGATTTAACAATATCAGAAGAGGAGACAAGTTTGCAAGAAGATGATACTACACTGACAGATGATACTACACTGACAGATGATACTACACTTACAAATGATACAACACTGACTGATGATACTACACTTACAAATGATACAACACTGACTGATGATACAACGCTAATAGTAAATGAAAATTCTCTAAAACAAAAAAAAATTATTTAATGAAGATTTGTTTGGATATATGTTAGTATATAAATTATATGTGATAATTATGTGTGATCATTTAACATACAAACATTTATATTAGGTTGCCAACGTTTGATAATGATTTGCAATTAATTCTGTCTACCCAAAGGGAATGCAAATATTATATCCCCTACACCCAAAATAGAAAAGATTTGTTGAAAGCATGTATCGATGATATCGAAATAAAATTCAAAACTTTGTAAGTCATTTATTATATAATTTTTCTTCAATAATGATATCCTGTTTTGTCCTATATCTTGCATTATATGATATGTTTATAAATTTAAACATCATATATCTATAATATAGACTATATATATATATATATATATATATACATATATATATATATATATATATATATATATATATAATCTTATATACAATTTGTAAATTAATTTCAAGAATTGGGTTATCAAGAGTTATTATGTCCTTACTTGCGTCGTATCCTTTCTTGGGCGATGAGGTATTATATAATTTATATTAAATAATTTCTATTATTATGATTTCCCCCATATTTAGGTAAATTATTTCAGTATATTATTAAGTAAAATTAAGTAAAATTAAGTATATTATGTTACTGTAACAATTTATATCTTATATATATATGTAGTTTTATTTTTAATTCTTGATTTCATATTTAAATTTATTATATTCGTATTATTTACTATCATAAATACATGTATTATTACATATATTTTAGAAAAGCCTTAAGAAATCTTTCACAAATATTCTTGCAAGAAGAAGTGTAAACGATACATCACAAGAATATGATATTATTAGACAAACATTTGGAACCCCTGGAAAAGGTAGAAAACGAAAAGAAATGTGTATCGGAATTTTATTTAAAAAAATTAATAGACATGTTAGTAATATAATTATTAATAACAGTGTTAATAGCTATTAATTCATTACTTATATACAGGTACATCCCTGTTTATCTGGATCCTTAACTGAAAGGATGACTTTAAAAAGTGAATTAGAAGAGGAGATGAAAAAGTCATCACCTTCCCTTAGACTATTAAGGTTTGTTAATATTCAAATATATATATATATATATATATATATATATATGCATGTTAATGTAATGTAATAAAAAATAGTCTTATATTAATAATTTAAGTAATATTTTCTATAGATCATTAAAATATGTATTGTTATTTTAGAATATTAAGATATTAGGATATTATATATTATCTAGTTACTCTACTTTATATATATAAATATAGGTGCATAGTATCCCATGCATGTAGTATATATTACTCATATTCATACTCCATGTAATATATATACTCATATATGTATATATGTAGATTAGAATCATAAATACTTATATATACTTATATAAACTATTGCTTATAGCTAATTTACCTCTTCATTTGACACTTCTACTTTACCCCTAATTTTTAACAGTGTATTATTTATATTATAAATTTTATAAACTAATTTATTTATTTACATATTTAGATCTTCTATGCAGATATTATCGAAAAAAGGGGAATTTACCTGCTTAAATAATGGGGAAATTAATATAAAATCATTTTTGGAAGAATTTCCTGCGTTCTCAATATTTGAAGTTGTTAGTATATTTAATTATATTGATCTTATGTTTTGACATTTACAATAAAATATTATAATTAAAATGTATAATATTTACAACTTTAATTTTATTATTCAGTTACTTGATGAAATAGAAGAGCAGAAAAATACAAATATACAGAAATCATTAGAGGCTATCTATCCATATATACATAAGCTATCAAAATTTTCAAAGAACACGGGCAATAAATTGCATGATATATTGGAAAACAATTATTATTCAGAAGTTGATAAAATTCTATCAGACGAAAAAAAAAAAGGTTCAATTATCACTAATACAGTGAAATATATAAAACATAGCATTATTATATAATATATTTATAATTCTATAAGATAATATTATTTTATGTGATGTGGTCATGGTAATTTATAATAATCTAATTTATCTATCCTACTATACACTGTTACACACTGTACTATGTAAAATAGGCTATATATCATAGTATGCTGACTATATTATATAATACTACTGAATTAAAATAATGAATACGCAATTAATGGTATCTTTTACATCTACGGTATTATGTAATATCATTTGGCAATACACGTATATATACGTGTATTACCTATAGGCTACGTAGTACACGTTGTGTAGGCTAATGTGAATACGAATGCATTCATATTTCCTACATAGTTATCACTGAATTGTAATTGTGTAACCATGTGTAATTTTAATTGTTTGAATATATTAATAAAATAACCAGATTTGTATTTAATACCCGGTTATGTTTAAGTGTGCATTTATAATACCCGGTTATGTTTATTGTTAATTTATGAGACTCTTTTGAATTTATGAGGGTATTTTGAAATGAAACAAATACATAAAATAAAATACCCGTGTTTCATTAAATTTTCCGATATACCCGGGTATCGGGTACCCGTGTACAATGTACACGGGTACATACACACAAATCTGTTTATTTTATTAATATATTCACACAATTACAATTACACATGGTATTATATCAAATACCATATATGGTATATAAAGAATATATTCTATACACTGACCAATGGTGGTGGGCGTTTCTTATAAATTACAATTCAGTGATAACTATGTAGGAAATATGAATGCATTCGTATTCACATTAGCCTACACGACGTGACATTGTACACTGTACAATGTACATCCCTAATATATATATAATTATATTATATGTTCCCATTATACATATATTTATATTGTGTGGACTAGGAACCTATAGGTTTAACATACACTTTATTATTTATAATTTTATAACTAAGATAATATTAATCAATACAATTATGTTTTAATAAATAACTCATATTTATATTATCAGTTATGGAATATTTTTTAATTACATATAATATTTATTACATTTAATATTTTTTAATATACATGAATATTTATTTTATTCCATAATAATATTTAAATAATTTATAAATCTATTGTTTTTTAAATCCTATTGTTAATATTGTTAACAACTTAAAAATTAATTTATAATAAAAAACTACCAGTTTACTGGTTATATTCATATGCAATTATTATCATTAATATATCCTATAGTTATATACATATATAAATTACAAACAATTAACTGTATTAAACATTTGATTAAAATAGCTGGGATTCACAGGGTTAAATATTTTATAATATTTAATAATATAATTATATTATATGTTCCCATTATACATATATTTATATTGTGTGAACTAGAAACCTATAGGTTTAACATACACTGTATTATTTATAATTCCATAACTAGGATAATATTATAATTTTATCATAAGGGTTTTAAAATGCAAAATATAGTAAACATGTTTTATTTTAAAATTATATACATCATGTGATCTAGTTAATTAATTTGTAATTGCTACATTTAAATGGACCATTTATATATTGATACCATTTATATATTTATATATTTACCTAATATCATAAACAAAATAGATGCAGCATTACAATTTGGATTGTGTTGTCTGGTGGTGATTTTCGATGAAAAATTAGATTATTTAATTTGTGATAATCCCTTTGTAAGTATAATAATTTTTCTGAATAATTGTTGACATAATTATATTATAATATAGATATTAATATATCATACATAAAATATTATACTGTAATTTCTCATTTTACATTATACATTTATTTTATTTGTTATATTTATTTTAGGAAATAAAGACGCCACATCCAGTTATTATCAAGTTAAATGGGGAGTTTAAAGTTTACCTTGAAGATATTGTAATTTTTAATTCTCGATTATTTTCAAAGTCCTTCATGGCATGGTATTGTTACCATTATTTATTTAATATAGAATTTGAACAAAATATTAAAAAATTTTGTATTTTTATAAATAATTATATATTTAAATTACATATTGGAAATATTCCAAGACCTGTAAAGGGACTATATAATAAATTGTAAAAATTATTCTACATATTTTATTTATTCTTTATACATTTTGAAACTAGATAGCTAACATAACAAACATATATTCTAATATTTCTATTTCCATTATCTAAAAAGAATCTTATGTTTAATAACTGTATAATTAGTTTTCTTATTCTAATATTTCTATTTTCATTATGTAAAAAGAGACTATAATAATTGTATAGTTAGTTTTCTTGATATAATACTCTAGTTTGTATTATATTCGGAATCAGATTTGTGGCCTAATCAATTCAGCTAAACCCATATTTATATATTAGCTAAAATCCATAACCATATAAATGGATAAAACCCATAACTACATAAATGGATAAAACCATAATGATATAAATGGATAAAACCCATAATCATATAAATGGATAAAACCCATAACAACATAAATGGATAAAACCCATAACTACATAAATGGATAAAACCCATAATGATATAAATGGATAAAACCCATAACCATATAAATGGATAAAACCCATAACAACATACATGGATAAAACCCATAACTACATACATGGATAAAACCCATAACCACTTAAATGGATAATACCCATAACAACATAAATGGATAAACCCCATAACCACATAAATGTATAAAACCCATAACTCCATAAATGAATAAAACCCATAACCACATAAATGGAGCAAACCCATAACCACATAAATGGATCAAACCCATAACCAAATAAATGGATCAAACCCATAACTACATAAATGAATAAAACCCATAACCACATAAATACATAAAACCCATAACCACATAAATATATAAAACCCATAACCAAATAAATGGATCAAACCCATAACTACATAAATGAATAAAACCCATAACCACATAAATAAATAAAACCCATAACCACATAAATGGATAGAACCCATAACCACATAAATGGATAAAACCCATAACTATCAACTTTACCAAAAGCCATAACTATAAGAAAAGTAGAAAACCCATAACTAGCTGTTAAATTTCTAGTAATGGCTTCAAACCCATAACTAAATTGAAACGTTTGGTATGGGTTTTTGGTAGCTTAGGATAGGGTTTATTTTTTACAGTGCGTGCTTGTTAAAAAAACGGAAAAATAAAACTAAACAAAATAAATCAAACAACCCACAAATATCAATACGCAAATAGGATGGTACTCGTATGTGTAAATATCATATATATATATATATATGAATGGTTTATAAATATATTTTTCAAAAGGAATTATTCCATATATACATGTTTCTCATTAAGATTTTATTTTCGTGTGCACTATAGTGGTACATTATACGCTCTTAGAGCATATAATGAATTAGAGCGACATACGCCTTGCGCCACATTTGTGACATTTGATATTTATAGTTATTTAATGTTTGCCTAACGTCCGTATTCCCATGTATATAATATATATATAGTGGAAGTATATAGTAGTAATTATATTAAAAATGTAAATAAATTTAGGTTGTATAAAAATTAAAAAAAAGTATGTACAATTTTGTATATCTTATTTAATAAGTTATTATATATTATAAATTATAATTTATAATATAATATATATTATATAATATACCTGGTACTAGGTTAAATATCGTGATTTTTGTAATACTCTATGATATAGTCTATTATAGGAATTATCTTAAAGCAGGCCGCCGATTGTTATTATAATAATGTCAGAGTTCATTATAATGCAGCTAAAAATACAGAAAAATAAAACAAAACCAAATAAATTAAACAACCCCAAAATAAAAATTGAACTCTAACAATATAATAATAATAATCGGCGGCCTTCTTTGATATTATCGTATCATACTATATGATATACTATATCACTGATAGACTCTATCAGTGATAGAGTCTATGTGACATAGACTCTATGTCCGTAACATTTTTATTACAATTATTTAAATTACACGAGTATTCTTATAATATTATATTAATTATATAATGACATGAATACTATATATTTATGTAATTACTAATTCGTATAATGAAGTATGTGGGCTTTTAGTGTGTTGATTATTTTTAAACTATATTTTGACTATAATCATTATAATGATTATAATATAATAATGATTATAATAATAATTATAATAATCCTATTATGCAATGTTATATTTAATTAGTATATTGAATATAACTATCCATATAAAGTTTACAATAACAAATAATAGTATGTGTACTATTAGAAACTACTATTGGTAAAACCCAATTAAATTAAATTAATTATTAATAGAATATTTAAAAATGTTACCTGGTAAAATTTAAAATCTTACATTTTTTTTCTTACACGATAAATTACTTAATAAATTACTTAATACACATGATTATGAATGTATATAATTATATATTTAATTCATAATTACAAATTATTCTATATATTTAAATAGTAAGTATATATTTAACAATCTTAATATATATTTTAAAATTATTAAATTTTAAATATTAAATTGATAAAAATACTTGTATTACCTTAGTATTTATAAATATTTATATTTTAATACACATGATTATGGATATATATAATTATATATTTAATACACAATTAAACATTATTCTATTTAAATGTTAAGTATATATTTAATAATAATCTTAATATATATTTTAAGATTATTAAATTTTAAATATTAAATTTTAAATTAATAAAAATACTTGTATTACCTGAGTATTTATGAATCATTCCATTTATTATTTCAAAATATAATAAAAATAAATAATAAATTAATTAAAATGTATATTTTTTATTAATATAATATTTTATTTTTTTATTTTATATATATGATCCATATGTAATATAAAGTCTAAATCCATCAATTCCCTATAGACATATATCCAACAATATTACGTATTTCATTGAAAATGGTGTGTCTACTAAACAGTTATTTTTATGGATCCAATATATATAGAGTGAAAATTCAATCATTATTTAAACCTACCCATTCTATTGATTTTTAAATTATTAATAAATAATATACAACTTTATTTCCTATATATTAATTATATAATTTTATTATAAGTCAAATTTATACCAAAAGTGATAAATTATTGCCCTAAACTATTTGGTGGACACGAAATTGTCCTCCAAATAATCATGTCTACCAAATGATTAATATTATGCAAGAAATGTCAACCAAATCTGGTATGTTCATATATATATATATATATATAAATATTAATAATAATAATTATTGTTCATATGTGTCTATAGATTAATGTAAATCATTTTAATCATTAAAACATAACATATAATTAAATACATTATATAATAATAGTATTACCAAGTAACATTACATTTATATTAATCGTGCGAAACTAATACTAAAGCTCAATTTGTAATATCCCAGCAAACAGTAAGAGCAGCATAATAGCAGCATAACAGCATATGCTAGAGCCTCACATGTTTACATTGTGCTATTATGCTGCTATTAAATGTCTATTATGCTGCTATTAATTTGTCATGATATTATGCTGCTGTTATGCTGCTATTATGCTGCTATTATTATAATAGCAGCATAATAGCAGCATAATATACTTTTAAAATTAATAGCAGCATAATATTAGCATAACAGCAGCATAATATCATGACAAATTAATAGCAGCATAATAGCACAATGTAAACATTTGAGGCTCTAGCATATGCTGTCATGCTGCTATTATGCTGCTCTTACTGTTTGCTGGGATACCAATACCCTACTCTAAAATGTGTTTCTATATAGTCCATTTCTATTTAAAATTAAATATATTAGTTTACATATATACCTTATAAGGTGCTTAATATATTAATGATATTATTAAGGTATATATTCTAAAATAAATGCATAACTAATTAGTTTAATTGATATTCACATCATATGAATGCTACATTAATTTCGAAAAATGTAATATTACACTTTGCAATATTGCTTATACGTGTATGTCATATGCCAACGATTATATCTATAAAACCTAACATGTTATGTAATCTCTAAAGTTGTTATATAGTATATTACGGACCTAACTTATGGAATAATTTACCAAACAGTATTAAAAATGAACACAATATAAATATATTCTTAAAGAATTAACAAAATGTATTACTTCAGTAAACAATAATAATTGTAAAGTACCAATACAATTATACCATTTATTTTACTTGTTTGATTTTAAAATAGTATTATTCTTTATTTATCATATTAACTATTTAGTTACTCTATCAGATGTATTGTTATTAATTTACAGTTTAATATTATTACATTGCAATGTTTATTAATTTACTATAATACTTTTATTACATTTATTTTACTTCGAATTAACAATGATTAATCATTAGATGAATTATATGTATTACTTGCATGTTCTTGTTCTATTATTTACCATTATTTATACTTTATTTAGATGTAGGGGACGGAAGGGTATTATGGCCGATATTGTTATTACCTTACAAGAAACAAAATATATCATACTAATATTGGATATTATGATCCAATAAGTTGTATATACAATTACAATATGTTGTTCTAAATAATTGCTATCAACATTTACTCATTTAATTATTTGTATTCAAGTCATTTCATTTTTATTAAAAAGCAAATTTTCCGTATAAATAGAGATAAAATACACTAGTGCGGGTATTATGGTCGATAGTTCCGAAATAGCCACTAGGATCGTGTCATGTATTCAAATACGCACTATTTTTATAATTGGAAAATAAAATACATTTTATCAGATATCAAGATACACACGCACTTTTATAGTAAATATATTTATAAGTAATCGTTATCCCATTTAGTTTTACTTATATTCAGCTACAAATTTATGTTTTAATTAATTAGTTTAATATGTCTCACATTATTAATGCAAATGTAAGCCGATTAATTTGAACGAAATGGCAAATAAAAATTGTATTGAACATCGATTCAATATTGAAAATGAAATGGCAGGAATATATTGGTTACGGGGCTTCAGGAATAGATATCATTGTCTCACTCTTAGAACTCCGGAACAAACATCAGGTAATATATTTTAATATATATATAGTATTGTATTTGATTATGTGATATGAAATATTAATACAGTGCCATACTTATAATTTGTACCATTATTGTAGTATACATGACAATTAGTATACTAATCGTAATATACTATAGTATATAAATATAAAATTTAAAATGTGTACTATAAAAATATATGGAATTAAATTATTTAACTATATAAAGATATATATATATATATATATATATATATAAACCTATATATATAATAATATATATATATAATATATAATATATATATAACTATAGTTATGTATGGAATTAAATCGTTTAAATAGGATGACAATCTTATGCATATAAATATATATTATTAATAATATTATTAATAATTAATAATATTATAATTATTCATTAATAATTAATTTAAACTGTTATTAATAAATATGTTATTTTATAATAATTATCCAATATTATAATGAGAAAAAGTAATACATCAGATATACATATATATATATATATATATATATATATATATATATATATATAACTGCCTGTGTGGCTCAGTTAGCTAATGCGTCATACACACAAGCAGTATACTATAGGAAATGGATACGAGCCCCATCCGGACCATAAAAATAGGTCTTAAAATATTATTTAGAAGTGATATTATATAATTGTGTATAAATAAATGATCGGCTCTCATTAAAACCATGGATGACTTAACATGAGAGGGGATTCGAAGGGACATTAGAGCCATATAATATATATTATATATGGCATATATAATATATGATATATAGGCTATATAATATAGCTATAAATGTAAATGGATGAAAGGACTCCACAAAATAAAAATAACAATAGCAATAACAATATATATATATATATATATATATATATATATATATATATATACTATATATGTATATACTATATACTATATATGTATATAGCTATATAATATAATACATAGTATATATGTTATTAATTCTATATACATATATGTATATATATATATATATATACATTTTCATAATAAATATATTCCAGAGAATTTGTTTAATTTAATAAAATATGTTTTTATAATTGAAAACATATCAAACTATAATTACACATTAATAAAACTGGAATTACTTATATATAATAATGTATACAAAAATATATTATTTATTTTATATCAATATAAAATAATATAAGTAATACAATTGTCGTTTGTCAATTTTCATATAGCCCTCTGAATCCCAAAAGGCATTAATCGCCCATTATTTTTATAATGTGTGTTTTTTTATAATTCTTTAATGTGTATTTATAGTTTTATATT
Source organism: Osedax fenrisi (assembly GCA_964019155.1). NCBI lineage: Eukaryota > Metazoa > Annelida > Polychaeta > Sabellida > Siboglinidae > Osedax > Osedax fenrisi. The sequence goes on from OZ025244.1 coordinate 1,955,146, forward strand.
TTGTCAATTATAAATTATAGAATAAATATGTGGGAGGATCAAATGATCTAAATATGAGGCAAATATGAGGGTAAATTACACTGCTATATATTTATATGCATATCAGTGAAGAAGTATACTAGATATTACAACAAAATTAAATTAAATTCAAATGACATAAATTAATTTCAAATGAATTAATAAACATCAATTCAAATTACATAAAAATAATTCAGGGTAAATTACACTGCTATATATTTATATGCATATCAGTGAAGAATTATAATAGATATTACAACAAAATTAAATTAAATTCAAATGACATAAATTAATTTCAAATGAATTAATAAAAATCAATTCAAATTACATAAAAACAATTCAAATAAAATAATAAAATTAAATTCAAATGAAATAAAATCAATTAATAAAAATCAATTCAAATTAATTAAATCCACATAAAATAATTAATAAATATATTTATATAATATAAAGTAGTATATTATAACTGTTACATACTTTTCCATATAAGTTAATTTTATAAGGATTATAAGGATTTTGTAAATTGTAATATTGATATTATACATGCATGTATGTATCTATATGCAATGCATATTATGAATACATGCATATATAAATTGTAATATATTATATATATAGATTATATATATATGTATATCATTATATATCATTTACATATATATATATATATATATATATATATATATATATATATATATATATATATATATATATATATATACTATATATATACTATATATATACTATATATACTATATAGTATATAGTATATACATATATATCATTTTAAAAACAAAATTATAATAAATTATTCATAAAATTAGTCTATTATACATGTTGACGTATATGATTTATTAATAACAATTAATAACAATATCATTTTTATCGGATTTTTATAGTATTCTTTAAATATACATTAATATATTAACTAATTTTCTAGTATCTATTTAAAAATATATTAATATATAATTTTTTCAATATTAATAATAAGATTAAAAAACTAGATTTATTTTAAAATGTTATTAAAATATGTACATATATAGTATATACTATATTCATTTTTTATATTTAAATCAATATGCAATTAAATATATTTCCATATAATATGGAATTATACATTTATTCCATAGAAAAATATTTAGTTGTATATTTATTTGAATGAAAATATGAGTATTTAATACTATTGGGTAAAACATTAAATTATATAATTAAATGCTAGCCTGACATATCTTTATTGTATATATATTTATATATTATATATATATATATGAACATACCAGATTTGGTTGACATTTCTTGCATAATATTAATCATTTGGTAGACATGATTATTTGGAGGACAATTTCGTGTCCACCAAATAGTTTAGGGCAATAATTTATCACTTTTGGTATAAATTTGACTTTTAATAAAATTATATAATTAATATATAGGAAATAAAGTTGTATATTATTTATTAATAATTTAAAAATCAATAGAATGGGTAAGTTTAAATAATGATTGAATTTTCACTCTATATATATTGGATCCATAAAAATAACTGTTTAGTAGACACACCATTTTCAATGAAATACGTAATATTGTTGGATATATGTCTATAGGGAATTGATGGATTTAGACTTTATATTACATATGGATCATATATATAAAATAAAAAAATAAAATATTATATTAATAAAAAATATACATTTTAATTAATTTATTATTTATTTTTATTATATTTTGAAATAATAAATGTAATGATTCATAAATACTAAGGTAATACAAGTATTTTTATTAATTTAAAATTTAATATTTAAAATTTAATAATCTTAAAATATATATTAAGATTATTATTAAATATTTACTTAACATTTAAATAGAATAATGTTTAATTGTGTATTAAATATATAATTATATATATCCATAATCATGTGTATTAAAATATAAATATTTATAAATACTAAGGTAATACAAGTATTTTTATCAATTTAATATTTAAAATTTAATAATTTTAAAATATATATTAAGATTGTTAAATATATACTTACTATTTAAATATATAGAATAATTTGTAATTGTGAATTAAATATATAATTATATACATTCATAATGTGTATTAAGTAATTTATCGTGTAAGAAAAAAAATGTAAGATTTTAAATTTTACCAGGTAAATTTTTAAATATTCTATTAATAATTAATTTAATTGAATTGGGTTTTACCAATAGTAGTTTCTAATAGTACACATACTATTAGTTGTTATTGTAAATTTTATATGGATAGTTATATGCAATATACTAATTAAATATAAATTTGCATAATAGGATTATTATAATTATTATTATATTATAATGATTATAGTCAAAATATAGTTTAAAAATAATCAACACACTAAAAGCCCACATACTTCATTATACGAATTAGTAATTACATAAATATATAGTATTCATGGCATTATATAATTAATATAATATTATAAGAATACTCGTGTAATTTAAATAATTCGAATAAACATGTTACGGACATAGACTTTATCAGTGATATACTATATCAGATATAGTCTATCATATAGTCTGATACGTTAATATCAAAGAAGGCCGCCGATTATTATTATTATATTGAGTTCAATTTTTATTTTGGGGTTGTTTAATTTATTTGTTGTTTTATTTTTCTGTATTTTTTAGATGCATTATAATGAACTCTGACATTATTATAATAACAATCGGCGGCCTGCTTTAAGATAATTCTTTAATAGACTATATCATATAGTATTAAAAAAATCACGATATTTAACCTAGTACCAGGTATATTATATAATATATATTATATTATAAATTATAATTTATAATATATAATTATTATAATATTATTATAATATTATTATAATAATAACTTATTAAATAAGATATACAAAATTGTACATACTTTTTTTTAATTTTTATACAACCTTATATTTATTTACATTTTTAATATAATTACTACTATATACTTCCACTATATATATATTATATACATGGGAATACGGACGTTAGGCAAACATTAAATAACTATAAATATCAAATGTCACAAATGTGGCGCAAGGCGTATGTCGCTCTAATTCATTATATGCTCTAAGAGCGTATAATGTACCACTATAGTGCACACGAAAATAAAATCTTAATGAGAAACATGTATATATGGAATAATTCCTTTTGAAAAATACATTTATAAACCATTTGTATTAATATATATATATATATATATATATATATATATATATATATATATATGATATTTACACATACGAGTACCATCCTATTTGCGTATTGATATTTGTGGGTTGTTTGATTTATTTTGTTTAGTTTTATTCTTCCGTTTTTTTAACAAGCACGCCTTGTGCGCCACGTAATGTTGCCATTTAATTTTTACCTACCATCCGTATCATCCTATATATATATATTAACCTTTATATGTAATAACATATATATTAACAACATTTTTAGATTATTATATTATTGAATGTATTAAATATTAACAGGTAATGCCTTGTACTTATTGTTATATATTGTATTTATTTATATGCGACGATATTGTACATCTACGTGATATCAGCGAATATACGCATAGTGCCTGGTATCATAATGCACGTACATTCCTTCCATATCACATGACCCCCCCCCCACGCGCAGACGGCTGTGTATATATAGCGGACCGCCGCTATGTATAATCACTTGAAGAATAAGTATAACCAATAAACATACATAAGCCTTGACGTAACATCAATAAGCGTCCAACCTCACGTCCAATGAATATCATCCTGCCACGTCAACCAGTGAGAGCACGTTAGGAAACATCTACCCCACGCCCAACGACTATAAACAATCATGAACCCTACACCAACTCCTTCCTTCGATTAGCACAATGAAGATCGGCTAGACGAGCTGAAAATGTTGTTTAACATTTTATTTACGTCCTCGTCATTGCCCACTACATCCGGTATGATATCCTGTACACCCTCGCCGTCACTCATGACCTCCGTGACGCCCCAGCCACTACCCACGACATCCGGTACGCTTTCGCCCTTGCCCACTATATCAGGTACATATTCGGTACGCCCCCGCTGTCACCCACGACATCTGTGACGCATCCGACATCACACATAATACCCAATATGTTCTCAACATCACTCGTGACCCTCTCGATCTCACCCACAATATCCGTGACCCCCTCACCATCACCCCCACCATCCGTGATGCCATCAGCACCATACACAACGCATGTATTGCCATCCCCATGGCCACCTCCAACATGATATCCTTCTTCCATACGTGAGAAGAGGGAATGACCCCAACCCCTCTTCGATAACCAATAGGGAGAAGAGGGGATGTTATATATTTTATTTATATATATGCGTCGATATTGTACATCTACGTAATATCAGCGCATATACGCCTAGTGCCTGGTATCACGATGCATGTACAATGTACGTTTCTGCCGTCTCGCATTACCGCCCCACGCTCAGACATCTGCGGTGGTCCGCTATATATAATCTCTTGAAGAATAAGTCTAACCAATTAACGTAAATAAGCCTTGACATTTTACTCCCTATATATAAACACAACTTAACAGTGTAATATATTAGTATTACACAACTTAGACAGTGATTAATACATAACAACAATTTATATATATATATATATAATAATAATTTTATATAATATATTATATGTATACACAAATATCCATGCATATATATATATATATATATATGACTAATTATCTCCTCTTCAACAATGATGGCGTACATACCGACCCCAAGTGTGAGAAGTTAATTCAACAGATAACCTCACAAGATTCTCCGCAAGCCATTGATAATTATCATTATCATAATTATTACGCCATTTCTATGAATTATAATTCATAGTTATCGCGAACTACATGTGGCCCTTTAATAAAGACCTGTCACACCTTACGATACTTCTATGTTAACTTCTCAAAAAAGATGTCGAATACCTAATATATTCAATAACATGGAAGAATAAATATACTACTCTATCATATTATGCCACAAAGAAGAAGATAACAATTCAAGTAGACGCTTCATACGATTACTTTGACGCCATCCTCCTACATCCATCCAACAAGACGAAATCCCCATCACCCATCATCTAAGATATTCAGCCCCGCTGAGACTCGTTATGTAAATATCGAAAAATAAATGTAAGCCGTAATATTCGGAATCGAATGGTTTCACATTATTAAGTCTGACCACAAGTGCAGATGATCACCAGTGTTGGGGTCAAATACACTTTATCAAATACAAATACAAATACAAATATTTATTACATTTTTATACAAATACATATTATCAAATACAAATACAAAATACAAATATTAACACATTAAATATTAATTCATTTGATTTAATCATATTTTAAATCATATGATTATATTTTATATAAAATAATAATCCTTATCCCTATATTATATATATAGACTATTGCATGGTTAGTGATTGATATGTATTGGATATATGATATTAATAGGTTAATTAAAGCAATGTAGATAGGTGGTATAATTTTTAAATATTAAGGAGAAGACGTAGAATTAGAGTAATGAATGGATAAATGATATATGAGTTCTAGAGAGAGAATCTAATATAAATATAAAATACAAATATTAACATATTAAATATTAAATCATAAAATAATAATTCCTATCTCTATACCAGATTGCATAATAATTAATTGAAATCTATTTTAATATATTTAATTCCTAAAGAAAATCAATAAAATAAAAAACTGTAAACAATAGACTGATTGATTGGGATATTATAAGTTATAATTTATAACACATACATATTCTATATAGAATATTAATTTATTTATATAGTATTCATAAAAGTATTGTTCTATTATATTATTTGTATTATTTAATAAATGTATTCTTTAATATAAATGGTAAATATTTTGTTAATTTTTTTACATTCATAAAGTAATTGTTTAAATTCTACATTCTATTAAATTATTAAATTAAAATATTTTTAAAAGTGTATTTGAAACTGTATTTGATCAAATACACGAAATACGACACTCAAATACAAATACATCACTAAATAATTATTCAAATCAAAATATAAATACGTATTTGACCCCATCCCTGATGATCACCCAGAAAAATCTCTTCACAGCACCAACCCGAGTCCAAAAAATGCTACTACGAGTGCAGCAGTAAGATTTCACGCTAATATTTTTAAAGCCAGGAATAGAGCTACGGATAGATTTTCACCTACCATCAGATGCCAGTGAAAACATAGACCTTGATGTCCAGATAAGCCATTGAAGTTTGGGACACAGAAGATAGAATATTTAAAATTAGAAACGGGAGACGAAACCCTTCAAGCCTTAATTTCTTCTGTATAAGTAACCTCTATTGCCATATGACACACTGACGCACTCATGGCAATACCTAAGAATACATTTTGTCCACTATAACAATATCACGTACCTCATTATATTTGATTTTTATACTCAATTCCCATTCATATACACTATGCGTGTGCCCATAACCAGCGCAACCATTGTAGATCATCTAAAACATGGTATCCTAGACCGGTTACTTAGCGACAACGGAGGACTATATTCGTTACAAGCGTTCCGAATATTTGCATCCGAATGGGGATTCGACCACGTGACAAGCAGGCATACCACTTCCTAAGTAACGGCCTAGCCGAGGAACCATGCAGAGCTTGAAGATTTCTGAGAACTTCCATATGTCGACACAAAGCCCCACCGAACTGCTCTACAGCCACAAGTTAGCAAACCCTTTACCTAGCACCTAACCCGTAGACTTGTCGAATGAGAATAAATTATCATCCAATATGTCAACCACACGATACTAGTAAAAAACAAGACTCATTGTACCTGTCCAACATAACACCCCTCACAAACATTCACTAGCGTGACCACATATCAAAGACATGGAAGCCAGCTATGAAACTTCGGAGTTACAACATCCGCAGTATGGATTGTTCTACCTTCGGGAGAAATCTATGAGATATCCGCCTTACTTCCCCGTCGACGCCCTATCAGGAGGTAGTACAAACACACCGAGATGCATCAGAGAATCACTCAAGACCTCTTGCCCTACCCTCTACTCCACCGATACTCGGTTCAGATGTAGATACTCCCCTCCGTAATGTGTCATTCTCATCCCAGGGATATCGCACTCACAACTAGTCCGTTGACACCCGGTCCGGATCTAGATAATCAAACCTCGTCAACCATAGCGCTGCGTTGATCTAACAATAATGTACGATCCCCACTTATATTATTGACTTGTAGATATAAATGTAGATATAAATGCCAAACTTATTATTGTAGCCTATAGACTGTGACACAGTCCGATACAGAATTATCTGTACATCTTATACACATCCCTAATTATTATATATATATATATATATATATATATATATATAAATAATGTCACATATTACGACATGGCTATTGTTCACAATAAATCTCAGCATTATTATCCTCTCCTTCTTTCAAATATAATATTGTGTATAAACTAATGGATTTATTATACTAAAAAATCAGGAGCCGGTTACTTTGGAAATAAAATATTTCCTATCACTATCCAGAGACAATCTCTGGATAATTCTCAGTAAACGGGGTTGTTCTGGACAAAAATACATATATTACATATATATTACAGCAAAAAAAATAGCCTAGGATAGATAGAGGATGGGTTGTTCTGAGAATTGTTAGCTAATTTTATTCGCGTATGACATTCGAGTAGATCTCGAAATACATTTGTATACAACTTGGACAATTTTATAGTACTTAGGATCACAAATAGATGTCCTTATTACATTTATAATACATAGTATAAAATATTAAAATATGAAATATAGGTCCTATATAGTCCTATAATATATATATATTAGGGATGTTCACGGGTCGGTATCGGGTTTTATGAAATATAATGGTTTCGGGTTTTTAATCTGTTTTTCGGGTCGGTTTCAGAATTGTATTGAATATACTGAAACCGGTTTTGGGTTTTGAATACATCATATGATATATAATTTATATTTAATATAATATTATCCCAATCCCTGTCACATCATATCTCGCAATGCAAACATTATAAATTCACATTCGCCATTAATAACGTAAACAAATACAGATTGGATTATTTTACTGAATTTATTTATATTTATATAATTAGATTTTGTATAACTATAGTTTATACCTAACGTATACATCAATATAAACCAGTTTTATTTGATAAATGTTTGAATATATTGTATAGTATATAATGGATACTATACATATATAATATATAATTTATATCATCATATTATATTGTAGGTTGTTTATAATACTTAAATAATAAGTAAATCATTCATTAATAACTAAAATTATTTTTAATTCAAATACAAATTAATTTAATATGTATTGTAATTTTTACCTATCCCATAGTATTAAGGGCGAGGTAGATTTCGTCAACATTTTTTTCCATCCCTCTCTATTTTCTTCAGCTCTCATCGCTTTATTTATATCAAGACCGGTCCATTTTACGATATTATCTTGCCATTGCATTTTTGGCCTACCTCGTCTTCTTTTACCTTCAATAGAACCCTGAAGAATTGTTTTGGACATTGAATTTGATCTTATCACATGACCAAACCATCTCATTTTCTTCGCGATGACCATTGCTAGTAGTTCCGAATGTGATCAATTTCTTTGGTAACTCTATTGCGTACTTCAATGTTAGTAATTCTATCTCTGTATGATATGTTCAGTAATCGTCTTAAGCACCGCATTTCTAATGTTGTTATTTTTCTTTGCAGTTCCTTCGTTATTGTCCTTGTCACACGCATATAAGAATAAGAATAGTATTGTAATATGTAGCCTAATTATCATATACTATTCAAATATGTGATAAATATGTAAACTATTATTATATATTTAACCGGGACTAGGTTTGGGGTTCCGATTAATTATTTCAAATATATTAAAAAATATACATCTTTGATCATAATTTTGTTTTAATAAAAATTAACAAAAACTACAATATGATTATTATAGAATATTTTTTATTATACTAATAAAAAATATTATTTTTAAAAAATATTTCAAAAAAATGTTTACAAATATTTCAAAAAAATGTTTAAAATATTTCAAATTTTTTTTTTAAATATTTCAAAAAAATTAAAAAATATTTCAAAAAAAATTAAAAATATTTTAAATTATTTCCAAAAAATGTAAAACAAATATTTAAAAAAAGCGTCGATGAAGATTACGACAAAAAATCATTGTAATGGCAAAAAGTCAATTTTTCTGGTTTAATATATTATTTATTATAAACTTTCATTATCTTGAGAGTCGAGATAATGAATTTTAGTATTTGATTGTCTCGATATAATGAAAAATGGGCCTATATTTCAAGGTTTAGGTTTTGAAACATTGTCGCCTGGTTTCATTATTGGTTTCGAAACTTCTGAATTAAAAATTTGTTTGTATCGAAACAGTTGGCTCTGGTTTCGAAACATCACAATTGTGACCCGTTACATCCCTAATATATATATATATAATATTATAATAATGAACACACTATATAGTGCTTCGAAATAATTTCTTGTTCAACATATTTCATAATATATAATATTTTTAATAGATATGATAATAAAATATTAAATAATAATATTAATATTTAATAGAATTTATTTGTTTTGTTTTATATATGATAAGTATGCTAATTATATAATTAATATGCTTTTTCCTTGTAAAAGGCTTTACAATAATTTCTAGTAAATAGTAATATTATTATTATTATTTATATTAAAAAAAAAATATATTATAAAATAAAAAATATACCCCCTGAGGGCATCGTAACCAGACCTTCTGCGTGGCATACAACAATCTAACCACTATACTATAGTATAGTGGTTTAGGTATACCTAACCGATTTTATTAATTATATATAATTACAAATAGTATTATTAGTTTTGATTTAATTATAAATAGAATTAGAATAGAATTATTTTTCACATAAAATGTAATGTATTATTTTGTTATCATATCATACAAATATTAATTATTATATCTAGAAACTATATAGATATCCTGTATAATTGTAATATTATAATTAATAGTATGCAACTGAATAACATAAATTGTATTAATATTTACTTTAAGTAATACTTATTAGAATTATATAATCTATTCAACACATATTATTTCGATATTGAATTGATTATATAATTGTACTTATATTATAAACTATATTATAGTATAATTAATTAACCCAGGAAACAGTTATAGCCTCATAATAGCATATATAATAGCCTCGAATGTTTATATTGTGCTGTAAATGTATATTAAATATAATATTTATTAAATAATTTATTTAATAATATTATTATAATATTATAATAATTATATTATGCTGCTATTAATTTGTCATGCTATTATAATAATTATGGCGCTATTAAAAGTCTATTATGCAATTATTATGCTGCTATTAATTGCATAATAGACTTATAAGAGCATGACAAATTAATATAAGCATAATTATTATGCTGCTATTATGATAATAGACATTTAATTATCTATTGATTATACTTGAAATTAAATGAGCTTTCCGAAACTATATAGAACTCTTATGTACATCCTTTAATAATCTAATTATAATTAAGTTATATTTAACTTAGGTACATTATTATATTTTGAATATTTTTAAACATTCAAAAATGAAATAAGGATTAGGAATATAGAAATATTGCTGAGCTTGATCTCGGCTAAGATATGTTTACAAAATGATTTTGAAAATCCCAGAGTAACCCAATAATACCTATAAATAAGGTTTGTCCTTGTTTCGATTGTCTCTGGCCAATCTCAGAGCAACCAGCCCCTGGCCCAGTTAATATGTGCCAACTTTCAACATAGCTTATTTTGAAAAGCCTTTCAAAATATTTTTGTAGGGTTATTTTGAACATTTAACAAAATTCAAATAAGTTCAAGTTAAAGTTGTTATTATTCATCATAATTTTCTATTTATATTATATAATTAATAACTATCATATTATATACTTAGTATAATACTATATATATAATAATTCTATAATTTATCAATACTTTATTAAATTTGTGAAATATAATTATATTCTAATTCTATTTATAATTAAATCAAATCTAATACTACTATTAGTAATTATATATAATTAATAAAACTGGTTTGGTAGTATAGTGGTTAGATTGTTGTATGCAACACAGAAGGTCTTGTTACGATACCCTCAGGAGGTATAATTTTTATTATAAATAATAATAATAATTTTAATAATATTACTATTTACTAGAAATTATTGTAAAGCATTTTTACAAAGAAAAATGATATTAATAGCATACATACCTATATACTTAGCATAAATATCATATATATAAAACAAATAAAATTCTATTAAATATTAATATTTTTAATTGCAGATGTACCATAATGGAAGCTATTCTATAAATTCTTTTAATTAATTATATTTCTATAAATATTCACAAGTTGTACTTATAAAGTGAATCTGATTATAATTATTTATTAATTAATTAATATTATATATATCTTGTTTCGAAAACAACTGTGTTCTTTCTTTATGTGTAATAAACTAATATAAAACCATTTTCCTTTCAGGTTAACAATGTTTTGATGATCAATTAATTATTTATTTTGTATTAAATTTTCACTAAATCTGCTTACAGATTCAATTTCTTTTTTAATATTTCGTAACACTATACAAGATCATATTTTAAATATTTGTGGAATATACTACATTTTGCTCATTCTCAACATGTATATATTTTATTTAAATTAATAAACTTATATATTTCAATAAGTAATAATATATAGAAAATGTTTATTGATATGTGTTTAAAGGTACTATTCATTAGTTACATGTAAAATAACATCTTTTCAAAATGTATCCACTTATAATATTAAAGTTTTTGTAATAATTATTTAACAATCTTATTATAAATATATTTGAATTTATTTTAAATAATGATTAACAAATAATATAAAAATGTATCACTAATTTACTACATATATATAGAATTAATAATTTATACTGTTCATTTATATATATTGTGAAATTTAAAGAAAAAATATTCAATATGTAGTTAATGAGATATACAAAATAATTATTCTGACTAAATCAAGTTTAAAGTTTTTTTTAATTTAATTCTCACACTATATATAGTTACTAATATATATATTATAGTTTAAATGATATTAAAAATATAATTATACATATACAATTTAATTTAATTATATGTTTGCACATCCTGCAGCATATGAATTGTCTTGATGTTTCATCTTCTTCTTCACCTTTGTAGCATCCAAGCATCGTAATCTGTCTTGTTGTACTGCATATTCTGCAACCGATTATAATGAATATCCTAGCAATCCATCAAATGCAGATGAATAGGCCTGCATTCCAAAGTTAAATGTTCATATTTTGCTTTCTTGTAAACACAATAATCTCCACATAATTTCAAAGTCAATAACGTAGCCGGTGTAGTCGATAACTGTAGCAAATAAATTAATTAAAATCAATTGAATTCATATAATATATTCAATAAAGAATTTGAGCAAAAGTTATTTAAAAAATAAATATAAAAAAATAATCCATTGAATATGAAATTAATTATATTTATTATAATTTACTGATATTAAAAATAAAATACATGAAATTGGATTACGTAATAGAAATTGTAGACTTTAAATAGATATATAGGGTATGTAGTAGAAATTGTAAATAAATAAAATAAAATATAGAGTATATATATAAAGATATTACATGGTTAATGATTGATATATATTGAATATATCAGATTTATAGGTTAATTAAAGAAATGTAAATAGGTGGGTGTATACGGTAAGTGAAGATTACTTATAGAATAATTGGTATATAAAACCCTGTAGAAGCAAGATTTATCATGGATAAAATTGAAGTACACTGTTAAAAATAATGGTACTTTATTGAGCTTTAAAATGTGGAATACCCTTAAAAATGTCAAATACCATTAAATATAAACAATATATTTTACGATGGTATTTAAATTTTCAGAGTGTGGAATACCTCTAGTTTAATGGTATTTATATTTTTATAATGTGGAATACCCTTAAAAATGTCAAATACCATTAAATATAAACAATATATTATATGATGGTATTTAAATTGTCAGTGTGTGGAATACCTCTAGTTTAATGGTATTTATATTTGTATTGTGTGGAATACCTCTAGTTTTATGTGAATTACCCACACCTATATGATTATCACAAATCTGCTACATATACTTATATAAAACATATATAAGTATTATTTAAACTATAATGTTAACTTAAATATAATATGGTCGACAATTAATTTGAAGTAATCGCACATTTTATGAGTTATGAAAGATGTAAACCTAGAAAGGATTAGAATGTAATGATAAAATGCTACAAAATAATCAATACCTAATTTTATTATTATTTAATTTATCATAGTAAGATCCCAAGGAACCAAAAGTGGATTATATTTATATACAAATGGTTGCATACTATAGTGCAATGGCAACCAATAGTTGCGTATAATAGTGCGTGGAAACCATAGTTCCTAATAGTAGTGCAAAATATCCATATGGCAACTAATATATATCATATATCATATTTTTTAGTACCAATAGTTGCGTATAATAGTGCCTGGAAACTATAGTTCCTAATAGTGATGCAACATATTCATATGGCAACTAATATATATCATATATCATATTTTTAAGTATCTATGCTACATATCATAGAGTTAGAGAGAATATCCCTTTATCTATGCTACAGATGTATAATTAATTTATAATATATAACTATATATATAATATTATAAATGCTACTTAGTTATTAGTTATATATATATATATACTTACTTACTTAGTTACTTAGTCCCGTGACGTCGCCATCGTAGGGGGAACACATGATAATGAATAGCACAACTTTCTCCATTTCGAACGATCTTTTGCAATATCTAAAAGTTGCCTAAGAGAAAGATGGGAAAATTCGAATATATCATTCATCCAATTTCTTTTAGGTCTTCCTCTTTTCCTCTCACCTTCGACATATCCATGAAGAATAGTATTAGCTAACGAATCGTGACGAGTTATATGTCCGAATTTGGTCATTTTTCTTCTCATGATAATATCCAGATGTGGTACATATGGGCCGACTTTTTTATTAATTTCATTGCTTACAAATATATTAGTTTTTCTTTGTTTATAGCTAATATTTAAAAGTCGTCTGTGTGCTTTTGATTCGAAACTACGTATCTTCTTTTTAGATTCTTCTAGTAAGGTCCAGCTTTCGCATCCGTACAACAATGTTGAAATAACTAGAGAGATGTAGAGTCTGTATTTAAGTTTGAAATCAATTTCTCCACTACGCCAGATCTTCTCCAATTTCACAAGGGCTGTAACTGCTGTCGCTAGTCTTATTTGGATTTATTTCTTTGAATTTCCGGTGTCGGTTAGCATTGCTCCCAGATATTTGAAATTTTGAACATTTTCAAGTTGTTTGCCGTACATAGTGATCACAGGTGGTGTTGAATGATCTCCATTTACAAGAATTTTACTTTTTTCATGGTTGATTTCCATACCGTATGATGTCGAAGCTTTTTCTAGAGAATCTGTGAGGGATTGCAACTCACTTTCTGAACCAGCGATGAGATCTATATCATCAGCGAATCTTAAGTTGTTGATTTTTCTTCCTCCTATTGCTATACTTGACGATTGATCTACTAGAGAGTCTTGCATTATTTTTTCTAGAAATATATTGAATAGAACTGGCGATAGTAAGCAGCCTTGTCTAACTCCTACTGTCGTATCGAACTTAGTTCCTATCTGGTTGTTCAATAGTACTGCGCTTTTTGCTGATTCGTAGAGTGACTTTATGATTTTTACCAAGTCGTTGTCTATCCCAAATTCAGACATCACATTCCACAAACCATCATGCCATACTCTATCGAAGGCTTTCTTGAAATCGATGAAATTGTGGTAGACTTGTCGTTGATGATCCATATGTTTTTCCATTAATATTCTGCAATTCAAAATTTGTTCTGTTGTACTGCGATCCTTTCTAAAACCTGCTTGTTCATCAGCCAGAATATCTTCTGCTTGTGGTGTTAAGCGATTCAGTATGATCCGTAATACAATTTTGCTCGTGTGACTGATCAGACTTATAGTACGATAGTTTGAACATTTTTTGAGATCGCCTTTCTTTGGAATAGGTATAATTAAAGAAGTCGTCCATGCTTCAGGCCATTGGTTTGTAGACCAGATTTTCTGACATAGCTTGGTAAGTATATCGTATAGTGCCTCACCTCCTCCTTTGATAAGTTCACCTGGCACATTATCAATACCTGGTGACTTACCGTTTTTCAAGGTTCTTATGGCATTGATTACTTCTTCTTTTAATATGGGTAATGGTTGTTCTTCATTTTCTTCTCGAGTATTATGTAACTTAGATTGATCAGTTTTAATTGGGTAGTTATATAAATCTCTGCAATATTCCGTCCATCTTTCTAATCTTGCACTATCATCTTCTATTGGTACTCCGTTAGCATCTTCAATATTTGACATTTTCCTGTCTATAGAGTTAGTGATTGCTTTTATCGTGTTATACGCTCTCTTGCTATGAACACCTCTTTTTATGTCGTGGTCAATTGAATTACATTGGGATTTAAGCCAATCTTCTTTTTTCTCTTTCATACTTCTTCTAATAAGGTTGTGGACTCGTTTATATTCTTCTGCATGTTCAGTACTCTGATGTTTGGTTGATTTTAGACTTCTTCTTTTATCACATAGCGTTAAAATCTCATCAGTTATCCAAGGTTGCTTTTTTATTCTGTATTTTCCTAGAACATTTTCTGCTGTACTTGTTAATGACTGTGAAATTTGCGTATATGCATTGTCAGTTGATATTTCATTAATATTGATGTCTGATAGCTTCGATTTCAAATCTTCTTTGTACTGTAGGCTTATAGTTGCATTATTCAATTTTTCTAGATCATATCGTATTCTATTGCTTTTCTTCATTTTTTGTGATCGTAGTTTCAGTCTCATGTTACAGAGAACAAGGTCGTGGTCACTGTTTATTACAGCTCCAGGGTATGTTCTAGTTGAGGACATGTGTATACTTGATTTGAATCTCAATGGTGCTAGAATATAATCAATTTGGTTATGGGTACGACCATTTGGCGAGTGCCACGTAGCTTTTCTTGAATCTTTTTGCGGGTGAAGTGTGTTAGAAAGTGTAAAATTATGTTTGGTAGCAAATTCGAGAAGTCTGATGCCTCTTGGGTTTGTTTTCCCGAGCGCAAATTTTCCTACAGCATTACTCCAATCTTTATTTGCATCACCTACTATTGCGTTCCAATCACCTTGTATAATCAGTAAGTCTTTTTTATGTACCGCTGCCATTGTTTGTTCTATATCTTCATAAAAAACTTCGATATCTTCGTCATTATAATCGCTTGTAGGAGCATAAATCTGAATGATAGTCATATTTACTGGCTGTGAAGCTAATCTTATTGATATAATTCTGCTGGAAACTGTGCTGTAATTGAGGATCGATGTGGTAAGCTCTTTTCTAACGATAAAAGCTACTCCTTGTTGATGGTATTTTTCTTGTCCACTATAGACAATTTTATGACCTTCGTCTGTTATTACTTCACCAGAGTTTTTCCATCGTGTCTCAGCAAGTCCAATAATATCCCATCTATAGCGATCAAGTTCTCTCGTTAGTTCTTGGATTTTTCCTACTCCGTTAAGCGTACGAACATTCCATGTTCCTATCGTTGTAATATTCGTTGCTAGTTGTATTCTTCGTTTATTAATTGTCTTTGTCGTTCGTTGTGTTGTTTTATGTTGTGTTGTTAATATATTATTCAATCCAGTAGTCGATTTATCACATCCATCCTGGGATTTACCGATGGGATGCGCGGGCGTTGTTATTCCGGGGCTCGGCCGATCCGGCATTGAATGTTTTATATTTGTAATTGTCATGTGTTCTTACTCCAGGCATTAAGAGTCTAGCGGTGCCTGTCTCTTCTCCAGACTATTCGTATCAGCGTAACTATGGTTTATGATAGATTGGCTATACGATGTGCACTTGACCGTTGAGATATTAAATCTTCATCCGCTCTTAACCGTTGGTTAACTAGTAACTCTTCCGCTCGAATACAATATATTCTAACTTCATATATTATATAATACATGTATAATATATATACATAATATATATTAAATTATATATAATATTATATAAATATATATTTATAGGAACTGCATATATTATATATATATATATATATATATAATATATGAAGTTCCTATAAATGAATATATATATATATATATATATATATGAACATACCAGATTTGGTTGACATTTCTTGCATAATATTAATCATTTGGTAGACATGATTATTTGGAGGACAATTTCGTGTCCACCAAATAGTTTAGGGAAATAATGTATCACTTTTGGTATAAATTTGACTTATAATAAAATTATATAATTAATATATAGGAAATAAAGTTGTATATTATTTATTAATAATTTAAAAATCAATAGAATGGGTAAGTTTAAATAATGATTGAATTTTCACTCTATATATATTGGATCCATAAAAATAACTGTTTAGTAGACACACCATTTTCAATGAAATACGTAGTATTGTTGGATATATGTCTATAGGGAATTGATGGATTTAGACTTTATATTACATATGGATCATATATATAAAATAAAAAAATAAAATATTATATTAATAAAAAATATACATTTTAATTAATTTATTATTTATTTTTATTATATTTTGAAATAATAAATGGAATGATTCATAAATACTAAGGTAATACAAGTATTTTTATTAATTTAAAATTTAATATTTAATATTTAATAATCTTAAAATATATATTAAGATTATTATTAAATATATACTTAACATTTAAATAGAATAATGTTTAATTGTGTATTCAATATATAATTATATATATCCATAATCATGTGTATTAAAATATAAATATTTATAAATACTAAGGTAATACAAGTATTTTTATCAATTTAATATTTAAAATTTAATAATTTTAAAATATATATTAAGATTGTTAAATATATACTTACTATTTAAATATATAGAATAATTTGTAATTGTGAATTAAATATATAATTATATACATTCATAATCATGTGTATTAAGTAATTTATTAATTAATTTATCGTGTAAGAAAAAAAATGTAAGATTTTAAATTTTACCAGGTAACATTTTTAAATATTCTATTAATAATTAATTTAATTGAATTGGGTTTTACCAATAGTAGTTTCTAATAGTACACATACTATTAGTTGTTATTGTAAACTTTATATGGATAGTTATATTCAATATACTAATTAAATATAACATTGCATAATAGGATTATTATAATTATTATTATAATCATTATTATATTATAATGATTATAGTCAAAATATAGTTTAAAAATAATCAACACATTAAAAGCCCACATACTTCATTATACGAATTAGTAATTACATAAATATATAGTATTCATGTCATTATATAATTAATATAATATTATAAGAATACTCGTGTAATTTAAATAATTCGAATAAACATGTTACGGACATAGACTCTATCAGTGATATAGTCTATCATATAGTCTGATACGTTAATATCAAAGAAGGCCGCCGATTATTATTATTATATTGTTAGAGTTCAATTTTTATTTTGGGGTTGTTTAATTTATTTGGTTTTGTTTTATTTTTCTGTATTTTTTAGCTGCATTATAATGAACTCTGACATTATTATAATAACAATCGGCGGCCTGCTTTAAGATAATTCCTATAATAGACTATATCATAGAGTATTAAAAAAATCACGATATTTAACCTAGTACCAGGTATATTATATAATATATATTATATTATAAATTATAATTTATAATATATAATAACTTATTAAATAAGATATACAAAATTGTCATACTTTTTTTTAATTTGTATACAACCTTATATTTATTTACATTTTTAATATAATTACTACTATATACTTCCACTATATATATATTATATACATGGGAATACGGACGTTAGGCAAACATTAAATAACTATAAATATCAAATGTCACAAATGTGGCCAAGGTGTATGTCAATCTAATTCATTATACGCTCTAAGAGCGTATAATGTACCACTAAAACTGAAAATAAAATCTTTATGAGAAACATGTATATATGGAATAATTCCTTTTGAAAAATATATTTATAAACCATTCGTATTAATATATATATATGATATTTACACATACGAGTAACATCCTATTTGCGTATTGATATTTGTGGGTTGTTTGATTTATTTTGTTTAGTTTTATTCTTCCGTTTTTTTAACAAGCACGCCTTGTGCTGTTATAATATATAATATAAATAATAGCGCCACGTAATGTTGCCATTTAATTTTTACCTACCATCCGTATCATCCTATATATATATTAACCTTTATATGTAATAACATATATATTAACAACATTTTTAGATTATTATATTATTGAATGTATTAAATATTAACAGGTAATGCCTTGTACTTATTGTTATATATTGTATTTATTTATATGCGACGATATTGTACATCTACGTGATATCAGCGAATATACGCATAGTGCCTGGTATCATAATGCACGTACATTCCTACCATCTCGCCCCCCCCCCCACGCGCAGACAGCTGTGTATATATAGCGGACCGCCGCTATGTATAATCACTTGAAGAATAAGTATAACCAATAAACGTACATAAGCCTTGACGTAACATCAATAAGCGTCCAACCTCACGTCCAATGAATATCATCCTGCCACGTCAACCAGTGAGAGCACGTTAGGAAACATCTACCCCCACGCCCAATGACTATAAACAATCATGAACCCTACACCAACTCCTTCCTTCGATTGGCACAATGAAGATCGGCTAGACGAGCTGAAAATGTTGTTTAACATTTTATTTACGTCCTCGCCATTGCCCACTACATCCGGTATGATATCCTGTACACCCTCGCCGTCACTCATGACCTCCGTGACGCCCCAGCCACTACCCACGACATCCGGTACGCTTTCGCCCTTGCCCACTATATCAGGTACATATTCGCTACGCCCCCGCTGTCACCCACGACATCTGTGACGCATCCGACATCACACATAATACCCGATATGTTCTCAACGTCACCCGTGACCCTCTCGATCTCACCCACAATATCCGTGACCCCCTCATCATCACCCCCACCATCCGTGATGCCATACAGCACCATACACAATGCATGTATTGCCATCCCCATGGCCACCTCCAACATGATATCCTTCTTCCATACGTGAGAAGAGGGAATGACCCCAACCCCTCTTCGATAACCAATAGGGAGAAGAGGGGATGTTATATATTTTATTTATATATATGCGTCGATATTGTACATCTACGTAATATCAGCGCATATACGCCTAGTGCTTGGTATCACGACGCACGTACAATGTACGTTTCTGCCGTCTCGCATTACTGCCCCACGCTCAGACATCTGCGGTGGTCCGCTATATATAATCTCTTGAAGAATAAGTCTAACCAATTAACGTAAATAAGCCTTGACATTTTACTCCCATATATACACACAACTTAACAGTGTAATATATTAGTATTACACAACTTAGACAGTGATTAATACATAACAACAATTTATATATATATATAATAATTTTATATAATATATTATATGTATACACAAATATCCATGCATATATATATATATATATATATATATATATATGACTAATGATCTCCTCTTCAACAATGATGGCGTACATACCGACCCCAAGTGTGAGAAGTTAATTCAACAGATAACCTCACAAGATTCTCCGCAAGCCATTGATAATTATCATTATCATAATTATTACGCGATACCTATGAATTATAATTCATAGTTATCGCGAACTACATGTGGCCCTTTAATAAAGACCTGTCACACCTTACGATACTTCTATGTTAACTTCTTAAAAAAGATGTCTAATACCTAATATATTCAATAACATGGAAGAATAAATATACTACTCTATCATATTATGCGACAAAGAAGAAGATAACAATTCAAGTAGACGCTTCATACAATTACTTTGACGCCATCCTCCTACATCCATCCAACAAGACGAAATCCCCATCACCTTCGCATCTAAGATATTCAGCCCCGCTGAGACTCGTTATGTATATATCGAAAAATAAATGTAAGCCGTAATATTCGGAATCGAATGGTTTCACATTATTAAGTCTGACCACAAGTGCAGATGATCACCAGGGTTGGGGTCAAATACACTTTATCAAATACAAATACAAATACAAATATTTATTACATTTTTATACAAATATATATCAAATACAAATACAAAATACAAATATTAACACATTAAATATTAAATCATTTGATTTAATCATATTTTAAATCATATGATTATATTTTATATAAAATAATAATCCTTATCCCTAGATTATATATATATATAGACATTGCATAGTTAGTGATTGATATGTATTGGATATATGATATTAATAGGTTAATTAAAGCAATGTAGATAGGTGGTATAATTTTTAAATATTAAGGAGAAGACGTAGAATTAGAGTAATGAATGGATAAATAATATATGAGTTCTAGAGAGAGAATCTAATATAAATATAAAATACAAATATTAAATCATAAAATAATAATTCCTATCTCTATACCAGATTGCATAATAATTAATTGAAATCTATTTTAATATATTTAATTCCTAAAGAAAATCAATAAAATAAAAAACTGTAAACAATAGACTGATTGCTTGGGATATTATAAGTTATAATTTATAACACATACATATTCTATATAGAATATTAATTTATTTATATAGTATTCATAAAATTATTGTTCTATTATATTATTTGTATTATTTAATAAATGTATTCTTTAATATAAATGGTAAATATTTTGTTAATTTTTTTACATTCATAAATTAATTGTTTAAATTCTACATTCTATTAAATTATTAAATTAAAATATTTTTAAAAGTGTATTTGAAACTATATTTGATCAAATACACGAAATACGACACTCAAATACAAATACATCACTGAATAATTATTCAAATCAAAATATAAATACGTATTTGACCCCATCCCTGATGATCACCCAGAAATATTTCTTCACAGCACCAACCCGAGTCCAAAAAATGCTACTACGAGTGCAGCAGTAAGATTTCACGCTAATATTTTTAAAGCCAGGAATAGAGCTACGGATAGATTTTCACCTGCAGATGCCAGTGAACACATAGACCTTGATGTCCAGATAAGCCATTGACGTTTGGAACACAGAAGATAGAATATTTAAAATTAGAAACGGGAGACGAAACCCTTCAAGCCTTACTTTCTTCTGTATAAGTAACCTCTATTGCCATATGACACACTGACGCACTCATGGCAATACCTAAGTATACATTTTGTCCACTATAACAATATCACGTACCTCATTATATTTGATTTTTATACTCAATTCCCATTCATATACACTATGAGTGCACCAGCGCAACCATTGTAGATCATCTAAAACATGGTATCCTAGACCGGTTACTTAGCGACAACGGAGGACTATATTCGTCACAAGCGTTCCAAATATTTGCATCCGAATGGGGATTCAACCACAGGACAAGCAGGCATACCACTTCCTAAGTAACGGCCTAGCCGAGGAACCATGCAGAGCTTGAAGATCTCTGAGAACTTCCAGATGTCGAAACTTCTACTATGATCTAAACCAGTAATTATCGACACAAAGCCCCACCGAACTGCTCTACAGCCACAAGTTAGCAAACCCTTTACCTAGCACCTACCCCGTAGACTTGTCGAATGAGAATAAATTATCATCCAATATGTCAACCACACGACACTAGTAAAAAACAAGACTCATTGTACCTGTCCAACATAACACCCCTCACAAACATTCACCAGCGTGACCACATATCAAAGACATGGAAGCCAGCTATGAAACTTCGGAGTTACAACATCCGCAGTATGGATTGTTCTACCTTCGGGAGAAATCTATGAGATATCCGCCTTACTTCCCCGTCGACGCCCTGTCAGGAGGTAGTACCAACACACCGAGATGCATCAGATAATCACTCAAGACCTCTTGCCCTACCCTCTACTCCACCGATACTCGGTTCAGATGTAGTTATTCCTCTCCGTAGTGTGTCATTACATTCTCATCCCAGGGATATCGCACTCACAACTAGTCCGTTGACACCCGGTCCTGATCTAGATAATCAAACCTCGTCAACCGTAGCGCTGCGTTGATCTAACAATAATGTACGATCCCCACTTTTATTATTGACTTGTAGATATAAATGTATAAAGGGGGTGTTATATGCTTACATATATATATAACTACTTATTATTATAATCTATATTTATATATATATATATCCATGTGCCTTCTACACATATGTATTCCTACCAAAGATATATATATATATAATGTTAGCGCTCTAAATATAGATACCAAGCTATTATTTAATAGGAATTTATATTCGCCAAACTTATTATTGTAGCCTATAGACTGTGACACAGTCCGATACAGAATTATCTGTACATCTTATACACATCCCTAATTATTATATATATATATATAATGTCACATATTTCGACATGGCTATTGTTCACAATAAATCTCAGCATTATTATCCTCTCCTTCTTTCAAATATAATATTGTGTATAAACTAATGGATTTATTATACTTAATAATCAGGAGCCGGTTACTCTGGAAATAAAATATTTCCTATCACTATCCAGAGACAATTTCTGGATAATTCTCAGTAAATCGGGTTGTTCTGGACAAAAATACATATATTACAGCAAAAAAAATAGCCTAGGTTAGATAGAGGATGGGTTGTTCTGGGAATTTTTAGCTAATTTTATTCGCGTCGGACATTCGAGTAGCTCTCAAAATATATTTGTATAAAACTTGGACAATTTGATGGTACTTAGGATAACAAATAGGTGTCCTTATTAAATTTATAATACATAGGATCAAATATTAAAATATGAAATATGGGTCCTATATAATCCTATACTATATATATATATATATTTATACATAATATAAAATATAATAATGAACACACTTAGTGTTTCGAAATAATTTCTAGTTAAATATATTTCATAATATATAATATTTTTAATAGATATGATAATAAAATATTAAATAATAATATTAATATTGAATGGAATTTTATTTGTTTTATGTTTTGTTTTATATATGATAAGTATGCTAATTATATAATGAATATGCTTTTTCTTGTAAAAGACTTTAAAATAATGTCTAGTAAATAGCCTAAATAGTGTAAATAGGGTAAATAGTAAATAGGTTAAAATAAATGGAAAAGTAAATAGTATTATTATTTATATTAAAAAAATATATATTATAAAATAAAAAATATACCACCTGAGGGCATCGTAGCCAGACCTTCTGCATTGCATACAGCAATCTAACCACTATAGTATATATACTACTTATCGGATTTTATTAATTATGTATAATTACTAATAGTAGTATTAGTTTTGGTTTAATTATAAATATAATTAGAATAGAATTATTTTTCATATAAAATTGTACTTATTTTGTTATCATATCATACAAATAGTATTTATTATATCTAGAAACTATATAGATATCCTGTATAATTGTAATATTATAATTAATAGTATGCAACTGAATAACATAAATTGTATTAATATTTACTTTAAGTAATACTTATTATAATTATTATAATTATATAAACTTAGTTTAAAACTATTATAATTATATAAAATATTCAACAAATATTATTTCGATATTGAATTGATTAATTGATATAATTGTACTTATATTATAAACTATATGATAGTATAATTAATTAACCCAGGAAACAATTATAGCCTCATAATAATTTAATTATGTGATAATTATTATCATAATAGCATATATATAATAGCCTCGAATGTTTACATTGTGTTGTAAATGTATATTTATTAAATAATATAATATTAAATATTTAATAATATTATATTATGCTGCTATTCATTTGTCATGCTATTATAATAATGATGGTGCTATTAAAAGTCTATTATGCAATTATTATGCTGCTATTAATTGCATAATAGACTTATAAGAGCATGAAAAATGAATATAAGCATAATTATTATGCTGCTATTATGATAATTTGTCATGCTATTATAATAATTATGGTGCTATTAAAAGTCTATTATGCAATTATTATGCTGCTATTAATTGCTTAATAGACTTATAAGAGCATGACAAATTAATATAAGCATAATTATTATGCTGCTATTATGATAATAGACATTTAATTATCTATTGATTATACTTGAAATTAAATGGGCTTTCCGAAACTATATAGAATTCTTATGTACATCCTTTAATAATCGAATTATAATTAAGTAATATTTAACTTAGGTACATAATTATATTTTGAATATTTTTAAACATTCAAAAATGAAATAAGGATTAGGAATATAGAAATATTGCTGAGCTTGATCTCGGATAAGATATGTTTACAAAATCCCAGAGTAACCCAATAATATCTATAAATAAGGTTTTTCCTTGTTGGGATTGTCTCTGGCCAATCTCAGAGCAACCAGCCGCTGGACCAGTTAATATGTGCCAACTTTCAACATAGCTTATTTTGAAAAGCCTTTCAAAATATTTTTGTAGGGTTATTTTGAGCATTTAAAAAAATTCAAATAAGTTGTTATTATTCATCATAATTTTCGATTTATATTATATAATTAATAACTATCATATTATATACTTAGTATAATACTATATATATAATAATAATCATACTATTATTTTGTATTCTTAGAATAATTCTATAATTTATCAATACTTTATTAAATTTGTGAAATATAATTATATTCTAATTCTATTTATAATTAAATCAAATCTAATACTACTATAAGTAATTATATATAATTAATAAAACTGGTTTGGTAGTATAGTGGTTAGATTGTTGTATGCAACACAGAAGGTCTGGTTACGATGCCCTCAGGAGGTATATTTTTTAATATAAATAATAATAATAATTTTACTATTTACTAGAAATTATTGTAAAGCATATTCATTATATACTTAGCATACATATCATATATATAAAACAAATAAAATTCTATTAACTATTAATATTTTATATATGTAGTTGCAGATGTACCATAATGGAAGCTATTCTATCAATTCTTTTAATTAATTATATTTCCATAAATCTTCACAATTCGTACTTATAAAGTGAATCTGATTTTCTTCAATTATAATTATTTATTAATTAATTAATATTATATATATCTTGTTTCGAAAACAACTGTGTTCTTACTTTATGTGTAATAAACTAATATAAAACCATTTTCATTTCAGGTTAACAATGTTTTGATGATCAATTAATTATTTATTTTGTATTAAATTCTCACTAAATCTGCATACAGATTCAATTTATTTTTTAATAATATTTCGTAACACTATACAAGACCATATTTTATACAATGCTACTTTTAAATATTTGTGGAATATACATATTTTTCTCATTTTCAACATGTATATATTTTATTTAAATTAATAAACTTATATATTTCAATAAGTAATACTATATAGAAAATGTTTATTGATATGTGTTTAAAGGTACTATTCATTAGTTACATGTAAAATAACATCTTTTCAAAATGTATCCACTTATAATATTAAAGTTTTTGTAATAATTATTTAACAATCTTATTATAAATATTTATTTTAAATAATGATTAACAAATAAAATAAAAATGTATCACTAATTTACTACATATATATAGAAATAATAATTTATACTGTTCATTTATTATTATTGTGAAATTTAAAGAAAAAATATTCAATATGTAGTTAATGAGATATACAAAATAATTATTCTGACTAAATCAAGTTTAAAGTTTTTTAAAAATTAATTTTTACACTATATATAGTTACTAATGTATATATTATATTTATAAATGATATTAAAAATATAATTATACATATACAATTTATTTTAATTATATGTTTGCACATCCTGCAGCATATGAATTGTCTTGATGTTTCATCTTCTTCTTCACCTTTGTAGCATCCAAGCATCGTAAACTGTCTTGTTGTACTGCATATTCTGCAACCGATTATAATGAATATCCTAGCAACCCATCAAATGCAGCTAAATAGGCCTGCATTCCAAAGTTAAATGTTCATACTGCCATTGTTACAGCAAATTGTTCTAGAATATTAAAATATAATTAATAAAATATAATACAAATTAATTCAACTTTTATACCTTTGAACATCGAGACTAAATCATATTATGAAAACTTTTCAACTTTTTTTACATATTGGGCTATATTTGCACTTCAATAAAAAGTTCAATAAAAAAATCTTTATTTTAATCCTGTATAATTATTTTTATATATTATAAATTTATATACCCAGATTTAATATATATATATATATAATATATGAACCTTCATATTTTGCTTTCTTGTAAACACAATAATCTCCACATAATTTCAAAGTCAATAACGTAGCCGGTGTAGTCAATAACTGTAGCAAATAAATAAATTAAATTCAATTGAATTCATATAATATATTCACTAAAGTATTTGAGCAAAAGTTATTTAAAAAATAAATATAAAAAATAATCCATTGAATATGAAATTAATTATATTTATTATAATTTACTGATATTAAAAATAAAATACATGAAATTGGATTACGTAATAGAAATTGTAGACTTTAAATAGATATATAAAGTATGTAGTAGAAATTGTAAGTAAATAAAATAAAATATAGAGTATATACAAAAATTTTGCGAAGCAAAGATATAACACTCCCTATGCATGCAACGTAATTTAGTAATATCCCCTGCCGCTGCTAGCAGTAGTATCGAAATCACTGAAATAGATTTATGTTCGGCTCTATTTGCATACAACAATGTTTTCATTGTTCTATTAAATTACATGCAATATAAATTAGCTTTTACTTACTAAATATATACTTATAGAATTTAAAACATACATATCATATTTGTTTATTATATGTTAGTAATGAACACTTAGTTTTCATCATATAAATATTAATTTAAAGCATATTATTTAACATTTTAAAATTGTATAAACAACACATAGTTCCTAAAAGTAACCCGCTATAAGTGGCACTGGGGTATTTTGTATACAAATTCGAATTACACGATTTCGCGTAAGTGTTATATCTTTCCTTTGGAAAATCTTTGGTATATATATAAAGATATTACATGGTTAGTGATTGATATATATTGAATATATCAGATTTATAGGTTAATTAAAGCAATGTAGATAGGTGGGTGTATACGGTAAGGGAAGATTAGTTGTTTAAATAATTAAAATAATAGGTATATAAAATCCTGTAGGAGCAAGATTTATCATGGATAAAATTGAAGAAGTATAATGTAGATAGCGAGGAGTGGATTGGGAAAGCCGAAGAGTGAGTTAATTAAATTAATATATTATACACATTTTTCTTAAAGAATCAAATATAAATACAAATATTAACACATTAAATATTAAATCATAAAATAATAATCCCTATCTCTATACCAGATTGCATAATAATTAATTGAAATCTATTAATTAAAATTTATTTGATATCTAAAGAAAATCGATATGATAAAAAACTGTAAACAATATACTGGTTGCTTGGGATATAATAAGTTATAATTTATAACACTTATACATAAAATATAAATTAAATTCATATATATAGTTTTTATCAAATACGAAAATCAAATACAAATACATGCAATTACTGGAATGGAGGCTTATAGATTGTGAACGGAGATTAAGTGAGGTAGGTAATAGTTGGTGTAGAAATGAGATAGGATATCAACAATTAAATGTTACAGGTTACATGGAATATGTCATATGGCGATTTGAATATCATATGTATATAAATTTGAATTTTTTAATAGATATTAAATAAATTGAACAATTTTTAATCAAAGCAAAATTTTATAAATATTAATCATTAATTTGATATTTTGAAATCGATAATATATAAATGTTACAAACTTTATCATATAGTCGATTTCTAGAATAGAATCCTGATCATTACTTTTATATATCAAAATATATTATTTGATAAATCAAGCTTTAATAATAAATTTCCTAAATCAATTCTATAAAGATTATATATTATTATAATAAAAAATAATGAATATATATTAAATAAAATTAATAAAGAAATAATACAGAATAATAAATAGAATAATACATTTGATTAGATATATAATTGAATATGATATTTTAATAACAAATAATGAATATACATATATTTAAAACAAATATATAAATAAACTTTTATTTTATATAAATACTAATAATGAATTACTAACATGTTTAAATAAAGGATCTTTTTTAATAATGTCTTGACCATCATGGATTTTAGTTATAATATTATTGAATTCTGGATCTTCATGATCTTTAGTGATTTAACTGGCATAGCTTTAGAGTAATTTCTCTTTAATTTGATTATAAAAATTCTTAAAATAAATTTACAACATTCTGTATTAATTTAATTGATTAAATAGGTAATTTATATAATTTAAAATACAAACCATTGCATAAGTTTGCTATCCTACATGTTCAATTAGTATGCCTTGAATACCGGCAGCAATCAAATTTGTATTATATTCCAACATCACTTTTGTTTTGACTCCAAAAAGACTTTTCTTAAATGTAATTATTCATCACCTGCAATTAATTATATATTTTTATCTTATATATTATATTCCATATTATTAAACATATTTAATATTTGTATGTACATGTTTGTACATAAAAATATGTATTGGATACTACTGATTACAAAATAAATAAAGTAATATTAAATTATTGAAAATAAATTAATAAATTTATAATAATACAAAAATACACCAATACCAATAAAATAAATACCATGTAAATAATTATTAATTAAAATATTATTATTTTCAATTACAAAATGTTAATAAATAAATATTATTGACATGTCTAAAATATAATATAATTTAAAAGATATTAACAAAGATTTGGCGAATCAAAGATATAACACTCGCTACCTACGCAACATGATTAGTATTCATACATCCCGCTTCTAGCAGCAGTATCGAAATCGATTTAGATTTGCCGCAATTTGCATACTACAATGTTTTCATTACTCTTATTAAATGACTTGCAATATAAATTAGCTTTTACTTGCCACATAGATATTTATAGGATTTAAAACCAACATATCCTAGTTCTATATATTATCAATAAACACTTAATAAAATAATAATTAAAAGCATATTATTTTTCATTTTAAAAGTGCATAGTTTGATACAAATTTATATTATAAACAACACATAGTTCCAAAAAATGACCTATATATGTGGTGATGTTGGTTTTTGTATACAAAATTTAATTACACGATTGAGTGTTCTATCTTTCATTAGAAAAATCTTTGATATTAATATGAAAAATTTTATTATCTAAAATTTGAATATTGGATGTTAAATAATTATATACAATTAGTTTATTAATTATATATTATTATTTGGTAACCAGTGATCTCGTGCGAAGTGATTTCATGGGGAATGATATTATATGGATTGGTGATTTCGTGTGTAGTTTAAATTCTACTATTTATAAATAATTATTTATATATATTATCATTTCACACGAGATCATTCGCCACAAAATTACTTAACACGATATTATTGGTATTCTATTATTTAACTAATTATTTTTTATTATATTACACATATCATTGATTATATAATTAAATAAAAACCATTCGATAACTCCTGTTCTGTTTTGCACTTGATTCTAAAAGATTATTATCATAAAGTTAATTATATATGATATTATAGATTAAATATATATATTACGATATTTATAAGTTTTAATTTTAGCGTTATACTACTCTAAACAGTGAAATTAATAGATATAATTAAGAAGAAATTTACAAATGATAAAGAATACATATGTAATTGTAAATGTGGAATTATAAACTACTAAATACCAATACAGTATTAATATAAACTGCGAGATAATAATACCAAAGATTTTGCGAAGCAAAGATATAATACTCCCTATGCATGCAACGTAATTTAGTAATATCCCCAACCGCTGCTAGCAGTAGTATCGAAATCACTGAAATAGATTTAGGTTCGGCTCTGTTTGCATACAACAATGTTTTCATTGCTCTATTAAATTACATGCAATATAAATTAGCTTTTACTCACTAAATATATACTTATAGTATTTAAAACATACATATCATATTTGTTTGTTATATATTAGTAATGAACACTTAGTTTTCATCATATAAATATTAATTTAAAGCATATTATTTAACATTTTAAAAGTGTATAGTTAAATACGAATTTACATTATAAACAACACATAGTTCCTAGGTGGCACTGGGGTATTTTGTATACAAATTCGAATTACACGATTTCGCGTAAGTGTTATATCTTTCCTTCGGAAAATCTTTGATAATACCGTACAAATGTAAAATAATTATACAATATGCATTATCAGTGAATTATTATTTAAATATTACATATATATGTATTATATAATAGTGTTTAACATCATATATATTATGTAGTGATGTAAACAATTTGAATATTTAGATTAGAATATTAAAAAAGTATTCATGGGATTAAAGTAGTAGTATTAATATTTTTGTGTACGGTATTAGTATAGCAGTTATTTCATAATTGGAATTTTCAGTTTTCTATAAGCAATAAATATAGTATATTAAGTAATTATAGTATTATTTAATACTTTAAAATATTAATAATTTATTACTATAATATTAATAAATATATGAATTATAATATCATATTATAAATATACATAAGTATGTTAAAATGGTTTTCGCCGAAGATTACAAATAAACTACCCTGTTTGGTTAGAACGGACAAACGGCAATTTTATTTAAAACTATATTTATTAAATTACTTTTATTTCTATATTAACTAATGCTGATTGTATATTTTTCATAATGTATAACTATTATATTGTTAACAATATTTAATATGATATGGTATTATA
This sequence comes from Osedax fenrisi, assembly GCA_964019155.1. Taxonomy (NCBI): domain Eukaryota; kingdom Metazoa; phylum Annelida; class Polychaeta; order Sabellida; family Siboglinidae; genus Osedax; species Osedax fenrisi. The sequence continues at coordinate 1,987,344 of OZ025244.1, forward strand.
ATAATCATATAATATATATGGATACAGGAGAAGCAGACCACCGATATATTTAAGAGCCGCCCATCGATGTAAATATATGTTACGCTTTCACACGCTAAAATATTCCATATGAGTAACATACATACGTTGTTTATGTGTATTATCATATTAACACAAATATATATTATAATTATATACATATATATTATACATGTATAATAATATTAATAGTAACTGTACGGATTATGGTCAAAAGCTTCGCGATTGATGAGCAATTTGAATGCCCGCAAAATTGTTTATGTGAATTAGTGAATTTACAATAGCTTATGATTGGCCATTATAATTAGCGTATGTCTATTTATAGACTATCATACATGCAACGGCTTATCATTAACATGTGTGTGTGTTTTATAGGCTCACTCGGGATGTAATGCAGCTAAAAAAACCTAGCAATATTAAAAATAAACCCAACAAAACCAAACCAAACAAGTGAAAATAACTAAAACTAAAAATATTAATGTTTGTACAAACAATCATACGGCGTATGATTCATACGCTATTGTAAATTCACTAATTCGAATAAACAATTTTGCGGGCATTCAAATTGCGCATCAATCGCGAAGCTTTTGACCAGGTACCAACTGTACAATTAAATATTTTATTTTTTATTAAATTTCAATTTGTACTATTAGAAATTATAAGGTACTATAATGGATAACATATTGATGGATTATATTATACATATATAATATATTGGTTCTACTTGAAATTAAACAGACATTCTAAAACTATATCGATCTCATGTGTACGTAACATATTCGAATAATAATCGAATGATTTCTAATAGTTAAATAAATTAAAATATAATAAAAAATCAAATTTATTAACAAATATTTAATTGTACAATTACTATAACGGATAACTATAGATATATATATATATGGATTATATTATTATACATATAATTATAAGATATATTTGTGGATTTGTTTAATATGATATAATACACAAAAGCAGTTTATGTATGTTACTCGTATGGAATATTTTAGCGTGTGAAATCAAGCGTAACATATTTACTTTAGTGACATATATTTATTAATTGGGCGGCTCTTATATATTAGTAAGACCGCCCAAATTGAACTGTTAATTATATCGGCGGCCTGAATATATATATATATATATATATATATTCGGTACCTGGTCAAAAGCTTCGCGATTGATGCGCGATTTGAACGCCCGCAAAATTGTTTATTCGAATTACTGAATTTACAATAGCGTATGATTGTTTGTTGAAACATTAATATTTATAGTTTTAGTTATTTTCACTTGTTTGGTTTGATTTGGTTGGGTTAATTTTAATATTGTTTAGGTTTTTTTAGCTGCATTACTGTAAATGATTACATCCCGAGTGAGCTTATAAAACACACATATATAAATATATGGTAATTATAAGCCGTTGCATGTATGATAGTCTATAAATAAACATACGCTAATTATAATGACCAATCATAAGCTATTGTAGAACCACTAATTCGAATAAACAAGTTTGCGGGCGTTTAATACGCGAAGCTTTTGACCATAATCCTTATATTCAATTAATAATATTGATCAATAATTATACTTATTTCAATAGTTTCATTTTAATATAAAATGCATGTTAAAATGTATATTTTAATAAATAAACACAAGAATATAATAATCTATTGATACTTGATAATTAAAGTTAACTTATGCTATCATAATACCAACTATATGATACATTTTCATAATTAAAATTTCATATTTTTATTTTGAAATAAAATTTACATTAGTTCGTATAGATTCTATAATAGAGCCCGTTTTTATTCTAAGTAATTTATCTAATATATATTATAATTATGCTTACATATTATTTAATAATAATTTATTATGATATAATAATTATAATATAATTATTAAAATGTGACATGTGCTTTTTAAATTATCCGAAAAATTCTTATATAAACATAATATAAAAATAAAAGACATTTTTATTTTATATAATGAAGATATTATATGATATAAATAATATATAGTTATTTTTAAATATAACTAACCATATATAATATGTTCGTGATTGATAGAAAAGGTAAAATAGTTTAAATTATCCAATATTATATTGAATATACGAATTTAATTTAATATGTATAAATATAAAAAGGTCATGACATTTGTCATTAATTATAGAACATATATATCAGAAAATAATAAAGTTGGAGCGAAACCTTTAAAATTCAGATTGTCCACAAAATAATTATTTTATGCATACCTTAATATTGTCAACAAAAGAGTTAGCTTATACATAATTTTTATTTGGTAGACAATATTTTTATATATATTTTATTATTCATTATTTTGAAAAAATAATTAGATATATTCAAAGAGTATATCATAATTAATTAGTATGTAAATTTTCACCTTCATGGCTATCTTATAAAAAATGGTTACCAAATGATTATATTTTGCATTGTCCACCAACTGGTTATATTACGACTATATATATATATATATATATATATATATATATATATATATATATATTATACATGTATTATACATATGTGCATAGAGCTAGAGATTCTCTCTATATCTATGAGCCATAGATTTGTATTTTACATATAGGTAAACTATACAAATATGAGCTGTTAAAATGTGAGAGAAATATACTAAAAATTGATATATATTGATGATATATCTATATAATATAATACAAAATAATATATATTATCATAATATACTAACAATATTTTGTTAAATCTTATTAATATATCAAAATAATAGATTTATATACAACAAATACTCCAGAAGTAATCCATAAATAATCCAGAAGTAGTGTTTATAGAGTATTACTTATATATATAGTGATGATATATCTATATGATATAATACAAAATAATATATATTATCATAATATACTTAACATATTATTTTAAATCTTATTTATCTTTAATACATCAACAAAATGGATTTATATACAACAAAATAATTTCTACTTCTAGATTACTTCTGGATTTTTGGAATACTTCTGGATATTAGTATATCCCATAATTATTGATTATCACTCACATGTCAATTTTTGTATTTAATATATAATTTATTAAAATATTTCTTTTATTGATCCAGATATATCAGAAAGTAAGTATTATTATATACCGATAGTTTGTTATTTATTTTATATTAATCCTTTTTATTTGTTTTTATTTAAAAATACGTATTATATACGTTATAAAGTTGATAAACTATATTTTTTAAATATTGTTTTATTAACATATTTTTTTATTATTAATTATTTTAATTATAAAAACTATATTTATATTTCATTTATAAGTTAATATCATATTAAATATGAAGTTTATGTATGTTTAATTATGAAAACTCTATTTATATTTCATTTATATGTTAATATGAAGTTTATTTATGTAAAATATTACAAATATATAGATAAATAAATTTTTTCTATTAATACAAAATATAAATATTAATCTTTTAAAAAATGATTAATTTGTACTTTACTTTATTAAATATAATCAGAATTTTTGAATAATATATGTATATTAATTTATTTTTAATATTTGATTACAATTTAAGTAAATAAAGGTAGTGTTCCAATGTTATATTAATTTGTAATATATTTAATATATCATTTAATATAATATTAAAAAGGCTGAATATATAATATCATATTATTAACTTCACTTGATTGTATTGTATTATATGTATAGATTTCCGCCGATCGTAAAGTTAAATGTATATGCTAAACTACAATACAATCAAATTAACTTTCGATAGAAGGACATAAATGTCCGTCGAATTTTTTAGTTGATCGTAAAGTTCATTTGATCCAAATAGTCTAATAAAATACGATTATACTATTGAAAAAGTATACATTTACAATATGTTTAATTATAATGGGTGATGAATCGTCACTATTGATTAATCACCCATTCATCACTAGCAGTCCATATATTTTCGCTTTTGAGATAACAACTACGTTAGCTAATATTTATACTTTATATTTATAACTATTTCTATTATATATTTCATTTATACATTTGCTTAAATAAGAAATACATCAATCAACAACAGTCCAAAATATACAGTGATGTGACACCTCCGAGATTAATACAGCAGTCCGTAACCGCTTCTGTGATTCCACATTATAGATGAAAAATCTACCATGACGTTTCAGTTGAGATGAAAATAATGTTAGCAAATATATATATATATTTTTAACTATATATTTTATTAAATAAAAAATCAATACATCAACAGCAGTCTGGGATAATCAATGATGGGGTGATTTAGAGATGACAACATCAGTCCGTGACCTTTCACTTGAGATGAAAATAATGTTAGCAAATATATATATACTTTTAACTATATATTTTATTAAATAAAAATCAATACATCAACAGCAGTCTGTGATAATCAATGACGGGGTGACTTAGAGATGACAACATCAGTCCGTGACCTTTCACTTGAGATGAAAATAACGTTAGCAAATATTTATACTTTCAACTATTTATTTTATTAAATAAAAAATAAATACATCAACACCAGTCTGTGATAATCAATAATGGGGTAATTTACTTATATGTTCATCTGTATCTAGCTTAGTACTTATATGTTCATCAGTATCTAGCTTAGTACTTATATGTTCATCAGTAATTAGCTATTCACTTATATGTTTATCTGTATCTAGCTATTTACTTATATGTTCATATGTATCTAGCTTATTACTTATATATTTATCTGTATCTAGCTATTTACTTATATATTCATTTGTATCTAGCTATTTACTTATATATTCATATGTATCTAGCTATTTACTTATATGTTCATCTGTATCTAGCTTAGTACTTATATGTTCATCTGTATCTAGCTATTTACTTATATATTTATATGTATCTAGCTTAGTACTTATATGTTTATCTGTATCTAGCTATTTACTTATCTATTCATTTGTATCTAGCTATTTACTTATATATTCATATGTATCTAGCTTAGTACTTATATGTTCATCTGTATCTAGCTTAGTACTTATATGTTCATCAGTATCTAGCTATTCACTTATATGTTTATCTGTATCTAGCTATTTACTTATATATTCATTTGTATCTAGCTATTTACTTATATATTCATATGTATCTAGCTATTTACTTATATGTTCATCTGTATCTAGCTTAGTACTTATATGTTCATCTGTATCTAGCTATTTACTTATATATGTATATGTATCTAGCTTATTACTTATATATTTATCTGTATCTAGCTATTTACTTATGTGTTCATCTGTATCTAGCTTAGTACTTATATGTTTATCTGTATCTAGCTATTTACTTATATATTCATTTGTATCTAGCTATTTACTTATATATTCATATGTATCTAGCTATTTACTTATATGTTCATCTGTATCTAGCTTAGTACTTATATGTTCATCTGTATCTAGCTTAGTACTTATATGTTCATCAATATCTAGCTTAGTACTTATATGTTCATCAGTATCTAGCTATTCACTTATATGTTTATCTGTATCTAGCTATTTACTTATATATTCATTTGTATCTAGCTATTTACTTATATATTCATATGTATCTAGCTATTTACTTATATGTTCATCTGTATCTAGCTTAGTACTTATATGTTCATCTGTATCTAGCTATTTACTTATATATTTATATGTATCTAGCTTATTACTTATATATTTATCTGTATCTAGCTATTTACTTATATGTTCATCTGTATCTAGCTTAGTACTTATATGTTCATCTGTATCTAGCTATTTACTTATATATTTATATGTATCTAGCTTAATACTTATATATTCATATGTATCTAATTATTTACTTATATGTGCATCTGTATCTAGCTTAGTACTTATATGTTCATCTGTATCTAGCTTAGTACTTATATGTTCATTAGTATCTAGCTTAGTACTTATATATATATATGTATCTAGCTTAGTACTTATATATTTATCTGTATCTAACTATTTACTTATACGTTCATCAGTATCTAGCTATTCACTTATATGTTTATCTGTATCTAGCTATTTACTTATATGTTCATATGTATCTAGCTTATTACTTATATATTTATCTGTATCTATCTATTTACTTATATATTCATTTGTATCTAGCTATTTACTTATATATTCATATGTATCTAGCTATTTACTTATATGTTCATCTGTATCTAGCTTAGTACTTATATGTTCATCTGTATCTAGCTATTTACTTATATATTTATATGTATCTAGCTTATTACTTATATATTTATCTGTATCTATCTATTTACTTATATATGCATATGTATCTAGCTTAGTACTTATATATTTATCTGTATCTAGCTATTTACTTATATATTCATTTGTATCTAGCTATTTACTTATATATTCATATGTATCTAGCTATTTACTTATATGTTCATCTGTATCTAGCTTAGTACTTATATGTTCATCTGTATCTAGCTATTTACTTATATATTTATATGTATCTAGCTTATTACTTATATATTTATATGTATCTAGCTATTTACTTATATGTTCATATGTATCTAGCTTATTACTTATATATTTATCTGTATCTATCTATTTACTTATATATTCATTTGTATCTAGCTATTTACTTATATATTCATATGTATCTAGCTATTTACTTATATGTTCATCTGTATCTAGCTTAGTACTTATATGTTCATCTGTATCTAGCTATTTACTTATATATTTATATGTATCTAGCTTATTACTTATATATTTATCTGTATCTATCTATTTACTTATATATGCATATGTATCTAGCTTAGTACTTATATATTTATCTGTATCTAGCTATTTACTTATATATTCATTTGTATCTAGCTATTTACTTATATATTCATATGTATCTAGCTATTTACTTATATGTTCATCTGTATCTAGCTTAGTACTTATATGTTCATCTGTATCTAGCTATTTACTTATATATTTATATGTATCTAGCTTATTACTTATATATTTATCTGTATCTAGCTATTTACTTATATATGCATATGTATCTAGCTTAGTACTTATATATTTATCTGTATCTAGCTATTTACTTATATATTCATTTGTATCTAGCTATTTACTTATATATTCATATGTATCTAGCTATTTACTTATATGTTCATCTGTATCTAGCTTAGTACTTATATTTTCATATGTATCTAGCTATTTACTTATATGTTCATCTGTATCTAGCTTAGTACTTATATGTTCATCTGTATCTAGTTATTTACTTATATATTTATATGTATCTAGCTTAGTACTTATATGTTCATCTGTATCTAGTTATTTACTTATATATGCATATGTATCTAGCTTAGTACTTATATGTTCATCTGTATCTAGCTATTTACTTATATATGTATATGTATCTAGATTAGTACTTATAATTTATAAGGTTATAATTTAATATTAATATTTATTTATCACCACTTTAATTTACAATTTTAATATATTTATTATTATAATTTGTCTTATATTTATACTTTTTATAAACTATAATATTTTTATATTTTATTTTATAATATTGTTTACTATTATTAAGTAATATATATATATATATACAATTACTAATTATTTTATCCATTATGAATATTAATTGTCAATTTTGTAATCTAACATTTATATTAAATAAAAATGTACATTTTAATTATCTTAAACATGTGCGTTTGTCGCATAACGATACTAATCTGAATATAAACTGTATAATACAAGGTTGTTTATATTCATCAAATAATATTACTAATTACAGTAGACATTTATCCAGAAATCATGTATATAATTAATATAATGATTATTATTATTAATTATAAAATAATCCTCAATGAAATTTAATAATGTTGTAGAGTATTCTTATTTAAATTTAAAATAAACGTTGTATAATAATCTTTTTATATATTCAAAAATCTATTATCCCAACAGATCCATGCCAATCTACTAAAGAGTTCACTGCCGTTTCGAGCTGCTAAAGTTGTACTAATTCTGTAAATCAATAATTTTGTTTTTAATAAACTGTAAAAACATCTTTACTTTCTTGACTATATTCTTTACATTTTTTGTGTCTTTTATCTATACCAAATAAACTTCTGTGTATATGTACAATTACCATTATAATGCCCCTGTAATTTGAAGGTATAGAGAATATATTTTGTATAATACCATTATAATTTGATGGTAGTTAAGATTCTATTCTGTGTAATACCCATATAATTTGAAGGTATAGAGATTCTATTTTGTGTAATACCCTTGTAATTTGAAGGTATTTCAGATTCTATTCTGTGTAATACCCTTGTAATTTGAAGGTATTTCAGATTCTATTCTGTGTAATACCCTTAAAATTTGAAGGTATTTCAGATTCTATTCTGTGTAATACCCTTATAATTTGAAGGTATTTTAGATTCTATTCTGTGTAATACCCTGTAATTAAAATGTCAATGTCTGGAGGTACTTGATAAACTAGAGTGCATGATACCTCTCTAGAGGTACTAATACACGATCATCTGGAATACCCTTACAGAGCATTGTGGAATACCTCCAATTTCTAACAGTGTAGTATGATGTAGATAGCGAGGAGTGGGAAAGCCGAAGAGTGAGTTTATAAAATTAATATATTATAAACATTTTTCTTAAGAATCAAATATAAATACAAATATTAACATATTAAATATTAAATCATAAAATAATAATCCCTATCTCTATACCAGATTGCATAATAATTAATTGAAATCTATTTAAAATATATTTGATATCTAAAGAAAATCAATATGATAAAAAACTGTAAACAATATACTGGTTGCTTGGGATATTATAAGTTATAATTTATAACACCTATACATTTTCTATATAAAATATAAATTAAATTCATATATATAGTTTTTATCAAATACGAAAATCAAATGCAAATACATCCAATTACTGGAATGTAGGCTTAGATTATGAACGGAGATTAAGTGAGGTAGGTAATAGCTGGTGTAGAAACGAGATAGGATATCAACAATTAAATTTTACGTGTCACATGGAATATGTCATATGGCGATTTGAATATCATATGTATATAAATTTGAATTTTTTAATAGATATTAAATAAATTGAACAATTTTTAATCAAAGCAAAATTTTATAAATATTAATCATTAATTTGATATTTTGAAATCGATAATATATAAATGTTACTAACTTTATCATATAGTCGATTTCTAGAATAGAATCCTGACCATTACTTTTATATATCAAAATTTATTATTTGATAAATCCAGCTTTAATAATAAATTTCCTAAATCGATTCAATAAAGATTATATATTATTATAATAAAAAATAATGAATATATATTAAATAAAATTAATAAAAATAGAATAATACATTTGATTAGATATATAATTGAATATGATATTTTAATAACAAATAATGAATATACATATATTTAAAACAAATATATAAATAAACTTTTATTTTATATAAATACTAATAATGAATTACTAACATGTTTAAATAAAGGATCTTTTTTAATAATGTCTTGACCATCATGCATTTTAGTTATAATATTATTGAATTCTGGATCTTTAGTGATTTGATATTAACTGGTATAGCTTTAGAGTAATTTCTCTTTAATTTGATTATAAAAGTTCTTAAAATAAATGTACTACATTCTGTATTAATTTAATTGATTAAATAGGTAATTTATATAATTTAAAATACAAACCGTTGCATAATTTTGCTATCCTACATGTTCAATTAGTATGCCTTGAAATTTACCGGCAGCAATCAAATTTGTATTATATTCCAACATAGCTTTTGTTTTTACTCCAAAAAAGACTTTTCTTAAATGTAATTATTCATCACCTGTAATTAATTATATATTTTTATCTTATATATTATGTTCCATATTATTATACTACTATATTTAATATTTGTATGTCAAAATACATCAAAATATGTATTGGATACTACTGATTACAAAATAAATAAAGTAACATTAAATTATTGAAAATAAATTAATAAATTTATAATAATACACCAATACAAATACCATATAAATAATTATTAATTAAAATATTATTATTTTCAATTACAAAATGTTAATAAATAAATATTATTGACATGTCTAAAATATAATATAATTTAAAAGATATTAACAAAGATTTTGCGAATCAAAGATATAACACTAGCTACCTACGCAACATGATTAGTATTCATACCTCCCGCTTCTAGCAGCAGTATCGAAATCGATTTAGATTTGCCGCAATTTGCATACTACAATGTTTTCATTACTCTATTAAATTACATGCAATATAAATTAGCTTTTACTTGCCACATAGATATTCATAGGATTTAAAACCAATATATCCTATTTCTATATATTAGTAATAAACACTTAATAAAATAATAATTTAAAGCATATTATTTTTCATTTTAAAAGTTTGATACAAATTTACATTATAAACACATAGTTTCAAAAAATGACCTATATAGGTGGTGCTGTTGGTTTTTGTATACAAAATTTAATTACACGATTTCTCATGAGTGTTATATCTTTCATTAGAAAAATCTTTGATATTAATATGAACAAATTTAGTATCTAAAGTTGGATATTGGATGTTAAATAATTATATACAATTATTTATTAATTATATATTATTATTTGGTATCCAGTGTTCTCGTGCGAAGTGATTTCATGGGGAATGATATTATACGGATTGGTGATTTCGTGTGTAGTTTAAATTCTACTATTTATAAATAATTATTTATATATATTATCATTTCACATGAGATCATTCGCCACAAAATTACTTCACACGATATTATTGGTATTCTATTATTTAACTAATTATTTTTTATTATATTACACATATCATTGATTATATAATTAAATAAAAACCATTCGATAACTCCTGTTCTGTTTTGCACTTGATTCTAAAAGATTATTATCATAAAGTTAATTATATATGATATTATAGATTAAATATATATATTATATATATTACGATATCTATAAGTTTTAATGTTAGCATGATACTACTATAAACAGTGAAATTAACAGATATAATTAAGAAGAAATTTACAAATGATAAAGAATACAACCATACAAATGTAATTGTGGAATTATAAACTACTAAATACCAATACAGTATTAATATAAACTACGAGATAATAATACCTTACAAATGTAAAATAATTATACAATAGGCATTATTATTTAAATATTACATATATATGTATTATATAATAGTGTTTAACATAATATATATTATGTAGTAATGTAAACAATTTGATTATTTAGATTAGAATATTAAAAAAGTATTCATGGCATTAAAGTAGTAGTATTAATATTTTTGTGTACGGTATTAGTATAGCAGTTATTTCATAATTGGAATTTTCTGTTTTTCTATAAGCAATAAATATTGTATATTAAGTAATCATAGTATTATTTAATACTTTAAAATATTAATAATTTATTACTATAATATTAATAAATATATGAATTATAATATCATATATATATATTATATAATATACACAAGTATGTTAAAAATGGTTTTCGCCGAAGATTACAAATAAACTACCCTGTTTGGTTAGAACGGACAAACGGCAATTGTATTTAAAACTATATTTATTAAATTACTTTTATTTCTATATTAACTAATGCTGATTGTATATTTTTCATAATGTATAACTATTATATTTTTAACAATATTTAATTTGATATGGTATTATAATAATCATATAATATATATACAGGAGAAGCAGGCCGCCGATATATTTAAGAACCACCCATCGATGTAAATATATGTTACGCTTGATTTCACACGCTAAAATATTCCATATGAGTAACATACATACGTTGTTTATGTGTATTATCATATTAACACAAATATATATTATAATTATATACATAGGTATACCTTGTATACAATAAATATAATCATAATTATGAATATAATTATAGTATGTAATAAGGTATATGTTATATGATATAATAATAACTATATCTATAAATATCTATAACATAAGAGAAGATATATATGTACATATGTATATGTTGTATATAATTACATCTGAACACACACCTTGATAAGTCAGAACGACCTATAACTATATAAATAAGAACTACTTAATATAACTATATTTATTAACGAACTATATATGTATAATCACGACCATAATAAGTGTTGATATCAATTCGTCAACAAATTAAAATATTTTTAATATTTTATAACATAATACATAGAATATTATGTATGTGCAATTTCGATACAGATACAGATCATATATATGTGTCATATAATAACGATAATAAATACCTTTTTACATAATTAATATCAATTTTTATATCAATTTCATCACATTAATGTATACATTAATTCAGGACAATATATATATTTATATATATACACATAAACATGTTAAACACACGAATGATACACTAACTACACTATATCAGGTTATCAACGTATCCGTGTTCTCCGTAGGCATGGGGCTAGGTACCGCTTGCGATACGTTCTTCTCCAGGGTTCGTCAATGTAGTATACCACTCTATACTATATATATAGTATAGAGTCTATAGTATATTGCTACTTTAATATAGTACAGTGTTACTTTAATATAGAACGTAACTATGTAGAGCTATCATATTATGTAATAAGTCAAATGAAATCACGTGATTATAATCGATATCTCAGAGTAAAGTCGATGTAAAACGAATATATATAATTTTATTCGGCAATAAAAATATCTATATAACTATATATATATATATATATATATATATATATATATATATATAATATATATATTATATAATATATACTATATATATATAAAGGTGAAATAGAAAAATATAAAAAACAAAATGCAGAATTTCAAAAAAAAGCAAGGTATGATAAGGAGATAAATTTAAGAGAGAACTGTAAAAAAATAGAAGAAAACAATAAAAAGGGAAGAAAAAGAGATCTATATAAGGAAATAAAAGATATAACTGGATCATACACAGCTAGATGCGGAGTAAAGAATCTAAGTTCCGGAAAGACCGCTACTGAAGAAAGAGAAGTAAAAATTAGATGGCAACAATACACAGAAGAGCTCTACAGGAGAGATCCTAAAATCACTGATACTTTTCCCGAAACTAGATATCAAGATTAACCTCATATACTAGAGACAGAGGTAAAGGACGCTATCAAGCATATATCAAATCGGAAATCATCTGGATGTGATGATATACCTATATAGCTTCTGAAAGCAGGTGGAGATGCATCTATAAAAATACTGTTAATTCTTTTCAATACTGTATAGAGGACTAAGGAATGGCCAAGAGATTGGAAGAAATCTATTTATCTACCGATATACAAGAAAGGAGATAAGAAAGAATGTGGGAACTATCGTACTATTGCTCTGATATCTCATGCTAGCAAGATATTTCTTCGAATTATTCAGAAAAGATTAGAACATTTCCTTATTCCAGAACTACCTATTGAACAAGCAGGTTTTAGAAAAGGAAGAGTAACAAGAGATCATATAGCTAATTTGCGGTGGATGATGGAAACAGCCAAAGAACACAACAGAAATGTGTATATGTGTGTCATCGATTATAAAAAGGCCTTCGACTGAGTAGATAATGAGAGACTATGGGTGATACTCAGATAAATGGGAGTTCCTGTTCACCTAATATTCCTACTGCAAAAGCTCTATACGAAACAAGAAGCCACTATAAGAACATAGTTGGGTGAAACTGATACTATAAATATAGGGAAAGGGGTAAGACAAGGATGTATTTTATCCCCCCTACTGTTTAACATATATGCAGAAAACATAATGAGAGAGGCATTAGAAGATTGGGATGGGGGAATCAGTATTGTAGGTAGAATGATTACTAACCTGAGATATGCTGACGACACAACACTGATCGCTGAAACTAAAAACGATTAAATAGCAATTATGGAAAGAGTAAAGTTGGCTAGTGAAAAGGCAGGTCTATATCTAAATGTAGGTAAAACTAAAGTAATGATGACTGAAGACCAAGGAGAAATGGTAGTAGATGGAAAGCATATTGAAGTAGTATCGCCCTTAATTTCTTGGGATCTCTAATAACCAAGGATGGATTCTGTGAGAAGGAAATACGCTGAAGGTTAGCAATGGGTAGATCTGCAATGGGGGAATGGGGAATTGGGAATTGACGAAAATCTGGAAAGATAGAGGAATTACCCTCAGAACAAAGATCAGGCTTGTAAAAGCTTTAGTTTTCTTTATAGTCTTATACGGAGCAGAATATTGGAAAATGAGAAATCTTGAGAGAAAAATGATCGATGCTTTTGAGTTATGGTGTTGGAGACGTCTTCTAAGAGTAACATGGATCGACAGAAAGACAAATGTATGGGTTATTGATAATATAAAACCAGAATGGACGCTTGAGTCAAGGATAGTCAAGGCATCATTATGTTACTTTTGCCATGTTATAAGAGCAGGCGAAATGGAATATGAAGTGATTGTAGGAAGAATGGGGGGTTATAGAAGCAGAGGGAGACCACGGTAAAGATGGATAGATAGCATAAAGAATAACTTACATGGAACTATCTACAACATGATTCGAGCCTCGAGATGTAGGAGTATTTGGAGAGCTGCTGTCATCGATGTCGCCAGGGGTCGGATACGACTCGACGACACAGGTTAACAGGTATATATATATATATATATATATATATATATATATATATATATATATATATATAAATATATATATATATAAATATATATATATATATATATATATATATTTTTATCCTGATTCATACATTATAACTATTACTGATCAGAACTATTATACAGAGTGATAATATCGTTACGAACGTATACGTATATATACCAATATAAATGTATAAATACATATATAGTATGTACTAGAATGCACTAGATACAATTTATCGTCATATAATATATTATTATAATTTAAGATTATTATTTATCTAATAAGTATCTTCATTACAGTCGTATGGAAGTACTGATATGAAAATGGTCGGTGAATATTTTCAGAAAGGTTATACACACGTGTATATATATATATATATACATATATATATATATATATATATATACTTATATGTTGTATTTTAGATGATGCTTAAATCGTCAAATAACACACACAATTATTATCTTATTGTTTGGAAATATTAAATATCATTCAGATGTTATCAAACATGTTACGTGTATATAGATTATGAATGTATATTTATATATATATTAATGAATATGAATGAATGAATATTAATTTACTGAATATTGAATTAATATACAGAAGGATATTCAGAAGCTATACGTAGCTTATATTAAGAATATACGTATATTATAAGTAATTATTATATACTTACACAAATATCTAATATTTATAATATAGGAATAATTATATTAATAATAATTATTATAAAGTAAGAAAATATAATAATAATAATGATTTAATACAAGAATATTTATATCGAATATACACATTAATAATAATAATAATAATAATAATAATAATAATAATATAAATAATAGTAGTGCGTATAATAATAATCTTATGTACATAAATATAAAAAAAATAGGATAAAATATGTGTATTTTTAACAGAGATTAGATGATATTAAATATTTAATTTTTGAACAAAATTGGTTAAATGTGGTTAAATAATGACTATTATATGATTGTATATGTATTGGTAGATTATTCCAGAAAATGAGTCCATAATAGGTTATATTACATTTTTGTGCGTTGGTATTAAGGGGGTTAGTGCTGGTTGAAATATTATTAATATTTTAATTTTTTTTTAAATGTTATTACATATTATCCAATTTCGGTATCTTATTTTATCACATTGTAAAAATTCCAACTTATTTTTAGCTAATTCTATCCATAAACAGTATTATAATAGACCATATGAATTAAAAATATTACGAAAATGACAGGAAATTAATAAATATTATTTGTATTTTTTATAAAATCTTGTCATTTATGATGTTATATTGCAATTTATTAAAATAAGTATTTTATTTTAAAATTTCTGTTTTGAATTCAGTAGAGATCATAGATTAAATAGCATTACAATAAATAAACAAATCACGTGTCTATATAACTATATATCATTGGTTGAAAAGATACGCTTCCAACGGAAAATTAGTAAAATTATTTGATTATAAATAAGTAGAATTTATGATTATAAATAACGTATTGTCGTATCTGTAGCTATTTCACAAAGAAATATTTTACTAATTTTCCGTTGGAAGCGTAAACAAACTTTGACTCTAATTTTCTCAAGTTTTAACTTTTTCACTTTTAGGCATATTTAAAAGCCTAAAACTCCTTTGATAACGAATATTTGTATCTTAAATTTTTACCATCTGTGTATAACATATATATTTATAATTATTATGTATAATTGTCATGTACAATTATACATTCTTATTCTAACGTTATATTATGAAAATAGATTATAAAATACTGATTATTAAAAATAAAAATATTTAATTGTTTTAAACTATTATATATAAATAATTATAATTTATTATATTTAAAAAGATACAAGATAAATATAAAGTAGAATTATATCTATTGAATAAAAAAAAATATGTAATTATCTTTAGTAGTTATTTATAGGTTGAGATATAGCTAGAGCTATAATTAATGATAATTGACATTGCAATTGCGAACCCACGCTAATGCTCTTAACTAAAGGTATTTTGAATTTGTAATAATCCATAATAGGTTCCCTAAAGTTTAGATTTAGCCATATTAGTGTGTAGTATCCAATTCATATTCGAATCAATTATTACACCAAGTAGCTTGATTGCATTTTGTTTTGAATAATTACAGTATTACCTATTTAATATAATAGATACTTTTGCTTTATTATTATTAAATATTAAATAATTAGTTTTGCTTAAATTAATTGTCAATTTATTTAATGATAGCCATGTATCAAGATGTTTTAAAGTTTTATTCATGGAATTTTCCATTGAATCAATATTATTTTCACGGAATATAATAGATATATATAGATTAATATACCGAAAAAGGTAGTTTATATCACGTACCAAATACAATATAAGATAATATATTTATTTAAAGTATTTAATTTATTTAAATTACTATAATTTGAAATAATGAATTAAATATTATATCTAAAAAATTAAAAAATATTATATTATTTATTATATAATGCTTGTTTATATCATTATAATATATACCTATGCAATGATTTTATATCGGATGAAATTGTGATGCCCTCATCATAAGTCATATAATTTTCATTTTATATTTGTATTATTTTACCATTACAATTTATATATTATTTATATATAATATACTTATATGTAACCTATTTAAATTATATATATATATATATATATTAACATTAGAAATATATACTACTAACTAAATATGTGTATATGTGAAGAATAGAAAATAAGACTAAATCAACATACTATTTAAATATTTAATTTCGTATTTATATTTGCATAGACCAGGTTATTTATTTGAATACAAATAAAAAATGATAATAAAATAATACATATAATTTATTTATTTATAATTTATAAAGAACATTATTAAATTAAAAATATCACTGGAAGTAATATCCATTATTATTTGTACCTTTGTAGAATATTGCATATAATTCGTATGTTTTAATAACATATAATACGTGATTAACTTATATAATGTATACAACTTTTACCAACCCACTAGTTGTTTATATCTAGAGAATCAACACAATATATTGAAGGAATTCAATTACGTGCATCTTACAGAGTTCTTAATGAAAGCCACATTATAAATCACTAATAATTCCAATGATATTACATACATACACATACATATATATCGATAATAAACTAGAGTAGTATATATCGTAATACTTTTTCTAGGATACAATATTATTGAAAATTTAATAAGACTATTTTCACCAATCTGTGTATAATTATGAGAAATACCGATGTTTATTAAACATATTTAGACAAACAATAGATACATAAGTGTTGTTGTATTATGTTACTATCTCGAGGGGTTATAACTCCCAAGGTCATCGCTGAAGTTTATCGCAGCTAATTATCCGGGCTATGATATTAGTTCTCAAAATATTGTTATTGCGAATATCGCCCTCTATTTTTAATATGATAAATACCCCGTTATATCCCATGACATGTATGTCCTTATAATAAACCTTTATCATTATACTAATTTAATCTCAAATATATACTTTCAATCAATCATGATATAAGTAGCTGGCATGTTTAGTTAGTTTATCTATGATTTTAACAAAGTGTATTTTAGTAAAGATATATTTTTTTAAATATGGAATAATTACTATATTATTGTGTTGTGTGTAGGTAAACGATATATTGCATATATATATATAAACAAATATAAACTTAAACACAAATATGTATCACATATATCTATAGATTACACAAAACTATTAACATGTTAATAGTTTTGTACTATAGTAATACTTTATATGTTATTAGATACGTAGTGCAATTGCAAGAATGTGTATATAATTGTGCATACTCATGAGGAAATGTTATATATATATTAATACAGAGATTATACATATTCTCATATGCATCACATTATAAGCCATATGTTATTTATTCATGCTACGATTACTTATTTATAATTGATAGAATACCTAACAACATTGTTTTTACCACATACATAAGATACTATATATATATATATATATATATATATCTTATAATAACAAATATTATTAACATTTATATGAGTTCTATAAATTATAAAAATAGTTAACATAAATGTTATATAGGATTATATTGGCTTATAGTGTGAGTGTATACAATACTTATTATAATTAATACAATACAATGTAGTTACTACATACTATAGATATAAACTAATATAGCCAAATATTCTCATAGCCCTGTGTATATTCCTGTTGGCATCTCTACCATGTATAACTTTACTAATGAACGTCGGATATCTGTTGTATGCTGCAGGGTATCATTCCTTAGATGCAAAGTTAGTAGTGTAAGTAGTTACAATTATAACTTTAAATGTGAAAGGTTTGTAGTACACGTATGAGTGAGGTTGGTAAATATGTGGTTTGAATAGTTGTGTTATTGTACAAAATAGTAGTTATACACTGTTAGAAAAAAGGTTGAATGAAGCCTATAAAAAGGTTGAATTGATGTTCATCTAGGCAACCTTTAAAAGGTTGAATGAAGCCATTTATTTATACCTTTACCAAATTTGTAGGTGTCATTCAACCTTTTATAACTAATAACATTCAACCTTTTATAATTACTCCAATTCAACCTTTTATAACTAATCACATTCAACCTTTTATAATTTCTTCCATTCAACCTTTTATAATTACTCCCATTCAACCTTTTATAATTAAACCAGATAAACCTTTTATAACTAATAACATTCAACCTTTTATAATTAATCACATTCAACCTTTTATAATTTCTCCCATTCAACCTTTTTATAATTAAACCAGATCAACCTTTTATAACTAATAACATTAAACCTTTTATAATTAATCACATTCAACCTTTTATAATTTCTCCCATTCAACCTTTTTATAATTAAACCAGATCAACCTTTTATAATTTCTCCATTCAACCTCTTTATAATTAATCACATTACACCTTTTATATTTTAACCAATTCAACCTCTATAATCAATAAAATTCAAACCTAGATTACACTATTTTAAGCTATTTTTAAGCTATTTTTAATACATTTTATTACATATGTACTTTATATAATTTGCTTGTAATAATATATTTATACATTTTAATTATATTGTAGAAATTTATATCCAAGATAAATATTATTAATGTAATTAACAAAACTATTAATTGTATACATATTAACTAAAATAGATGCTCATAGATAACATATAGTATACATAAAATATAAATGATGTGTTATATGTTTTATTACAATAAAATATTAAATAAATAGTATATACATAATAACATTAGTTGGGCATTTATCAATGATGGCATTTTATATACAACCCTGTAAACAAAAGTGAAAGAAATCATGTTTTTAGATATTGTCCAATAATTTCTTCAATAACCGCATTACTGTGTTCTTTTGAAACATTGTGAACAACTTCTGTAAACATTAATTAATGATTATATATTGAATATATTAGTAAATAAGTATCTACCAAATAAACTATTGAATATAGTTAGCTAATCTAGCTACCTAGGTAGCTCAAGGCTTAAGCCATGACCACACAAAAAAATACATCCAGATATCGGTCCAGATTTTATAACCATATCAAAGATTTTTCTAAGAAAAGATATCTAACACTAATGCAAAATCGTGTAATTTGAATTTGTATACAAAATATCCCAGTACCAACTATATCGGGTTACTTTTAGAAACTACACTGTTAAAAATTAGGGTACAGCGAGTGCCTTTTTTAGGGTGTAAGTAGTGTCTCCATAGCCGTACCCTAATTAGGATGCAATTTGAATAAATACGATCAATATCCTAACAATAATAAAACTGTACCCTAAAGAATATTAGAGTGTATACCTTAATGCAATTATATGATATATAACGTAATTGAATTGCATGATATGTAATTTGAATAGTCATGTACATTAATATTTAATATAGATGTACGCTAATAAATGTGCATTTAACAGTCAGGTATCCTATTTTGGATAAATTGCAAATCTCAGTACCCTATTTTTTAACAGTGTGTGTTGTTTATAATGTAAAATAATATGCTTTAAGGGGATTAGCGCGGGTTCGCAATTGCAATGTCAATCATCATTCATTATAGCTCTAGCTAGAACTCAACCTATAAATAACTACTTAAGATAATTAAAGAATTTTTTTTTATTTAATAGATATAATTGTACTTTATATTTATATTGTAGCTTTTTAAATATAATAAATTAACATTATTTAAATATAATAATTTAAAATAGTTAAATATTTTGTTGTTGAATAAAAGTATTTTATAATCTTTTTTCATAATATAAAGTTAGAATAAGAATTTATAATTGTACATGATAATTATACACAATAATTATAAATATATATGTTATACATAGATGGTAAAAATTTAAGATAAAAATGTTCGTTATCAAAGGAGTTTTAGGCTTTTAAATATGCTTAAAAGTGAAAAAGTAAAAACTTGAGATAATTAGAGTTTTAATTAAAGTTTTTTTTTTCAAAATCACAGAATATACATATACAACAGTGAAGAAGTACAACAAGAATAATATAAAATACAAATATAATATATACATAAAGTTTATATACACATACAATAGGTTAGAATTAAAAAAATAATTAATCAAAAACATATACACAACAGTGAGGAAGAATAATATAAAATATATATACATAATTTTATAAACACATACAATCAACATTTACCAGCTGAATAATCAGCCATATCACGTGATCTGATAATTTCAATGATATCTAGTTATATAGACACATGATTTTTTTTAATTTATTTTAATGCTATTTAATCTATAATCAATGAATTCAAAACAGAAATTTTTAACTTTCGTAATTTTTGTAATTCATATCATCTATTATAACACTGTTTATGAATAGAATTAGCTACAAATAAGTTGCAATTTTTATAATGTGATAAAATAAGATACCGAAATTGGATAATATGTAATACAATTTTTTTTTTAAATAAAATATTAATCATATTTCAACGCCCGCTAATCCCCTTAAATTAATATTTATATGATGAAAACTAAGTGTTCATTACTAATATATAACAAACAAATATGATATTTATGTTTTAAATGCTATAAGTATATATATGGTGACTAAAAGCTATTTTATATTGCATATAATTTAATAGAGCAATGAAAACATTGTTGTATGCAAACAAGCCGAACCTAAATATATTTCAGTGATTCGATACTACTGCTAGCAGCGGTTGGGGATATTACTAAATTACATTGCAAGCATAGGGAGTGTTATATATTATCTTCGCAAAATATTTGATCATCATTATCGAACATAAATATAGGGCAGTTCTGGTGTGATATAATTATAAGCCGATATTGGGCATTAAATATAGACCAATGTTCTAAAAAAGTTATAAAATGGTATGTTATTATTTATTGTAATCCTTATTAAAACAATTATTACATGTTATTAAATATAAAAGTAAATATAAGTATATGTTATATATATATATGTTTCGAATTAGTAGCGTTTAAAAAAAACCGTGTTAAGATGTAGCTGGTAGGTTATTTCGTTCAGCGATTTCTTTACTCTTGAGATTTGTTCAGGTCAAGGCATATTCGGATTACTCTTCAATTTTCTATTGGATACTAGGCAGGATACCATGTCAGACTTGTGTAGTCAGACGATGTACCATTGCTATATTAGTTGGTATCATTTGAAAATCTTATAATTATTATAGGTTTTTTAGAATAAAATACAGATACAAGTACATTTTTCATTTAAAGCATAATATGCATGAAAATAGATTTATCATAATATATTTAATATTAATTAATTAATAATACGTGTCGAGTTACAAATTTACAAAAATGTATAGTTTATTCATAATATGAGTTTAAAAGTGCTATTTTAAAATTGTTGTGTTCTTGGAAAATATCAAAGTTTGCTTTAAATTATATAGCTTACTTACCATAAATTGTGATTAAATGTCTTATGCACTAATTTATTGTATAGTTCACATATAACTAAAGATTTAATCTACTTTAAACAATTTCATATGGATATGGATAATTACTTTGAGAAGAATACTTTGTACAAAACTGTACAACTCTGTTATAAGTAATGTTTGCATATATACAATATTATAGTAAAAATTCTTATATTAAATAATAAATGATTACAATATAAAGTTATATTATAATATTTATATAACATGTTTAATTATATAAAATTTATAATACACATGAGTTTATAATATACACTATATATTACTATATATATAAATATATAAAAAAATTATAATTATGTAAATAGAATTATAATTAATTTATAAACATATCAAAGGATTTTAATATTTTTAACACATTAATTAATTGTAATATTAAGTTTTATTATTATATTCTATAAATAATATTTCATTATTATAATCCCATATCATTATTCAGTGATTATATATTATATTTAATATAAGCATGTATTATTACTATTTATAAATATAATTGATCATTCTATATAATGTTATCAAATTATATTGCCAGCAGTAAATATGATATACATCTTTATCTCTAGTAATTTACAATATTATATATGATATGTCACTCCCATCTAAATATAGCTCATAGTTACTAATTTTAATTGAAATATATATCGCAAGCAATACGCATATCGGGCAGTTAAATATACACCTATATATTTAAGTCATACAAATTACGATATTTTCAAGTTTTATCATACTTAGTAATTTGATTAATTAATAACATTATGTACATATATTATGTTATTCTTATTAATATTATGTTAAGTGAATATATATGTACATTATATAATATAGAAATAACATTTATATACTTGGATTCACATTAAATTTATTATATTAAAATGAACAATTCACAGCCTCATTTATTTTGATTATTATACGTCATTTATATTTCAAATTATTAAACCTATCTACATATTACGATTTTTATTATCCTTTGTAATTCTAAATGTTTGATTATAACTTAAATAGAATCCAAAAGTTACGAAATAATTATCAATTATTTAACTATATATAATATAAAATAAAAATTGAATAAAATATTTTTTAAATTTAAAATATCCTAGAATTTACATTTGGGATACTACTATGCCGTCACAGTTCATTTTTCGTTTTATATTTCGTTTTTTGATTAAAACACATTATTTTGGTATAAATAAGTATTATTTCAAAATTGTATGAATAGAGTTCATATTTATTTATACCATATTATATTAATATGGATAATCTATTTTCATGCATATTATGCTTTAATTGGCAATATAGCATATTATTGTTAACATATATTAAAATAATTATAACATGTTAGTTTTTATAAGTATATGTTCTAGGTGAATTGACCAATACAATTAGCGTTTAAAATAAACCTGGTTAAAATGTAGCTGAGAGGTTATTTCATCCAGCGCATTCTTTGCATAGTCTGGGCAGATCTTTGTTCGGGTCAAGGCATATTCGGATTACACTCTTCAAATTTCTGTTGGATACTAGGCAGGATACCATGTCAGACTTGTGTAGTCAGACGATGTACCAGTGCTGTATTAGTTGGTATCATTTGAAAATCTTATAATTATTATAGGTTAGATAAAAATACAAATACATTTTTCATAAATAATCAAATATAAATACAAAATAAATTTAAAACAAAATATGAATATATATAACCTGCACGCAATTATCACATATATATATATATATAGATTTAGTATCATTTAATATCAACTTTTGAGTATTATGTAATCGGTCTATGTCGAATATAGCACCCTTTTTGTTTTGATTACGATATATGAGGTCAAATTAAAAATTCTCATTTTGATATATAACACATTTGTGTGTATGATAAACTTATATGGAAAATGTACATTTAGTATATATTATACGATATATATATATATATATATATATCCATTTTTTGTTATTATAATATTAAGGTATTCAACGAGACATGTAAAATATTTTAAATTTGACTTCGGTATTCGTAATAAAAATAAACAAGGACCATATTTGATATTCCTCGGGTAATCATATGATATTTACTTAGCTCTTCTCATATATATTAATATATGTTTGTTCAAAATTGATTGCCTCACTAAATCTAGATATAGTATAAGTTGGTGCCGATCATTCAGATTATAACATAAATAAATGTATTACAATTTTAAAATAGTATATAAGAATAAGGTTATGGTACATAATCCGCACAAGATATATTATATTTATTAAATATCACTAGTACAACAGCTTAGTTGTATATATTGGGAATAACATTATATATATATATATATATATATATATATATATATATATATTATATTATCAGATATATGATATAATATAGTTTATAAATATGTATTCGTAGCATAACTTATGCACTATGTGAGGTATTCATTTATTATTAATATCGTAATTTATATTGGATAATATATATTAGTTCCATCGAATGATAATCATTAATTTAACTAATTAATTATGATGTATAAAATGTATGTTTATATCTAAATTATGTAGTATACAATTTTAAATATTTTATTCGCTAGATATCTAGTAAATGTTTTAAAATAATGAGAAGCAGCCAATATCTTGCGATAACTATTAGATCGATATCAGGCTGTATTTGTTGATGTAATATCGACTTTAATCTAGGTGAATGGACCAATACCACGAGAGTAGTGTTTCAAAAAAAACCTGGTTAAGAATTAGTGTGTTATTTCATCCAACGCTCTCGTTGCAGTGTGGCATCTTTATAGCTTAGTTCGGGTCAAGGCGTATTCAGATTATACTGTTCAATTTTCTGCTGGATAACCAGCCAGTCGTGTGTGCACCAGTGCTGTATTAGTTGGTATCATTTGAATATCTTATAATAATGAATACAACAAAAATATTCCTATCAGTTAGCAATAGAGTTCAAATCGTATATTTTGTGAATGGAATATTTTATTTTTTTACATAGAAATTTGTATTTCAGTTTTACATTAAATGAAATTAAGATTACAGTAATACTATAATTATATAATATATATAATTATAATTAAATATATTTATTTTAATAATGTAATAATACATTATATCATATTTATATATACTAATTTTAATATAAATATTAATAATAATATCACTAATCAATGGCATAGTAATTCATAATTTAAACTTTCATATTATTATGATTATATATTTATAAGTACTACATATAAATAATATGATATTATATATATCGGTTAAATAATGAAGTCGTAAACTAATATTATGTAATATTATTTTATTAATACTTATAAATCTGGGATATACAAATCAGCTGTATGTGAGGAGCATGTTTAGACATAAATATTATATCATATTTAAACTAGTAATGTAATAATACTTTATAGCATATTTATATATACCTAATTTGTATATAAATATTAATGATAATATTACTAATCAATATCATAGTAATTTATAATTTAAACTTTCATATTATTTGTACGATTATATATTAAGTCATACATATAAATAATATAATACTATATTATATATTATATATATAATGGTTAAATAATGAAGTCGTTAACAAATATTAATATATTATTTATTAATACTTAATAAGTATTACTTATAAATCTGGGATATATAAATCAGTTGCATGTGCGGAGCATGTTTAAACATAAGCATGATATATTTCATTGGTGTTATTATTATAAAATTGATATCATTGTAAAGCTTATTAAATTATATAATGCAATTCATATTTATGTTTTTTTAAATTGTTATCAATATCAAAGTTATGATCAAAAATATGCAACAAATATTAAAGATTTATCAATTAAATTAAATTAAAAAAAGTATGCATTGAATGAGAAAAATATGCATACAGTGATTAAATTTGTGACATATTTTGACAATAATTTTAGTTTAAATACACATTTGTAAAAACTAAAATATAAATTGTATTATGCATCAGTTTATAATTTAAAAAGCTTTGCGATTTTTAAATAAAGCTAAGCAGCTTAAGCTGCTTTTAGCTGCTAAGCTTACTTTAGAAAATGTATACAAATTGGCAATTTGAAATTGCCTTGTATATAAATAGTCATGTACCATATATCAGATTAACCGATGTTAATATGGAAAGTTATGAATACAATACTCTATTTATATTCTAATACATTTTATATAAACATTTAATAATCATATTTAAATTAATATATACATAATATTAAATAATTATCGCCCATGAATATCGCACATTTTCGAATAATATATAAATAGAGTATTATTGTATCACTAATTATTTAACATTAACTATTGTATTCATGTTATTTAATATATAAATATAAACTATATAGAATGATAAATGTACAAATCTTATATTTAATATACGGTTATTTAAAAGTTTAGATTATTTACCTTGTATTTATTTCTGAATATTTTCATAAGGTCAAAGATAAAGATAAAGGTAAACAATAATATAATAATAATCTTTGATTTAAAATATTTAACAATATACAATAGCTTGTAAAATTATACTAACATTTTAGAACGTTTAATTATAAATTATAATTTATAAGGAATACATAATTGATTATGTATGTAATGATTTATAATAATGAATGATAATGTATTATGTTGTATCATAGATTACAACTAAAATATCGTAAATATATATGAAATATTAAATTAATATATATATATATATATATTAATAATATGATCATTTAATATCTATGAACATTAATTTTTAATCAAATTAATATAATATAAATAATTGCATATATTATTAAAATACACTATAAAAGATATATATATATATAATACTTGAGATTATTAGTGATATACCTTACCCTACATGTAGAACTTGTCCGGCAGTTTTAGACTATCTTCCTCTAACCATCTCTATATTTCATCGACTTTTTTATATCGTATACATCACATAGTGTACCATCCATAAGTTGGTCCTGCGAGATCGTCCTTTTTTCCAACAGTGCCCAGAAAAATAGCACGTAGCATTCGAGTGTAATTTCTTGTATTATTTTAAGTATTTTTCAATCTCTTTTGTTAGATTCCAGCTAACATAATCGACTCACACTTAATCTTAAAAAGTTTCTTTCCATTTTATCATGTAGTCTTGATCTAAATATGATTTTATCTCATTTAAGACTTCTCAGATGTTAACTAATCTGATATTGATATATTTTTCTGTTGACTGAATGTAGCTTCCAAGATACTTAAAATCAGAAACTTCTTTAATATTATTACCGTTTAGGTTTTTGATAACTTAATTTTTTCCTTGATTTATACTGATGAATTCCATCTTTCCAGTATTTATAGCCCAATTTCTTTTACATTATGTTACATTTTATGTACAATCCAGAAAACAGTAATAGCCTCATAATAGTAACATAATAGCATATATAATATTATATATGCATATATTATATATGCATATATATATTAATATTATATATTAAAATTCTATATAGCCTCAAATGTTTACATTGTGCCCTTATGCTGCTATTAGGTTGCCTATGTTGCCATTAAATGTCTATTATGCTGCTCTTAATTTGTTATGCTATTATGCTGCAATTAATTATAAAGTATATTGTGCTGTTATTATGTTGCTATTCTAGTATAAAAGTAGCATAATAGAATGACAAATTAATATAAGCATAATAGCACAATGTGTACATTTGAGGCTATTATATATACTATTATGTTGCTATTATGAAGCTATTACTGTTTGCTGGGAAGTATTATTAATTCGTTGGTTTTATAAGTTACTATAACTAGTTCATCCGCATAGTCAACATTTATAATTTGTATTGCTGGTTATCCTTTGCTCCTTCTCTCAATGAGGGTAGACAAATATCAATATTTCGGTAACTTTCTAAAATGTATTCAAAACATATTCAAGACAATTTATGAACAGAAAAGGGGCTAGTGTATCACATTGAAAAACTCCAATATATTTTTATAAATTCAGTATCTCCATCATCAGTTCTCACAATAGATTTAGTTAGTTTGTATGTTTTTATAATCTCATCTGGTATACCATATATGGTGCGTATATGCATTATGTGTCTCTACCATATTTCCTCGATGTATGGAATCGAAAGCTTTGGAGAAATCGATAAAAAGGTAGTAGCTGTTAAAGTAATGCCACGTAGTTCCCAGCAAACAGTAATAACCGCATAATATCAGCATAACAGCATATGTAATAGCCTCAAATGTTTACATTGTGCTATTATGCTGCTATTAAATGTATATTATGATGATATTAATTTGTTATGCTATTTTTCTGCTGTTATACTGCTATTTAAAGTCTATTATGCTAATATTATGCTGATATTAATTTTAAAAGTATATTATGCTGCTATTATGCTGCTGTTATTAGAATAGCAGCATAATAGTAGCATAATATACTTTTAAATTAATAGCAGCATAATATTAGCATAATATACTTTAAATAGCAGCATAACAGCAGCAAAATAGCATGACAAATTAATAGCAGCATAATAGACATTTAATATCAGCATAATAGCAGCATAATAGCACAATGTAAACATTTGATGCTATTACATATGCTGTTATGCTGCTATTGTTATGCCATTACGTTTGCTGGGTTGTTTGTATAGCTCAGATATCCCTTCTTTGGTATATGTATTATACTACTCTTATTCCATATATCGATTGGTTATCAGTTATAGAAACGGTATTAGGATGAATAATAATAGAATGAATAATACTAGTAATTAGGTAAATATATGTTTTCAATATTTAAATATATAAATGTATTCAAATGACTATCTATATATATAGATATAAAATATATTAAAATATATTTTCAGATATAAATATATAGAAGTAAATAATATTCAGCTACAAATATATACATGCTATATATATATATACTATAGTAGATTAATTTATAAAATATAAGGTTGAATCATAATTATGTTCGTTCAACCTTTTTATTAAAAGGTTGAATGGATAGTATATTGTTGACTCAACCTTTTACAAAGGTTGAATAGGTAAATAGAGCATTCAACCATTTTATTTCCTTGATTCAACCTTTTATTTTTAACAGTGTAGTAGATGTAAGATTATGGATTAATGAGTCACCCGTACAAGACATTGTACACTGTACAATGTACAGTGTACAAGGAAATGTAAAATATAGATGTACATTTACAACTATATGAACTATTTATATTGATTTCATTTTTCATTTAAAAACCTTAATATTAAATATACTATTATTTATATATATATATATATATTCATTACTTTATATATAATTAAATATATGTTCAATGCCTCTATAGTATACAATGTAATTAACGTCGGTCACGTGATCATTGACCAGTGTAAGGTGTGACCGGTGTAACGTACGCAGGTACAGTATTATAGTGTACAGTACCACACTCATAATAGTAACTTTTACTTGGTAGTAATATCACAGATTGTTCTAAACTTCAAAATAATCTTTATTAAGATGTTATAACATCTTAAATAAATTTCAATTATACATGATTAATAATTATTCTTAATACTTATTGTTTATTTATACCATTACAGATACGCCGATGAATATCTCGTACTATTTATTCCGGGAGCAATGGTTAGTTAGTTATATAACAATCATTGTAACATGGATGGTTAGGCTAACCTATACATACGCTAATACCATACTACCAGTTGTATTACCTATTGTGTAGTATTTATATTTTAATGTCCATTCCAATATAATATATTATTCTTTATTTTATTTATAATGATATATTTTTATACAATTATTTTTATTTATATAACTACATTAAATAAATTATAATAAAAACCTATTATTAATAATATAAATATATCTGATAATTCATAATTTCAAATATTCATTGTCAGGCATTCTTCATGTGCACTGTACTATGCAAATATATACAGAATCAGGTAATTATAATTAATAATTAAACTATCATAATCCATAATTAATAATATAAGATTACTCTTACATCATGTGATTATATTGTATTCTGGTCATAATTATAAATTGTTCGTATTTAGAAAATATAATGTAAGGGATTTTGTGGATAATTTTAAACAGTTATGGATAAGACACCTTTATATTTTTTAATATAGGTTTTTAAATATACCAATTTATTATTTATTAATTATTCCTGAATATGAATTGATTATGAACTTGCCGTACACAACCCTACTTTACTCGGTGTTTGATAGTTTGCCTATCTATTATTTATTAATTATGGTTATTCATGATTCTACATTTCTAGTATATACTATAATTATATAATATTTATATAATTATTATATCCTAAAATAATAATAATTCAACAATTAGATGAAAATATAAAAAATATTACAAAATATATTTTTTTTAAATGTCGGAAAAAATTTACAAAAATATTTTTAAAAAAAATGTTTAAAATAATTTCAAAAAAATGTCTACAAAATTTTCGAATATATTTCAAAATTTGTTTACAAATATGAAATTTCCGGACCTAGACCAGGTGAATATTTATTAAGATCGAGTACATCAGATTTTCGCGACGTCCAATGGTTCTCGAGTTAGCTCATTACATATATATATATATATATATATATATATATATATGCACATATATATATGCACATATACATATATATATATAATTAAATTAACTTCCTTTATATGTATAGACTAGTTGGCTACGGCCCGGCGTTGCCCGGTATTATACTTGTAGTGGGATCGTTAGCAATGTAGATGTAAACAAAGATTTAATTATAGGAAACAATTTATTTATTTATAACATGCATGTGCATTTAAATTTAAGTGTTTATACAAATTAAAATTACTTCGTTAAATATTGCGAAAACGTTATCATCGTTATTGCCATTTACGAATGCATTAATTAAATTAAAGTGAATATAACTACATTTTTACTATACACCTTACATTCGCATATATTTTATATGTGAAACATTTTCTTCTAAAATCAAAATATTTCCCGATAGAGGGAAATAGGTCGAAAATAGCTCTAAAAGGACAGTTTTACGTATTAATTATTGATAGGTGTAAAGGTGAAATTTAAAAAATTCATCAGAACAATGACACTTCTACTGTCCTAGATAATTAGTAGCCATTTAAATTTTGTAAATCAGTCCAGCCGTTTTCTTAAACATAGAACGCATATATACAAATAAATAAATAAAATTAACTTTCTTTATATGTATAGAAAAAAAAAGAAGATGTATATTACTATTTAATATTTGTAAATATATATTATTAACTACTACATTTGGTGACATATCTAATATCTAATAAATTATCTAGGTATTATATTGTGGATAACGTAGTTCCAGTAAATTCTAGTAAAATCCAGTTAAACCTACTACTAGTAATTTAATACTCTTTTGACAATTACAGTGTGAAGCAATATATATGTATGTTTAATTATTTATTTTCCATTAACAAAATCGAATAGTAATTGACTTATAAATAATAATGTATAATATATCCATTATAAATAATAATTAATTATTGGAAACAGTATCTTGGATCTCTTTAAGTCTCTTAATATATAGCAGCGTGTACATGATACATTCACAATACATGATGCATACGTAATACATATTTAAATTAATAATTACTTTAGTAATTATTATTTATTTAATTAAATATTTAAAATATAAAATATATACTATTAGTTTAATTAATAATAATAGTATCTAATATATATTTTAACATTTTGAAACAAATAATAAAATAACATTTCATAATGAAAAACTAGAACATTGCCATTTGGAATATAAGAGGAACTTTAGGAAAATTTCCAAATTAATAATATATTATATTAAACTATACAAAAACTATTTAACCAATCCTAAAATGTATTAATTATTAGCTTGTTTTATTAGTTTAAGATATTTTAAATTAGTTACATATATTATAGTGATATAGTGATTATATCGATATTTCTATGAGATGTGTCAAATTAGGTGTAAAATGGATTATTTTACTATAATTATACTTATCATAGTATTAATATATATATATATATATATATATATATATATTACATATTACAAAATAACATGTTATTGTATACTGCGATTCTCATAATGTATAGTAATTACTATAGTAATTATAACTATAATACTAAAACTATAATATTGAAATAAAGGTTCATTTCACTGCAATTCTACTCAATAATGCTTACTTTGCTTAATTTCGAGGATGATCTTCATCGTCTACTCTAGCATCAGTATAGGTCAACTCCCGCCATATATCTCTATCGAGCATTCTGGTTCTTATCTCTAATTTCTCTAGGAGACCAGTGTCCTTTTTCAACACATCTACATAGTTTAATCGTCGGCGACCTCTGTTAGCTTTGCCTTATGTGGGTTACCATAAAATGAGCGGGTTTGTTGATAGTTCCGGATGCCGTATACAGTGACCAGCCATTCTCATCCTTCTGAATTTTATTTTAGATGAAACAAGAGGTAGTTTACCATACACATTTTTATTTGTGGAGTGTTCTTACCAAGATATATTTAGGCTTTACGAAGCATTCTCGTGTATGTGCCATCCAGTGACTTCTGCTGTTGAACAGTTAGTGTCCATGAGGTTAGTACATTTTCTACGGTTGCTACAAAGAGTGTTCTTTTAAGTTGATGTTTATCTTAGACTTCCATATAACGTGCATGCTATGTAGTGCGTTCCATGCTAGATCCTTTCTTACTTTAATGTACTTTTCTGATGAATTGATGTAAGAACCAATGTATTTGAAGTATTTTTAGACTTGTAATGTTTGAACATCATCTATTTCTAAGACTATTGATTCAGGTGTGTTAAAGGCCATTACTTTGGTCTTTTTAGTATTCAGATGTAGTCCTACTTTTGTTGCATTCAGACTCTACCATTAGAAGTGACTCCTTGGCTTGACTTACAGTATAGATACTAATGCTATATCATCAGCAAAATCTTAATCTGATAACACAGTTGGATACAATCTTCGACTTCTGCGAGGGAAAATAGTAAATCCTAATTCCTCTACATGTCCGTTGATTGATTTTCTTAGTGCATAATCTACTACAATAATAAATAGATAAGGTGATAAAGTATCCCCTTGTATAACTCCTGCTACTATGTCGCCCTCTTCAGATACACCATCTGGTGAGTATACTTTGGTTCTAGTATTAGCATAGCTCCCATTTATTGCATCGACAAGCTTATCAGGTATTCCATATGATATAAGTACTTTAGCCATCTTGCCTCTATGTATAGAGTCAAAGGCCTTCTTGAAGTCAATAAATGTAAAGATAGCTGGTAAATTATTATCCTTAATACCCTCCAGAATCCTTCTTATTTCTAGTATCTGGACGACTGTTGTTCTCTTCTGTCTGAATCCATTTTTATTGGGTCTAAGTTGAGGATCTAATATCGGACGTATTCGATTGAGTATCATACGATTGTAAGTTTTGGCCTCAATAATAAAATAGTTCATTTTGTTAAAATATATAGTACTTGGTATTCATATTGATATATAACAGATTCTGAAAAGGTTATAAATAGGTATTTAATTTTATGATATTGAATTAAAAGTTATTTCATAACATTTAGGGTTTGTAGTAATGTAATATAGTAATGTCATATAACCTATGTTTTCATGAACCTTTTAAGTTAATAATAATACTACTAATAATAATAATTCAATAAATTAAGAATATAAGTAGTCATTAAACTATAATATTAATAATATATAAATGTGTATATTATAGTAGGTTACGTAATAATCTCTTTCACAGAATATCGTGATCCCTAACGTGCTGATATCGATACTAGCTAACGGAGTGAATGTGTTCTTTCACTACTACTTCTTGTACGTTTTGAACTGGGGGGTTTTGTTAGTACTATAGTAATGATGTATATACTGACACACATATATGTTTATATATATATATATATATATATATTTATATTTTTTAAAATCCATGTAATTCCATCTATATTTCTATATGGTAATTCTACTATTATACTTATAATGTTGATTAATACGAGGACATCTATTTGAAACGTATTTGTCATTGATATTACTATATGCATAGCGTATACGCTTTACATATGAGCTATACAGTATCGAATTATTATATAGTATTACTATACATATATATATATATATATATATATTGATTTTTTATTAACCTCGCGACAACACCAATATAAACTATTATCCATATATAAATTATGTATATTATGAACCCGACAGTGGTTCCTCCCTATCCATGATGATATCCGTGATGTTCATGTTATTTAGTACTTTGGACTATATAATGATATCCAAATGCTACAAAGAAACGTGGAATGGTTTACTAATAATATATATGCTATATATATATTACGAAATATATATTTATATATATATATATATCCCTACCTTATATATACTCATATGAGTGATTAATATTAATACTCTAAATATATCTTACTAATAGATAGATTGGTACATTTATTATTATGATTAGAAAACACTAACTAGAAAACAGCAATACATGTTCAAACACAATAATCAATTATACTCTCGAGGTATTTGAACGTATTAGCTATCTCTCTAACCGATTCACCTCCCTCGATGTATCTGCCATAACGATACGCATTAACGATGACAGGCTGGTCAAAGAGAGCATTTCTAGACTGGAATACTTTCGCCCACTCGGCATTCTCGGGCATGTTCATGATGTGTAGCGAGTGGTGGGCATTCGAGATAGGATTATTCGCAGCAGGTTACAACCTATATAACTTCTATAGAGGTCCACTTTTGGTAATCCAACGGTGTATGCATGCATAATTATATTTAGCCGAACTTATGAATATCATAATATGATCAGCTCATGAACATATTATACGGCTTTAACGGTATTGATGTAATATTATAATGATAACATAAGGTATTCTATGTAAATAGTATCCAATGAAATATATGTAATATGGCCACAATATTTGTTTTAATAATTACGATATGTTTTTAATAGAATGTTATTGATTTTATTAGAATCGTCAAAATATTATAAGAATTATAATATAATATTAGTTTATATAATTAATTCACTGTAATAAATTTAGTAAACTAATTATAAACTATATATATATATATTTCCAATCGCTTTAAAAAAAGCTAAAGTAATTCCATTATTTAAAGATGGAGATAGATCTAAACCAGAAAATTATAGACCAATTTCATTATTACCCCAATTCTCAAAATTATTGGAAAAATTAATAAAAGTCAGAATTTTGACATTTTTAAACAAGTTTAATATAATCAGTGATACGCAATATGGGTTTCGAAAAAATGTATCAACTTCTGATGCACTTTCGGATGTTATTGAAACAGTTAATTTCAATTTGGAACATTTAAATAATTGCGCTATCGTATCCATTGACCTGTGTAAGGCTTTCGATACTTTAGATCACGATATTTTAATTAAAAAACTTAGTATATATGGTATAAGAGGGATAGCTCTCAAATTATTAGAAAGCTATTTAAAATATAGGCAACAGTATGTTAGTTTTATGAATACTACTTCAAATATTAATAATATTGCATGTGGTATACCACAAGGTTCGGTTTTGGGGCCACTGTTATTTGTTTTGTACATCAATGATCTCCCAAACATATCTTATTCATTTAAGCATGTATTATTTACTGATGACACTAATTTGATTTTTTCTGATAAATCAATTACTGCTCTAAAAACTAATATACAACGTAACTTAAATAAGCTCTTTGATTAGTTGAATATTAATAAATTGTCCCTTAATGTTAGTAAATCTAGTTTATTACTGTTTAATATTCGAAATAAAAATAATAATGTTAAATTGAATGTCAATATTAATTATATTAAAATCAAACAAGTAACACATTTAAAAATGTTAGGAATAATAATTGATGACAAATTAGATTGGAAATCACAAATTAATTATGTTTCTACGAAATTATCTAGAGCTATTGGTATTTTAAATAAAGTGAAATTTAAATTGAATTTGAAATCTTTAGTATTGGTATATAATTCATTTTTGTATTCTCACCTTACATACTGTTGTCATATTTGGGGTAATACATTTTTTTCAAATTTAAATAAAATATGTATATTACAAAAAAGAGCTTTGAAAATTATAAATAATGATTCTAATTATTCAACTTTTTATATTATTCATAAGTCATTACAATTTCATGATATCGTAAAAATGAATACCATAAATTTTATGTTTAGGGCCAGGAATAATGTATTATCTATTAATTTGCAAAAATTATATTCCATTAAATTACATAATACCTATTTATTTCATAGATTAAAAGTTAGAACAGATAGAAAATCTTTCTGCTTATCTATCACAGGTCCTATATTATGGAATAATTTAGATGATTCCATAAGAAATATTTTAAATTTCAATTTATTTAAAAGAACTTTAAAATAATATTTATTGAATAGTTATCATTAAATTTTTAATTGTCCTTTTAATTTCTATTTTTAACCTTTAATTTGACTTATGAAAATATTAATATTATTAATTTTTAAATAACTTTATAAAACTATGACTTTAACTATTAGCTGACTCATGACATCATTTTATTAAACTTTTATCTGACTTCTAATATAATTTACTTTTAAAATGACTTATTCAAAATTTTAATTGACTAATTTGTTATAATATTATTATTATTATTATTTTAATTTTTACTTTTATTTTTATTTTATTTTTAATCTATGTTTTTAATATTTATTATAATTTAGTTATATAGTTTGTTCCTATTTGTTTTATTATAACTTTTTAATATATTTGTATTATAATTTTATTATATGTTTATATACATTTATATATTTTATTATAATGATGATTAGATTACGAGGAGTTTTTTACTAATATTATTGTATTTTTATTATTTTATCTAAATCATGTTCTACTCTTTATAAAGAATATAGACTTATACATTTTGTACTATTTATAATTGTATTATTTTAAATTATTTTTTTCTTTTATTACATTTAAATATTTATATTAAGATGTAGTAGAATAATTATGGAATTGGTTTTTTTTTTATTTCATTGACTCTTAATTCATAAATAAGTCATATTTGATATCGGGTAGTATGGATGCATTTGCTGGCTCCAAATGTTACCAGTGTATATACTATTGGCGAAAGTATATTCCCTAAGGTTTTGGACTTGATTAACCCACAGTCGGAAAGTTGATATACTATGGTTGTTTATGCTTTATGAGTTGATGATTTATTTTACTAATTTAATTTTTCACTCTATTTTTTGTTCTACTATTTCTTGATTTTAATTATATTCCTATATAATTTGTTCTCCTCGTAATCATTAAAGGATGAAAGACTTGATAAGCTCTAATTCTTCCTTCACCCAGGAAATTGCCAAATCTGATTTTATTATTATTATTATTATTATTATTATTATTATTAAATATATATAATAACAGTTTAATAAGAACATTTTGTCATCGTTTATTTAAATACGGCTTTATGACTTTATAGAACTTAAAATGTTTACAAATTATAATATATATTATATTTACGAAAATAAACAAATATTGATATTACAATTATTCAAATATTACGTAATTTCAATTGAGGCAATACACACGTTCCACTAATGAATATTACGTAAATCGATCACGTGACTCCCTGTAGGTGTTCTAGGAACCGTGGAGCTCGGGGCGCAGGCTGTTCTACTTCACCTGGACACCTGGTGGTTCACGGTTATATTACAAATATCACTTCACTTTTGATAAACATCTTACGTTGAATTTATAAAGTTTATAAAGATACTGCTATCATACATGACGTAATATATGTAATCATATAACATGTAATTGATGTAAGATGTGTATAAGTAATAGTAAACATAAGCTAGCATACGATATCAGTATCTTTATGATATTAAATATACATATATATATATATATATATATATATATATATATATATGAATTAATGAATTAATTTATTTAAAAAACACAGAATTTAGCGGGAGCCCTCACTGGTGCACCAGTATATGTATAAAGTAATGAACAAAAAAATAAACAAAATAAAAAACACAAAAAATCGAATTGATTCCAAAAATTGTAGTTCAAACAAATAAGTTATAATATATAAAAATGTATTATACATAGTTTAGGTGATTTCTCAATTTAATTCAAAAACAATAAGTTGAATGGATCTTGCGTAGATAATATGGTAAGATATTCCATATATGAGAAACAACGGAGGAGAAGGACATTATAAAATTAACTATCTGAGAGGATATCCTTCAATGCCAATATCCTTAAGTACGTTCAATAAGTATATTGGCATTCCGTGTATCGAATGCTATATATATATAGTTAATGGTATATAGTAGTGATGTAAATTTAGGAGATTTTTTACTATCTCGAGATAATCAAATACTAAAATATACTGTCTCGAGATAATCAAATATTAAAATATACTGTCTCGAGATAATCAAATACCTCGATGAAAATTTATACCGATAGCAATCACAAAGTATTAAAAAAATAAGAAACAAATGATTAAATTATAATACTATTTATTAATATAAAGATTTATTAATATGTAAAAATTATTAATTTGTCAACTAATTGTGGCAATATACGGTTTAACCGATTCGTCAATATGCAGCTTGCAGAACTGAATACTCGCTCGGATGCAACTGAATTCCTCGGATACATAGGTATCGTTTTTCTAAGTTAGCCTAAGAAGGGATACGGGCATCATTTTCTTTATACCAACTCAATGGATTAGTATTGGGTCAAGTCACTGGCATTTTCATATATTTGTCAAACTCATCCTCCTCCTATGATAGAGTATACATCTTATATATCTTAGCTAACTATATAAATTATATAAACTATATAAAATAGATAATTTTATGCCGATACAAGTAATTATGATGATGAAATAAGTAATTATGAGGCTGTGATAGATAATTTGATGACGAGATAAGTAATTATGATGACGAGATAGATAATTTGATGACGAGATAATTAATTATGAGGCTGAGATAAGTAATTATGATGACGAGATAGATAATTTGATGACGAGATAAGTAATTATGAGGCTGAGATAAGTAATTATGATGACGAGATAGATAATTTGATGACGAAATAAGTAATTATGAGGCTGAGATAAGTAATTATAATGACGAGATAGATAATTTGATGACGAAATAAGTAATTATGAGGATGAGATAAGTAATTATGATGACGAGATAGATAATTTGATGACGAGATAAGTAATTATGGTGACGAGATAGATAATTTGATGACGAGATAAGTAATTATGAGGCTGAGATAAGTAATTATGATGACGAGATAAATAATTTGATGACGAGATGAGTAATTATGATGACGAAATAAGTAATTATGATGACGAGATAGATAATTTGATGACGAGATAAGTAATTATGAGGCTGAGATAAGTAATTATGATGACGAGATAGATAATTTGATGACGAGATAAGTAATTATGAGGCTGAGATAAGTAATTATGATGACGAGATAGATAATTTGATGACGAGATAAATAATTATGGTGACGAGATAGATAATTTGATGATGAGATAAGTAATTATGAGGCTGAGATAAGTAATTATGATGACGAGATAGATAATTTGATGACGAGATGAGTAATTATGATGACGAAATAAGTAATTATGATGACGAAATAAGTAATTATGATGACGAGATAGATAATTTGATGACTAGATGAGTAATTATGAGGCTGAGATAAGTAATTATGATGACGAGATAGATAATTTGATGACGAGATAAGTAATTATGAGGCTGAGATAAGTAATTATGATGACGAGATAGATAATTTGATGACGAGATAAGTAATTATGGTGACGAGATAGATAATTTGATGACGAGATAAGTAATTATGAGGCTGAGATAAGTAATTATGATGACGAGATAGATAATTTGATGACGAGATGAGTAATTATGATGACGAAATAAGTAATTATGATGACGAGATAGATAATTTGATGACGAGATAAGTAATTATGAGGCTGAGATAAGTAATTATGATGACGAGATAGATAATTTGATGACGAGATAAGTAATTATGAGGCTGAGATAAGTAATTATGATAACGAGATAGATAATTTGATGACGAAATAAGTAATTATGAGGCTGAGATAAGTAATTATGATGACGAGATAAGTAATTATGAGGCTGAGATAAGTAATTATTATGACGAGATAGATAATTTGATGACGAGATAAGTAATTATGGTGACGAGATAGATAATTTGATGACGAGATAAGTAATTATGAGGCTGAGATAAGTAATTATGATGACGAGATAGATAATTTGATGACGAGATGAGTAATTATGATGACGAGATAGATAATTTGATGACGAGATGAGTAATTATGAGGCTGAGATAAGTAATTATGATGACGAGATAGATAATTTGATGACGAGATAAGTAATTATGATGACGAGATAAGTAATTATGAGGCAGAGATAGATAATTTGATGACGAGATGAGTAATTATGATGACGAGATAAGTAATAATTACTTATGATGACGAGATAGATAATTTGATTATGAGATAAGTATAAAATATTTATATGATATGTATTTATAATTTAAGTTAACGTATTAAGTTGCCTTAATCAAGTACTAATTATAATAGTATAAGTTAAATTAAATTATAAATACACAATTATTATAATATTATTCTGATATTGTTCTGTATAATAAATATACCGTGATTTAATTATATTTTATTATAAAATATTTTACTATATAATAATGTTACCGTAAGTTAACTATATTTTATTATTACATATTGTCTTATATAATACCTCATATAATAATATATATATATAATTATAATTTATGTAGTAATGTATATTTTCAAAATTAATGATATATAACAATATAATTGTAAAATAAAAATATTTATTTTTTAAATAAATATTTGTTAGAAATTGTATTATTGGATATTTAAAAATAATTATTATGCTTTATTATAACTAATAAATTATATCACTAATACGTGTAATGTTACACCATCAGGAATATCATTCTGTTTTATGGAATTACATATAGCAGGCATTTTTGTATGACATATTATAAAATTGTATAGTTTGATATATAATATGATGAATTTTTAAAATCGCCATTCCCTCTACGACAATCGCGCAACGTGTACGACGTACACTGTACGTTTCGCGTTTGTCGTACTTTTCTCTATGGCGATATTAGTTGAATCACGGTCTATTCGTTTCTATGTCTAATATAGACATTTTCTATGATATTAATCTGTGAGTATATTAAATTATCGTTCATTTGTTACAAATGAACTATAATAATTATCGTATATTCGAATTATCATAATAATTATAATAATTATGATAATTCGAATATACAAAAATGTCACATTTTTGTGATATTATTTTATTTTGATTGTATTTAAATTAATGTTCATATTAATGAGTTAAGTTTTCTTTAATTAATAATATCTAATAAATATAATTTATAACAATAGCTTATAAAATATCTGAAATAATTAAATGTGTGTGATAATAAATATGAACTTACCAGTGATTCCAAGATTAATTTGAAAGTTTAATTTTTAAATAAATTGTAAATAAACACCAATAATTATTAAAAATCCAGAAAAGTTAATGTTATTGTAGCAGAATTCGGTAACTATGTCAATGATTTTGCGAAGCATTCCTTTTGAATATCTTTGCTATTATTAAATAAATTATCAAGATTTATTGCTTTTTAAAAGTATATTTTATATTACCGGGTACCCGAAAAAAAACGGGTACCCGGTATTTTATGGAAAATTGCAACCCTGTCTCATCAAATACTAGATTCCGGGTCGGGTACCCGGTATTTGAACCCGTTTTTACATCACTAGTATATAGTATATAGTATATACTATATACACCTAATTTAATTATACTTTTATATTTTATATGTGAAATAATATATTATATAAATATTGATAAGAAATAAAATGCGATATGTACGATAATAATGTATAATAATAATAATAAATATTTATTGTAATTCGATATAAATTATATATATATATATATATATATATATGTATATATATATATATATATATATATATTATTTATATTATTTGATTAAACACATTAAAATCAAATAGGATACTTGTTTACGTAAGTAATAGGAAACTCGTATACTTTATGAATTAAATATTACGTAATTATGTATTATATAAATAGAACGTAAGTCAGCGATCATAGTATACCAGGATAATTCAGGGCG
The DNA here is from genome assembly GCA_964019155.1 of Osedax fenrisi. Lineage (NCBI taxonomy): Eukaryota > Metazoa > Annelida > Polychaeta > Sabellida > Siboglinidae > Osedax > Osedax fenrisi. The sequence continues at coordinate 2,030,366 of OZ025244.1, forward strand.
TGTGATGGAGGTTTTAGTGAATAAGGGGCGTGTTTATCGAGGGTGGATGAGAGAGAAGTATGTAGTTCAGTAGACGTGTAGGTTGGAAGGGAAGAAAGATCGCAGATAAAATAAGGAATGGGGAGGCTATGGAATTTGCATGAGATTCTGGTAGTGAGGGGTCTGGTGGGTTTGGGGTGACTAAGGATAAGGAATATGAGAAAGTGGTCGGAGAAGAGTGTTCCGATGGAATGGTCAGTGGCAATTTTATTAGTTTTGGGGGAAAATATATGGTCTAAAGTGTTACCATGGACATGGGTGGGGGAGGTGACGTATTGTACAAGGTCGAATGAGGTGAGAAATGTATTTAAGGACTGGATAGTAGGTGGGTTGGGTATGTTGAAATCGCCTAGTATGATTGTATTAGAGGTGATAGTGGGTAGAAATAAGCTAAATTCATAAAGGAATAAATTGATGTTGGGAGAGGTAGGACGGTAGAAAAGGGAAATGTTGAATGTACGAGAGAAAGGTGATCTAATGGCGCAGCTGAGGGCTTCAGAGTGGGAGAACGAGTGATAGGAAATATTAAAGATAGTTAGAGAAGATTTGTAAAGTATTCCCGTTCCGCCACCGGGATGGGGAGAGTCGCGAGGGTTGTGAATGAAACATTAGGGGGAGTGTTAAGAGCAGCAATATGAGGAGAATCCAGAGGAGATAGCAATGTGATTAATACTATTTCGAGGTCATGGTCAATCATGAAGGAAATTACAGAAGGGATTTTATTGCGAAGAGAGCGTGCATTGATACTAGCAGCGTTGAGGGAAATAAGGTGGGGTGGAGGGTGGTTAATTGTGGGGAGGGGAGAAAGTATGATTTAAGGGAAGTCAGGGAAATGAGTGGGAGAGGGATGTGTTGGGTGAGTAGGAAATAAGGGGAGAGGTATAAGTAGGGGAGTTTAGGGTATCACAATATCGGGAGAGACACATGAAATTAAGGCGATGTGAAAATTGTTGGTGCCGCAGATCACGTAATTGAAGTTGGGGATGGGGTGTGAGGAGTTCAGGTGATTTAAGGTGGAGGTGCAGACTTTACGATCAAGAAGTTGGGAATTGTTGAGGGGTTCACAGAACCTGACTTGAAAGGGTGAGTTTTTTAGGAGGTGGATATAGCGGATAACAGTTTTTCGGAATGATGATCAATATAGGTGATGGATAGGGGTTTTGGTAGTTTGGATAAGGAGTTGGGTGAGTGTGGGATACAGTGAGAGTGTATATGTGACTGGGAGTGGATATTGATGGAGGCAAAAAGCAAAGAAATGGTAGTAACAGTGGGAGAGTTGGGGGTGACAGGTGTATGGTTTGGGATGAAGGGTTGGGTGGTGGGGTGAGCAGTGAAGATGTAGAAAAAATAGGTTGTGAAGATAGGTGGGGTGCAGGTGCAGGGAAATTATTGTTATAGATGAGAGAGGTTTGGGAGATGCTATTGGAGAGTATCTTGGGACGATCTAGGGTCAGTTCTACAGTTGGTGCAAAACCAGTATAAATCAGAATTTTAGAAGGCAGTCATTTTATTAAGGGTATATTTGGGGAGTTTTTAACAGGATTGGCAAAGCCACTTACGGTAATGATCACATTCCGTGAGTGACGTGGCGATAATGTTACATGAGGAGCTTGTGAAGTCAGTGTGGGTGGAGTTAGTCATAATTGAGGGTAGAAGTAGTTTATTGGGAGTAAGTGGAGGTAAATGGTAATAAGTATTGGACTTAGCTTGATTATGGGTAATAAAGTTAAAATTAAATAAGTACAATTTTGTTAATTAAATGTTGTTGTTGTTGCGTTGTAGAGGATAGGCCTATCTATGTTCCTTATCATACGTCTATACATGTTCGCTATTATTCATTATTATAAGGATTCTTTAATAATAGTATAATGATTATTATAATCATTATTATTATAATAATATATAATAATGTATAAAAATTATATTCATTATACGTAAAATTAGTAAAAAATAGTAATTAAATATATGATACAAAATTTAGTATAAATTATAGTTTTATCAAAAAAGTGATCACAAATTAAATACACATTTTAAAAATGGATAAAAATATAATAATAATTTATTAAAAAATTATAAAATTACAAAGTAAAGATTCGTACTCGTGCCCTCTCAATCTTTAGACTAACACTCTATCCTCTGGACTATAAGTCTGGTTTTTTTAAATAATCTAATTAAATATATGATATACGTATATTGAAGTATTACGTGCTTCTCAATCTTTAGACTAACACTCTATCCTCTAGACTATAAGTCTGGTTTTTTTAAATAAACTAATTAAATATATGATATACGTATATTGAAGTATTACATATATAATAATAAATATTATAATAATAAATAATATTAATATTAATATAGTTATATTATATTTTATTAATATTTTATTTATATAATTGTATATTATATATATATTATAATAATATAGTTAATTTGTAAGTATTATATAGTATGTACTTATTAAATATAAATATATTTTGTAGTGCATCAACTAACATAATAAAATATAATAATTATATTTAATTTTAAATTATATAAATTAAATTTATAATTAATATAATTCATTAAATAATTTTAAATTATATTATAATATTATAATGAATATTATAAATGAATTAATTTAAAAATTAAGTTTATTAGTTCAATATTATCATAATTTAATTATATATTATATATTCATAATTTATATCCACTGGATTATCCAGGCATATTTAATGTGTTAAATGTTAGGTTTCCTTTAAAATATATATGATATTTAATAAATAAATTAAAATTTATTTATTATAATAATAATAATATTAATAATCTTTATACATAAAAATAATAAAATATTATACATGATTAATTCTATAATTAAAACTTTTTTAAAGAGGCTATTTTATTTATCAAATATACTATTATCATGGATATTGCTATACATGTCCTTGCTATTATATTAAATATAAATGTGGACAGTTATGTTTCTATATATATAGATATACCAAATCCGGCTTTGGGCTTTGGATATACCAGGGAGGTCTCCCTGGATATACTATATAAATGGGTTGCCAGTAATTTTATACAACTTATTAAAATAAATGTATTTCATATACAGTTCTTATATGAATATTTATATATAATACATTATTAAATATTGATATAATAGATGGTATTATATATTCGTATAAGAAATGTATAATTATGAAATATATTAAATTTAATATGTCGTACGAAATTACCTCGTACGAGATTGCCTCGTACGATATTACTGGTAACCTATAACTGGCGTCCTTTATGGTGGTATATATAAATGTTGGCTTTTATGGTGGTAATTATAATGTAATTATAGTGGGCCTTTAAATCTCAACAAATACATAGAGTACATGAATACAAATATAGAGGCCCAGCAAAAAACATATATCCTATGATAATGATTTAAAAAAAATAAAATTGTAGTTTAACAATCAGCGTAATACCCTTGTTAACATATTAAAATGTTGTTAAAAAATATGCATTATTCAATATGGGCCTTTATATAAAATATATACAAATATACATGGTGGGTCTTTTAGGTTGTAAATATCCCTCTATATATATAATATATATAATATATATATATATATATATATATATATATATATATATATATATTTATATATCTATTGGTAGAGTATGTTCATTCAAACAATTTAATATTAATGGTGACAGAAATCCTGTTGTTTTTTCAAAATTATAGATAACTGTAGAATATATTATTATTTAATAAGGTAGAATTAATATAAATATAAATATAAATATAATTATATAAATAAATTATATTATTATATATAGTTATATTAATTAATTGAATTCAATTAACCGATTAATACTTCATTTGCATTAAATTTGTCATCTACGTATCTAATACAAATAAATTCTTGTTACTGACCAGAAATATCTTGCGTACCATATCACATAACGCTATAGGGTCCATGTATATTTTTTTTAATATTCTTTTTAATATTATTAGCATATCTTGGTATAATAATTGACTAAACAATAGTTTTACAATTATTAAATTTACTATACAAAAAACAATGATTTTATTACTCTTTCTATAATAAAGTCATTAAATAATTATTTTTGTATAGTTAATTTATTAATTAAATAATGGATTATAGACTGTATACTAGGGATGTAAATGATGCCGAGCTTTTGATGCCGAGCCGAGACTATTGGTTTTTGATGCCGAGCCGAGACTTTCATTTTCGGAACAAAAACGAGCCCATGCCGAGCCGAGACTCTAGCCAAACGAGCCCGAGCCGAACCGAGACTTTAGTCAAACGAGCCGAGACTCTAGTCAAACGATCCCAAGCCGAAATGAGACTCTTACAAAACATAATCGAGCCGAAATGATGCTTTTTGAAGTTACATTTTAAACATAATTTTTATATATTTATCCATATTGTTATTAATATTTCCTATTTCATGTGACATAATATTAATTATATGTTTCGATAGGTGGCTATTTTTTTTTATAATATACTCAAATGTTCGTTTAGTATACGAATATTTTAAAAATTTCAAAAAATAATTCTCTGTACTCTCAGACTTGTATATGGCTTTATTAATTTCGCGAGGTATGTTGGTGTCTTGTGATGATATTTAAAAGGTGTAGTTACCAGTAATTTATAAATAATGTGGAAATTAATTGATAGTAGGTGTTGTTGTCGCATCAGTTCAGTTATACTGATCGTCTATTGATCGTGGTGTTAATTTATATATTACGCTAATGACGATCGAATTATTTTATTTAATGTCATTAACTGATAAGGAGGTAAATTAATTAAAAGTATGTTACAAATTGTAACTTACAATAGTCCAATAAATATTTGATTTAGCAATTTACATGTATTATAATTTATATTTGTTCTTATAATTCTAATATTATGCAATTAATAGTTGGCTGATTTGACTTTTGGTGTTTATGAAAATATTAAGATTCTTATCAATTAACACTCCTGGTAGTTATTTATTCCTGGTAGGTACCTACTTGTCTATAGTTTGTAATGAAATTATTTTCGTTTGATATACAAAACAATGATTCTGGTAACTGACACTGAAACTATATTGAGCTTATGAAAACTGAGACTAATACTTGAATTATGCCTTTAATAAGAATGAGTTAATAGCAATTCATTTTATAGAGACCGAGACTGCATCGATGCTTTAGGTAACCCATTCTGAGTCTTAAACGATGCTATTGTTATTTACATTGAGACGGAATTCATGCTTTATTTATTGAGAATGAGACTACATCGATGCTTTGGGTAACCGAGACTGAGATTGCATCGATGCTTTGGGTAACCGAGACTGAGACTGCATCATGCTTTAGATTTGAGCTGCATCATTTACTGCATCCCTACTGTATACACTGTATACTATATAAATACCTATATTAATTTAATTTTATATTTTTATATATAATATATATATATATATATATATTAATTGTATTAATTAATTAAATCATAAAAAATTGATTTCATTAGAAGTCACTAAAAGTAATATAATCATTCTTTAATTCTTTAAATTGTTATGATACATATGAATATAGTTCTTATATACTATATTCTAGAAAGTTCGAAAAGTTCGAAAGTTCGAAACTTCGAAAGTTCGAAACGTGTAACATATATATATATATATATATATATATATATATATATATATATATATTAAATGGTGATTTCAGATTAATAGCGGTTATTACTAATAGACATTATATCAAAACATATAATAATGTTTAACATTATGATAATGTTAGCTTTCTAAATAATTAAATAGGCGATTCTATAGAATATATAGATGTATCGCGATGTTGTATATACATTTTATATGTTAATAATTATTATTCCTTAATAATATTCTAGACATTTATTCTTTATTCACTAATAGTTATAAAATATCAAAATAATAACTATCACATATTCTATATAAATATATATATATATATATTTACATTGAAATAAAATATTAATTTATATATACAATGTATATATAATATACATATACAAAAAGTATCTAGAAAATAAATAAAAGTAATTAATTAGTAATATTAATTATTAATAATAAATAAAAGGGATCAAATGATCTTTACGATCAACGAACAAGATTATGCTAATATTATGCTGCTATTAATTTTAAAAATATATTATGCTGCTATTATGCTGCAATTCTAATAATTATGAGTATATTATATAATACAACTGAATTAAATTAATTTATACTCAATTATTGTTATCTTTTATGGCTATTAATAGCATAATTATGCTATGGTATTATGTAATATCATTACATATGGTAATATATGTATTGGCTAATACATATCATAATTATAATAATTAAATATTACCAGGGAGACTCCCTGATATTGATACAAATATCCCGATTAAAAGAATAGCCATCAAACACTCTATAATTCTCTGCTCATCATGAAATAGGTTATATATACGTAGTATATATATATATATATATGTCGTATATTATATGATAAGTATATAATATAATTTATATATAAATATGTACTATTAATTGTTATATTCAATAGCAATGTACATTATAGAATATAATATTGTATATAATAATGTATGCATTAGTATATTTATTAATTATGGCATGTAAAAACTATCATTATTTTTTTTCATATATTGTTTCATGTATATGATAATATAATAAATATTTTCTGTATATTAAACTATATAAAATTTACTTTAAATTTAATTTTTAATAATATTAATATGATAATTTTCATTAGTACTATATTTTATGTAATATTTATTAAAAATAATTTTAAAGTTTATGTGTTAAATTAAAATTACTATTATTATATACACTAATAAAATATTATTAATATAATAATAAATAAAATAGTATATAAATAATCATAAAATAATTCATAAATATTTTATATTTGTCTGATATTAAATTAATTAATAATTGGTATTGAATATTTGTTATATAATTATATGATACTAATATATGCATACTTATATAATATGTAGACCAAACTATAGTTATAATAATAATAATTACTTATCTACAGATAACAGTTGAGAATATCACACTACAAACCATCCTGTTTGACTCATGACATTGGTTATTATATATATATATATATATATATATATATATATAATAATAATAATAATAATATCAGATTCAGTTGATGACCGAGATCAAAAACCCAGGTATGGTATAGAAGTTCTATTGAACTTATCGAGATACCAACCTGCTCTTGGTAATGAGAGAATTAATACAAAATGAATAAATACAAAATGAATAAATATAAATAAATATTTTACAATTCTATATTGTTCATTCGTGTTCTGTCTCATAAAAAAGCAATACAATAAAATTAAATATATCTCTCAATACCAAGAAATCATCATGTATATAACAATAAAATAATAATAAAATATAATAAAAATATATAATAAAATATTAAAAAATGTAAAAAGATACCAAAATAATAAATAAGTTAAACTATAAAAATCAAAGAAAACTAAAGACCAAAGGCTAGAGATAAAAATATGTACAATACGAACAATTTAAAAGAGCTAAAAAGAAGAAAAGATGATCATGTAAATAAGATAACAAACAATACAGATAAGGTGTAAGTGATTACATATAACTATTTAAAAGCATGTTTTTAATATGTATTGTAAAATTATTCAAATTCGTCAAAGATGATGTGGTTGTATTTAAAGAATTCCATAAATATGCGCCTTTGTAACGAATACTAAATTTATCATGATCAAATCTTATTTTTGGTATTAAGAATGTTCTATTTATGTTCTAAAAGTATATAAAGAGCAATTATAGGTAAATAACTTACAAATTGAACTATGCAAATAATGATTGTTATATATTCTAAACATATATTTATAAATGGATATATTTATTATATCTTTAAATTTAAGAATGTTATATCTTAAAAAAATGTAATCAATATTGGTTTTGTTATCAAGTTTATATATTGCTCTCATACATTTATTTTGTAAAATTTGAATACATTTTATATTGCTATGGTAAGTACTTCCCCATATAATAGAACAATAATTAATATGACTATGAAAAAAAGAAAAATATAGCATAACTAAAGTATTAATATTAAATTTATATTTATATCTATGTAGTAAACTAAGTTCATAGTAAAGTTTATTTTTAATATTATTTATTTGCATTTTCCAATTTCGATTTTCGTCAATTAAAATGCCTAAGAATTTAAAATTAGTTGATTGTTTTATGGCTATATTATTTATTTTGATGTTCAATTTATGTTTAACTCTTGTGCGATGGAATAAAATTAATTTTGTTTTATCAATATTAAGAACTAGCTTATTACCACAAAGCCAGTCACATATTAAAACTAAAGTAGAATTTATTTCTTTTTCTAGATCATTTAACTTATGAGACTTAAATGTTAAAGTTGTGTCGTCAGCAAAAAGAGTAAAATTGCATTTATTAGTTATATTAGGTAAATCATTTATGTACATTAAAAATAATACTGGTCCCAAAACTGAACCTTGTGGTACACCACATTTAATCGGAAGTATTTTAGAATTGGTATTATTATAGCTTACGTATTGATACCTGTTTGTCAAATAACTTTTTAATAATGACAAAGTGATACCTCTGAAACCATATATATATAATTTATTTAATAAAATGTCATGATTAATAGTATCGAAAGCCTTTTTTAAATCAATCGATATTGTGGATATGAATAATTTGTAATTTATATTTAAGTAATCGATATAATTTATCAAAGCATCACATGTTGATATAGATTTTTGAAATCCAAATTGAGAATTGTTTATTAGAGAATTTTTATCTAAAAATGAAAACATTCTTACTTTTAAAATTTTTTCAAAAATTTTTGAGAATTGTGATGTCAATGATATTGGCCTATAATTCGAGCAATCATTTTTATTTCCTTTTTTATATAAAATTATAACTTTAGATGTTTTAAGTATATCAGGGTAAACACCATTTTCAATGCATTTATTAAATAAAATTGATAAAATATTACTAATGGATAAAATAATGTTACGTATTAAAAAAAAGTTAAAATCATGGGAATCCGTACTATATTTTGAATCACAATTATATACAATATTTTCAATTTCTATTGATGAAACAGGCTTTATAAAAATTGAACTCTTATTACTAGTAATATTTTCATATATATTTTGATTAGAGTATGGTATATTTTTATTTAATTCAACACCTATATTTGAAAAATATGAATTGAACATATTAGCATTTTGTAAATCTGTTAATTTATTATCAATAATAGTTCCTGATTTTTTATTATTTCCTATAACTTTATTTAATGTACGCCAAGTATTTTTAATATAATTATTTTTTATTTTATTTTCATAATATTTTTTCTCTGTATATTTTAATATTTTCATTAAGCAATTTTTATAATTTTTATATACATTTATTAGTGAATGATTATTTAAAGATTTTTTATACATTTTATTCTTTTTACCTATGCATTTAAGGATGGAAGGGGTTAGCCATGGTTTATCAAAAACTCCAGATTTAATTTTAACTTTTTTTAATGGACAATATATATTATATGAATTAGTTAATGTAGAGATAAAATTTTTAAAAGATATATGAATATCAGATTGAGTTAAAATGAAAGACCAATTTATATTAGTAAGATTATTATTAAAATTTAAAATATTTTGATCTGAATGATCCCTAATATATTTATAAGAGTTTTTCGTTTTTATATTAATATTTTTTTAAAAAATACAGAATATCGGTAAATGATCACTGATATCAGTCAAGAGAACGCCATTAAAAAGTGGCAAAGATAAAAAATGTGTGTAAATATTATCGATAATAGAATTTGTTTGATTAGTTATATGGGTAGGTTTAGTGATTGTCGCTATTAAATTTAGGGAATAAAGAGTATCAATAAACAATTTAGTACTTGTATGGGAATTATGATTATTTATATTTATATTGAAATCGCCTGTTAAAATTAATGATTTATTTAGATGACGATTAAATGTATTATATATAATATCAGTAAATTCAATTATATTAAATATAGGTGCTTTATATATACCTGATAGTAAATAATTAATATGTTCGTATATAAATGAGATCGTAATCATATCATAAGCATCATTGACAGATAATGATAAATTATCAATTAATTTATATTTAATATTATTATTAATGAAAATGGAAACTCCACCTCCACGCTTATTATTTCTTACTATATGTTCAGATGAATAATTAGGAATATTAAATAAGTGTTTATTAGATGTAGTTAGCCATGATTCAGTTATTACAATAATCATAAAGTTTATTTTTAAATATAAAAGGTAATCAGTAATAGAATCGAAATTTTTAGGAATACTCCGAGCATTAAAATGAATAATAGATAATTTACGACATATATTTAAATTTGATAAATTATCATAATATTTACACTGTAAAAAAGTTTTATTTATATTATCGATTATATTAGAATCGCATTTTAGTTCGTCAGGAATGTAATTATAAGTTAAGACTTCATTAATTGATGGTGAACTAAATTGCATAACTAATATATAAATAGAGAAGAAAACGATATGTAAAAAAAACAATGGAAGCTAAACAAATAAATTAAATAGAACTAAATTAAAAGATATATAATGATGAAAAAATGCAATACTGAATAAGCCTGAAACTATAAAATATAAAGTATAAAAATAAACCTGAATTGAATAAAATATAATAAAACTATAAAAACTATATACTTTTAAATTATAATACTTGTATGTAAATTCAATACAATGTAAATGGTATTATATAATATTGGTAAAAATGTAATACTGAATAAACCTGAAATGACTGAAAAATAAATAAAACTATAAAAACTGTATAAACTTTTAATACTTGTGTATGTAATTAATGTTATGTGTTATTATATAATATTGTTAAAAATGTAATACTGAATAAGCCTGAAGTTAGTTAAAGATTATGTTTACAAATATAAATTTTATAAATTAAATATAAAGTATAAATGCAAAATATTAATGAAGAGAAAAAATAATAAAAATAAAAAAAATATATATATATAGACAATATATTTTAATTTTATTTAATTTGATTAATATTTATCCAATTGATTAATATTATTGATTGAGATTATTGATTTATAGATTATTGATATATATATACCAAAGATTTTCCGAAGGATGCTTCGCAAAATCTTTGTATATATTATAATTTATGTATAAATATGTACCATGAATTGTTATATTCAATGGCAATATATATATTATGTGTATATGTTGTTGTTGTTGTTTAAGTATTTATTTTAATCACATCATTAATAATTATAATGCTATAATGTGTATCTAACAATATATATCACATATAGATAAAAATAGCGAATGTATACATTATATATATATATAATATTATATATATATATATAATTCGCACGATAATATTATGAATAAACGAATATCAATGTTTGTCGATAAGAAATTTTTTTAATTTCTTTTTAAAGATATTAATTGATATATTTTGATTTCTAAGTTGCGGGGGTAGTTTATTCCATCTAATTGTTGATGAAGAGCTGAATTTTCTTCTTTCGTATTTGATGCAATGGGTAATAGGTTGGTGTAGTATAGTGGAATTGTTATTACGTAAAAGTCTAGTGTTTGGTTTATGTTTTATTTTGTTTCGTAAATTATAGGGTAAGTTATAAGTAATAGTCTTTTTAAGTATTGTAAGTATTTTGTAGTTGATAGAGTCTTCAGTGTTTAGCCAGTTAAGTTTTTTACGTAAGTCAGTAATGCTAGTTGTATATTCAGTCTTCTGTAGTCGGTATATATTTCTAATTGAGCGGTTAATTATTTTGTCTAGTTTGTCTATTTTCAGTTTTTCAGTTCCTGTGAATAGTGAGTTGCAGTATTGTAGTCTTGAAAGTATGAGAGTCTGAGTCAGTAGTTTTGTAGTATTTCTATTTAAGTATGGTCGTATTTTTTTAATATTGAATAGCTGTGCAGTCGTAGATTGAGTAAGTAAGCTGTAATATTTATCTAGATTAAGTTTATTATTGAAGTTGACGCCTAAGTATTTAACAGAATTGGTGGGAATGATTTTGTGTTGATTAATAATAATTTCAGGGAAGTAAGTATTTGGGTCATTAGTTATATTTAATAGTTCAGTTTTATTGTGGTTTAGTAGTAGGTTATTATTTGTTAGCCAGTTTTGTAGTTCATTTAAACAGTCTTGTAGTTGGGTAGAGTTTGTTATCGTTGCGTGTAGTTCTATGTCGTCTGCGTATAAGTTGTAAGTAATAGATGGATAACGTTTCATAATTGTTTGTAATGGAATAAGATATATAGAGAAGAGAATTGGGGAAAGTATTGAACCTTGAGGAACACCGTGATCGATGGTATATGATTTAGAGTAATTATTTCTTATTTTAATGGAATAATTTCTATCTTTAATAAAATTAGAAAACCATTCCATAGTTACATCTTGAATTCCTATGTTTCTAAGTCTTTCTAGCAGTATGTCATGTCTAAGGGTGTCGAATGCAGAGGATAAGTCAAGTAGTATTAGCTGTATTGGTTGTCCAGTGTCTAGTGAGTTATATAAGTCGTCAAAAAGAGAGAGTACGGTAGTTTCAGTACTATGTAGTTTACGGAATGCATTTTGTCGTATGTCCAGCAACATATTTTCAGTTAAGTAGTGTGAAAGTTGAGTATAAACAGTTTTTTCAAGAATTTTAGTTAGTAGAGGTAGTTGAGATATAGGTCTGTAATTTGAGAATTCAGAAGAGTCAAGATTAGTTTTTTTTATTATTGGCGTAATTATTGCGTTTTTTAGTAAATTTGGAATAGTTCCTGTTAGAAGTGAGTCATCAATTATATTTTTGTAAGTCAAAGTCAGAGTTGATGCTAGTTTTTTTATTAAGTATAGAGGAATTGGGTCGTGTGGTGAAGAGCATCTAGCAGTGACAATATAATTGTAGATTGCAGTATTAGTAGGTACAGTAAAATGTGTTAGTGTCGAAGTGCATGGTAATATTTGGGATGCATTATAAAGAGGGTCAAATGTACAAGAGAGTCTATTACAAATGGTGTTAATTTTGTCTTTAAAATATTCTGCAAATTTCTTACATAGTTGATCATCGGGAAAATGTGGGAGCGTAGAATTTTTATTATTTCCTAAGAGGGTCTTAGTTATTGAGTAGAGTCGTTTATAGTCGTGTGAACAATCGTTAATTTTGTTAGTAAAGTAGTCTGTTTTTGTAGATTTCAGTTCATTCCTGTATATATATCTATTTTTTCGTAGGTCAATTAGATTTGAGTGTGATGGTGATTTCGTAAAAAGTCTACATGATTTTCTAAATAAAACTTTTAAATTATTTAATTTGGAGTTAAACCATGGAGTTTCGTTATGTATAGTTAAGTAGTTTGTTTTCAGTGGTGCATGTTGATTTAATAGTTGTTTAAGTATAGTGTTTAAGTTGAGTACTGTAATTTGGGTTTTATTTATCATAGAGATAAAATCAGATGTGTATATATATATATATGTGTGTGTGTGTGTGTGTGTATGTGTTTGTATATGTGGATGTGTGTGTGTGTATGTGTGTGTGTGTGTGTGTGTGTGTGTGTTTGTATGTATATATATATATATATATATATATATATATATATATATATATGTGTTTATGTGTATATATATATGAGTGTATGTGTGTATGTATATTTTGTGTGTATATATATGTTTGTGTGTGTATGGATATATATATATATATATATATATATATATTTAATATGGTTTCTTTGTCCCTGAATTACATATACAGTTGTGTAATAACAGCCTTGTCACTATGTAAACTAGGTCATATATCATATTATGCTAATTATGAGTATATTATATAATAATACTGAATTAAATTTATACTCAATTATTGTTATCTTTTATGGCTATTATTCTATGGTATTATGTAATATCATTACATAATACCATAGAAATATAGAAATATAGAAATGTTAATATGTGTATTGGCTAATACATATAATAATTATAATAATTAAATATTACCAGGGAGACTCCATGATATTACTACAGATATCCTGATTCAAAGAATAACCATCTAACACTCTCTAAAGCTCTGATCATCATGAACTAGGTTATATATACTATAAGTATATACTATAATTTATATATAAATATGTACCATGAATTGTTATATTCAATAGCAATGCACATTATGTCAAGTACCAACTATCATTATTTTTGTCATTTATTTTTTCTTATAAAATTATTGGTTCATGTCATATATTTGTTTTTTATTAAACTATATGTATCTTTAATTTAATTGTTGAGAATAATAATTTTCATTAGTATAATATATTTTATATAATATTTATTAATTATAAATAATTTTAAAGTTTATGTGTTACATTAAAATTACTATTATGAAATTATTATTATTATTACATTAATAAAATATTATTTATATAATAATAAATAAAATAGCATATATAAATAATCAATTCATATATATGAAATATTTTTCTGATATTAAATTAATTAATAATTGGTATTAAATATTTGTTATATAATTCTATAGTATACTAATATATGGGTTATTATATAATATGCAGACCAACCTATAGGTTGGTTATAATACCTATATATAGTTATAATAATAATAATTACTCATATCTACAGATAGCAGGTAAGAATATCACACTACAAACCATCCTGCTGTACTCGTGACATTGGTTATTATATATATATATAATTTTTTATAATTTAATTTTTTATTATTTTAAATATTATGAGTTTGAGCTAAAGTTTCGTTTTTTATTTGTATTTGATATTGTTATTCAAAAATATTATTTATTTATAAAAGTTTTATACTAATTATATATTATTATTATTTAAAAAAAACCAAAAAAAAATCCAAAAAAAAAACTAATCCAAAAAAATTATTTTGTTTTTTACAAAAAAAAAATTAAAATAGTCTTTCTATAATGTTATAATTATTTAAAAAAATTAAGTTATAATTAATATTATTATATTTAATTTTATTGTATTGTTATTTAAAAAAAACAAATTTTATAATTGTTGTTTTATATATATGTTTATTTTATATTTTTATTTTATCATAGAAACTTTACTCTAAACATAGATACCTCGATAATCTGTTCTTGCTTCTGTATCTACTCTGATATTATTATTGTTATTAGTATTATTATATATATATATATATATATATATATACTATAATTTATGTATACATATGTATGCGTGTATATGTGTATTTATGTGTGTGTGTGTATGTGTGTGTGTGTGTGTGTGTGTGTTAGTGTGTGTATGTATGTATGTATATGTATGTATGTATGTATGTGTGTATGTATATATATATATATATGTGTGTGTGTTTGTATATATGTGTCTATGTGTATGTGTATGATTGTATGTATGTATATATGTTTGTGTATGGATATTTATATATATATATAATATGGTTTCTTTGTCCCTGAATTACATATATAGCTGTGTAATAACAGCCTTGTGCACTATGTAAACTAGGTCATATATCATATTATGCTAATTATGAGTATATTATATAATAATAATGAATTAAATTTATACTCAATTATTGTTATCTTTTATGGTTATTATTCTATGATATGTAATATCATTGCATATGTGTTAATGTTAATATGTTAATATGGGTATTGGCTAATATATATAATAATTAAATATTACCATGATATTATTACAGATATCCCGATTCAAAGAATAGTCATCTAGTACTCTATAAAACTCTACTCATCATGAAATAGGTTATATATACTATAATTTATATATAAATATGTACCATGAATTGTTATATTCAATAGCAATGCACATTATGGCAAGTACCAACTATCATTATTTTTGTCATTTATTTTTTCTTATAAAATTATTGGTTCATGTCATATATTTGTTTTTTATTAAACTATATGTATCTTTAAATTTAATTTTTGAGAATAATAATTTTCATTAGTATAATATATTTTATATAATATTTATTAATTATAAATAATTTTAAAGTTTATGTGTTACATTAAAATTACTATTATTAAATTATTATTATTATTATTACATTAATAAAATATTATTTATATAATAATAAATAAAATAGCATATAAATTCATAAATATGGAATATTTTTCTGATATTAAATTAATTAATAATTGGTAACAAATATTTTTTATATAATTCTATAGTATACTAGTATAATATGGGTTATATATAATATGCAGACCAACCTATAATTATAATAATAATAATAATAATAATAATAATAATAATAATTAAGGCAACGCATAGCAACCAAATTTAAAGTCGCATAAATTTAACGCGTTATTTCTACAAATTAAACAAAATTAAATTTCTTTAAATCTAATTAATTTCGGTATACATTCGGATAACTAGTTCTCTATATTATACGGAATTACTTTCAATATTTACGTAGTCATTTCAGTAAAGTATAAGGTTTTAAAATCGATTTCGAAAATAAGAAAATTGAAACAACACAACGCTAATTTATTTAGTAAACAAGAAAAATCGAATTCGGCAATTGTTCAATTTAAAATCATAGGGAAACAGTTTCTAAAAATATATATAATTTCTAAAACTATATGATTGTAATATATTTATTACATTAAAAATGGATTGTAGTACATGTAATTTAGAAATTAATAACGAAAATTATATAATATGTTCATGTGGTAATAAATACCATTATAAGTGCTTATATAAAGCACAAATTATGAAAACAAGTTGGTCTAATAAATCACCGCCAAAATATGCTATTCAGTTATTTAGATCACCAAATTTTATATTTAAATGTAATACATGTATAAATAATAATAATGATAATACACCAATAAACCTACCTAGTTTAAATAACTCATTACCATCGTCTACTATTATTGATAATAGTAAAATTAATACTTTAATAAATAACACAGAAACAAAATTAAATATGTTATTATCAAAAATCACTGAAATAAGTGAATTGATTGTTGTTAAAAAATCATACGCTAATGTAACCGCTAATGTAACCTCTTCTGTAACAAATTCTGATACCTTTACTGACAATTTGGTGAAATCAGTAAATATTATTAAAAATAATATAGATAGCAATAATGAAATAATTATTCATAATATAAATATTCCTAATAATGATAAAACTAATTTCTTTAAATACTTAGTAAATATTATTTGTAAAACAGTAGATATTAATAAATCGTGTGTATTATCAATAGTTCAATTATCATTAAATAAATTAAAATTAATTTTAGAAAATGTGGTCTCAAACAAAATTATTTTATCAAATGTTAACCGATTATGTAGATTACGAGATCTTCAAAAGTCATTCATTAGAACATCTCTAGATGAAATATCACTAGAACGTCATCAGATATTATACCATGTAGTTAAAAATAAATTAATTAAAAGTAAAAAAATTATCAAATGTATTTATAATTCTAGAAGTAGTTCCTATGAACTAAGATATATTATAAATAATAAAATTGACTGGAATATGTCAATTGGCGAAGATAATTTTAGTGTATGGAAATTGTCATATATTACTTATAAAAATTCCATTATTAATCAAAATAAAAATAAAACTACAGGTTCTAGATGACTAACCGGCAATAAAGATGAAAATATTAAAAATAACAATTTAAATATATATTATGCAAATGCTCGTAGTATTAGAAATAAAATGAATTTTTTGGAATTTTTACTTTCATCTAATAAATATGACATTATATGTTTAGTTGAAACATTCTTAACAGTAGATGATAGAGATTCTCTGTATTTAATCGGTGGAAAAAATTATATACTATTTAGATACGATAAATTAATTCATAGAGGAGGTGTTGCGATATTTTGTAAATCTAATTTATGTCCTGTAAGAAATGTTATTGCACACCTAGATGTTCAATATATACATTTAAAAATTAATTCAAAAATTCCATTTAATATTATATGTGTTTATAGACCTCCAAATTGTAATGAAGTATCTCATGAAAAGATATGTAAATTATTTGATATAACCCAACAAAATTATAATTCTTCTATAATTATAGGAGATTTTAATTTACCAAATTTTAATTGGAAAGAATATACATTTCCTAGTTACCCAAAAAGTTATGCATTACTTTACGATTCGATTATTAAAAATTCATTTTCACAATTAATAAATAAGCCAACTCGCAATAATAATATAATTGATTTACTTTTTACTAATGAAAAACAATTACTATCTAATATAAATATTGGAGACTATTTCGGATTACACAAAAATATAAGTGACCTCTATTCTGTTTCATTTAATGTAAATATTGAAAAATACCCATGTAAACAGATTTTAAAATCAAACAATTTTTATTTCAATAATGCTAATATAAAATTGATTAAATATCATCTTTCTAAATTTAATTGGGAATATCTAAATTCAAATGATTATAATATCGATCAAAAAGTAGAATATTTTAATAATGTTCTAAATAAATTATTTATATCACATATTCCTAATATAAATAATACAATAAAACAGGTACTTCCGAAGAATATATTGAAATTGAAGAAGCAAGTACAAAATTTATTTCGAAAATCTAAAACTAATTTACAATATAAATATAATTGGATAGAAGCAAAAAAAAAATTATCCAAAGAATTAGAATCTTTAAATTTTAAGAGAGAGATTAATGCAATTAATTCAAAAAATAAATTAAAGTTTTATAAATTTATGAAAAAAAGACAAAATTTAAAATCTGGAGTATCTCCTCTAATTGATATATCAAATAATAATATTTTATTTTCAGATCTCGACAAAGCAAATATGTTAAATTCATATTTTAGTTCAATTCAACAAAATGATAATGGAAATTTACCCGAATTTTATAATTTAACTAAACAAAAGTTTGATAATATTGATTTAAATCTTGAAATAATTAAAATATTATTAAATAGATTACAAATTACACATACTTTCGGAATTGATGGGATATCATCTTCTATGTTAAAATTATTATCTAATGAATTATGTAGGCCTTTATATATTATTTTTAATTCATCTTTATTATCGGGTAATATACCAAAAATTTGGAAAAAATCTATAATCACACCAATTTTTAAAAAGGGTGAACCATCAGATTCAAATAACTATAGGCCTATTTCAATAACATGTGTAATATGTAGAGTATTAGAACGTATTATTTCTAAACAATTAATTTTTTATTTAAAATCTAATAATTTATTAACAAAATATCAATATGGGAAATATAATGTTGATGTTGGTAATATAATAAGTGGAAAATCCACAGAATTACAATTAACAAAATGTTTAAAATGTTGGTATAATGAATTGAATAATAAAAAATGTGTAGATATAATATATATTGATTTTGCCAAAGCTTTTGATGTTGTTTCTCATGAAAAACTATTATTTAAATTAAAATCATACGGTATATCTAATAAAATAATAAAATGGTTTTATATTTTTTTATCGAATAGATCTCAAATTACACGGGTTGAAAATTCTTTTTCAAATAGTTCTATTGTAAAATCTGGAGTACCACAAGGATTGGTTTTAGGTCCAATTTTATTTTTATTATATATTAATGATCTTCCTAGTATATTCTCTTCAAAAATTCATATTGATTTATTTGCCGATGATACACAAATATATTTTTCTTACGCATCTGAGAGTGAAAGATTTCTTTTACAAAATAATTTAAATTTATTTTCACAATGGGTAAATAAATGGCAATTAAATATTTCATTATCAAAATGTGCAGTTATGACTTTAGGGAAGGTTACTCCACCAAAATATTTTATAAATAATATTCAATTAGAAAACGTGCAGTTATGACTTTAGGGAAGGTTACTCCACCAAAATATTTTATAAATAATATTCAATTAGAAAACGTTACTTTTTATAAAGATTTGGGAATAATATTTGAAAATAACCTTTTATTTAATAAACATATTGATTATATTTGTAAAAAAGCTTATTTTTCTTTGAATTCAATTTTTAGATGCATTACTACAAAATCCCCTAGAGCATTATTAAATGCATATAACATTTATTGCAGACCAATTTTAGAATATGCATCCATAATTTGGTCACCTTTTTCAAAGGTTAGTAAATTTCGTAGTCTCATAGACCAAATTGAAAGAGTGCAAAGATTATTTACTAGAAGATTAATTACAAGATGCGTAGGATATACAAATTCATCAAATATTAATTATAAATCATATATAGAGAGATTGGTATATTTTAAATTAGAATCACTTGAACTTAGAAGATTAAAAATAGATCTAACTACAATTTTTAAAATTTCAAATAATTATACAGATATAAATATATCTGATATTCTTAACATTTAGAATAATTGTAGAACTAGAGGTAATTGTAAAAAATTAAATGTAATACATAATTATGATAATACAATTAAAAATATAATTAATAATAGATCAGTTAATTTATGGAATTCATTAAATAATGATATAATAAAATCTGTATCTGTTTCATCTTTTAAAAATAAAATAAACAAAATCTGTTTTGACAAACATCTTTTTTTTAACAGAAATTTATAATTTTATATTGATTTATGTTTCATTTAGTATCTTAATTATTGCATTATCTCTTCTGGTTTTTTTTAATGTGTTTTTGTTATAGAAAATTTGGGTTTTTATATCTATATTTCAAATATATTATAATATAAAATTAATAATTCATTATTATTACAGATAAAGTGGGAAGTATTATTTTATTTGTGTTTGTTCGGTATTATATGTTTGTTTTATATATATTTTGTAAATATGTTTCAAATGTATTATTCAAATGTATTATATTACTAAACTACAATATTAATAATTTTCTATTATTTCAGATTATAGTGATAAGTATTATATTGTTTGTTTCGTAATATTATTGGTATGTTTTGTTATTAACTGTTTTTGTATAGGTATATTGGTTTATTTTATTTGTAACTTGTTCTGTTTGTATATATATATATTTCAAATTTATTATACAATTAATAAAGTACTACCTATTATTATTACAGATTTTGGTAAGTATTACTATATTTGTTTGTTTCATTCAAGTATTGGTTTAATTGATTTTAAACATGTTCTGTTTATAATATATTATAAATTTAACATTTAAATATTAAACTATATAACTAATAATTTATTACTAAAACAGGGTACAAAGATAAGAAGATTTCTACAAAGTTAAAGTAGAAATTGAATATTTCGATGCCACTTACAAAATAATGTATTTTATTTCTATTTTCGATTATTTTTACGCTATCTTTTATTTCTATTTTGTTCATTTTTCGTTTATTTTTACTATATGATTTATTTCTACTTTCGATTGTTTTTCGTTTATTTTTACGGTAACTGTAAAACGTTTTAATTTCTTTATTTTTTTAATTTCGTATTATTCTTTGTTTATTTATATAACGTATGTTATCGTTAGTAAATATATATACTTTATACTTTCGATTATATTTTCGGCTATGTATTTGCTTAAATAAATTATCAATCAATCAATCAATAATAATAATAATAATAATAATAATAATAATAATAATAATAATAATAATAATAATAATAATAATAATAATAATAATAATAATAATAATAATAATAATAATAATAATAATAATAATAATAATAATAATAATAATAATAATAATAATAATAATAATAATAATAATAATAATAATAATAATAATAATAATAATAATAATAATAATAATAATAATAATAATAATAATAATAATAATAATAATAATAATAATTACTTATATCTACAGATAGCAGGTAACAATATCACACTACAAACCATCCTTCTGTACTCATGACATTGGTTATTATATATATATTTTTATAATTTAATTTTTTATTATTTTAAACATTATGAGTTTGAGCTAAAGTTTCGTTTTTTATTTGTATTTGTTATTGTTATTCAAAAATATTATTTATTTATAAAGTTTTACACTAATTATATAATATTATTATTATTTAAAAAAAACCAAAAAAAAATCCAAAAAAACAGCAAAAAACAAAAAAAAAACCAAAAAAAAATTAAAATAGTCTTTCTAAATGTTATTATTATTTAAAAAATTTAGTTATAATTAGTATTATCATAATTAATTGTATTGTATTGTTATTTAAAAAAAAACAAATTTGATAATTGTTGTTTATATATGTTTATTTTATATTTGTATTTTATCATAGAAACTTTACTCTAAACGTTTACTCTAAAGTACCTCGATAAGCTATTCTTGCTTCTGTATCTATAGATATATAGAGTAGTATACTGATATTATTATTATTATTATTATTATATATATACTATAATTTATGTATAAATATGTATGTGTATGTGTGTGTGTGTGTGTGTGTGTGTTAGTGTGTGTATGTATGTATATGTATATATGTGTGTATGTATGTATATATATATATATATATATATATATATACATATATGTATGTGTATTTTTGTATGTTGTATATGTTGTATATGTTGTATATGTATATATGTGTTTATGTGAGTGTATATGAGTGTATGTATGTATATATTTTCGTATGTGTGTATGGATATCTATCTCTAATAATATTTATTAATATCAAAATAATATCAATAATATAATATAGATATTAGTTTGATAAATATTTTTTAAGAGTATTAATAAATATTATTTATTTTATAAATTACATTGATAATCTATTTTATTAATGTTAAATTTCTATTAATTAATGAATTTGTTTTCAATACAAATTAATACATTATAATATTAATTTTAATATCATACTTTGACAAATTGCTGAGATACCTTTGATCTATTTTATAAATATATATTCTAATTATATTTTATTATTATATTATTTAATATTATTATAAATAAATGGTTTCATATATTTATATCAATGATGATTTATCATTAAAATCTCAATAAATTAGATCAAAGCAGTGTTATTAATATTATTAATATTATTTTGAATTATAATTTAAATTATATAATTAAATATATAATTAAAATATAATTGTAATATTTTCACCATAGATATATATATATATATTTCTATTATTTTATAATATATAATATTATTATAAATATTCTAAAATCCTATATTAAATTTATTTAATAATTGAATATACAATGTATTCTTTATTCTTATAAATAATCAGTAGACATCTATAAAATAATAAATAGAATAATAAATCTGATAAATATATTGGAAGTAAGCAATATCCTGAGAAGAAATATTATAAAAAACATCTACCACTAATGGTAATAAGAGTAAATACAATAAGTATGACAAAGTAATGAAAGTTATGCAGTCTATAACAATATTTAATTTTAAAATTATTTGTAATTATTTCAAAATGTTAATAAAATTCAAATATCTGATTCAAATCAAAAAAATAGATATTTTGTTTAAAATCCGATTTTAATCCAAACCTGATATATATATATATATATCTATCAAAAATGTGTATATATTAATATTGTATTATATGTTGAATGCTTTCATGTTTTTGCATTTAAATTAATATTAAAATATAAAATTAATAATATTTGTTACTATTAATAATTTTTTTCCATTAGGTAATAAGAAGGGTTATCATATGCTCGGAATTCATAGACGACGATACGGAGTCTTCTGTTCAATGCAACGAATGCAAAATATTGTGTCATGAGCTGCGTTGACATAGATATATTTATAATATATGAATTATGTATATAATAAATTTATATGGAACATTATTTAAATTTATTTATTATATATTTAAATAATCAATAAAATTATATATGAAATTCATACATCAGTAAATACAACATTAAATATATTATTTATATTTTATTATTTAAACATTTCTTAAATTAATTATAATTAATTATAGAATTTATTTATATTTTATTATTTAAACATTTCTTAAATTAATTATAATTAATTATAGAATATGATGAAATAAGCTTAAGTATAGATGATAATACTGGAGCAAGTCTACACCACACTTTTCTGCATGCTTATTAGAAATCAATAATTTGAAACCAGTTGGTATGCTAACAGTGGTTCCCAACCTATTTGGTCATTGGGTTTTTGTTGTTGGGTCATGAAACAATTTATAAAATTATTAATCATATATAAATAGTCTATTAATAAAAAAATAAATTGTTCATTAGGTAACAATATTTTTAAATTAAGAATTATCAAAAAAAGTGTCATGATGAAAAAAGTTTGGGAACCACTGCTATAGAAGAATAATCATTAGTTAGACAAGTCTCAGTAATATCATATATAGAACAATTATAATCAATAATTATTTGTGTAATAAAATCAACTTTATGTATTAAGATATATCCCACTACTACTTTCCGGAAATATTATATTTATCCATAATGTTACTGTTGGAACAACTTTTCTACAAAAGAATGTAGAATTCGAATTCGAGGCGGTCGATAGTCGTAACCTATATGTCATAACCTACTTTACATTATAAAGTTTTATTGAACAGTTACAAAAATATAGTTACCATAAAATGTATATATATATAGGCTATAGCCTAAATAAACAGAAATCTATTCGTAGACTCAATTATAATATAAATTAGTATAAATTAATTAAACTATTAATTAGTTAAATATAAATTAGTATAATATAATAGTAATTATTATAATATTAATTAGTTAAAAATAAATTAGTATACATTAATAGTAATTAGAATAATATTAATTAGTATAATATTAATTATAATACTATTAATTAGTATAATATAAATTTGTAAAATAGTAATTAGTAAAATATTAATTAGTATAATATTAATTAGTATACTATGTATGTATGTATGTATATATATATATATATATATATATATATATATATATATATATATATATATATATATATCCGGAGTAAGACAGGGCGATTGTTTATCACCAATTATTTGTAATCTTGCTTCTGAACCTATCATAAGAAAAGCAATTGAAATAGCCGGTTATGACCTATTCGGATCTAAAGCTAAACTTACAGCTTACGCAGATTATTTAGCAATAATCACTGGATCTCATGAGGAAATGATGTCGACACTAGATGGAATACTTGAAGTTTCTAGTAGTATCGGCCTCAAGTTCAATCCTAGAAAATGCACTAGCATTTCTTTCAACAAGGGGGTTATTGAGGATCGACAGTTTATGTTGGGTCAAGAATTTATTAAAACTCTTCATATTGGCGAATTTGAAAGATTCTTGGGTATACCAATTGGATCTAAGTTCTTGTTTAATGTTACTACTGATATACCTGCTCAACTTAATCAACTTTCAGACTATGGACTAACTCCATGGCAAAAAATAGAAGTTTTAAGAAGTCACTTAATCCCCTCTCTATCCCATGAGCTCTCATCTGGACGAGTCTTGAAGGAAAGTATCTACGATCTGGATAAATCTATAAAGCAGTTCCTAAGATACAATACTAATACTCCTGACAATGTTGCTACTCCATTCTTCTATGCTGACAGACATATTGGCGGCCTGGGGATTGGTAAAATCAGCCAAGAAGTAGATATTTGGACAATCTCTAAAGCAACGCAATTACTATCTTCTAGGGATAATATGATATCCTCAATTGCTAATCGCCAACTATCAAATACCCTCAATTGTGCTATCGGACATGATCATGAAATACCACTCACTGAATTTCTATCCGGTAGCCAAACGCATGGGTTATATGGTTATAGATTTTATAGCAAAGGTGCTAATCTTTGGACGCGCACTCGACATGCAGCAACACACCTTGGAGCTCGCATTGATATATCCGATGGGAACATAATCATAGCCATCGATGATATCTGCTCCACTCCTGCTAAGGTTGTAAAAAGCATGCGACTTGCGCTGAGAAAGCAATGGAGCAGAAAATTCATGGAACTTCCGTTACAAGGCAGTGTAGCTGAGTGTTTATCCCAGGATGCAAATTCTAAGGTAATCACTAAGCTAATATCACAAGAATCGACACTATCTTTCAAATCCTGGAACTATTGGCACATGGCTAGAACTCAGACTCTTCCAGTAAAAGCTTTTCCAGGCTCAACAGATAAAAAATGTAGGCAATGCTACTCCAAGGATGAAACGACGATGCACATATTGAATATGTGTACTGCATCACTAAAAATGATGACAGAAAGACATGATGCTGTCCTTGGAGTACTAACTAAGTTCCTAGATGAATGCGATATTGAGTACGATACTAGCTACATCTCACTAGATAACTTAAAACCGGATCTTGTTATCAAATATAACAACTCATGTTATTTTGTCGACATCACAATTCCCTACGACTCGATTACAAATATGGAATCTGCCGCTAATAGGAAGATAGAAAAGTATCGCCACCTCGGATATGTAATTCCCTTCTGTGTTGGTTCTTTGGGCTCTTGGTACTCTGGAAACCAAATTCTCAAGACAGAGATGAATTTTCCTACAAATACCTGGAAAATATTGAAGACCGCCAGTATTAAAGAATCAATAGAAGGTTCGGGAAGAATTTTATCGAAATTCTTCAACTGTTTTTAAAGCGTTTTATTATTTTACTTAGCATTTTATATTGTATCTTTAGTTTATTATCTTATTCTCTACTTTTGACTGTTTTTATCACAAAATTCTATTTACATATTTTATCAATTTTTATTTTGTTTAATTATTATAGATATTTTTATACCGTTTACCTCCGTTTTAGTTTTAGGATCACTAACTATGATGAAGAGGTCATAAGCTCAAATATATTTGCTTAATTGATTTTTCAATAACACCCTTCTGAGTTATATATATACATACATACATACATATATATATATATATATATATATATATATATATATATGTATATATATTTGTATTATTAATATCACTATATTTATGTTCATTTTATGTTAATTATATTTAATAGTAATATTTAAATTATAAAATATATTTATTATGTTTGTAATTATGTATTTATATATGCAAATTGCGTGAGACACTACGATGTAATTAAATATTCGATATATAATAAGATGATACTAGTAAAATAGTGTATATAAAATATCAAATATAACAAGTATTTCCCCCTATTGTCTAAAATATATATCTACTTTAAAACAAAATCAACGACGCTGATTGGATAAAAGCTCTCCACAACACCCGACTTTTATGTAAAAATCATTAATATTATAGCCTTCTTAAAGTGCATATATAATGAAAATAAATGTCAATAATAATTAACTTTTAAAATGTATATTGATAACGATATTTATGATTACAATATACTATCAAAATTATCTATATATTTCAATTATTTTCGTAGATATAACAGCTTAAAGTTACGTTTTTTTTATCAAAAAGTACTGTTTTTTAATTAGTTAAATATTTTTTAATTGATTAGTTTTTATTTTTATTTTTTTTTCTAAAAAAACGGAGCTCTGCCAGACTGCTAATAATATATATATAACATTTTTTCCTATCTGTTATAATTAAAAAGTTATTTGCATTCTCCATAACTCCCCCCTTTCCACAACACCCTTCCTTCCCCGAACTTTCGAAAGTTCGAAAGAACCTACTATATTCTTCTAATAGATAACATTAATATATAGTCACTATTCACTATATTTAATTACATATATTCATATATACCTAATTACAATATTAGCTCTAGGATAATTATTTTTTTAAATAAAATGAAATTCCATACATAAAAATTAAAACTATTAATTAAAATTTTAGAGCGATTTTATTTCATTTATAATATTATACACCTACATTTAACATCTTTAAATGAGGTAGGAAAAAAAATCTGAATATTTTTAAAGGAAAAATCACAGAAAAAATGGTTATTTATTAACGATATAAACACAATTAAAGAAATGTCATCGTAGTTCTAATTTGTGAAGCCATATTGTTATATATATTGATTAATGAATTGGTTTTTGTCATATATACTTATTGGAGACTCTCTTTATGAGTATATATTACGAGATAATCTCTGGTATTTCGTTTGAGCAGAAATTGTATTCGCTATATTGTACTTTCTGAACTCAATAAACTATTTTCATTTATTCATGCATTCGTATAATATAAAATTATTAAATATAATCATTATGTATAAATTATGAGAGGTTCAAATAAAATTCTGGAAAATCATAGAAATAATATTATTTGTGTTATGCAATAGATAGTATTCATAATAATTTCACATATTCTGAAAATTTCATGATTGTAGCTTAATTATAAATATGAAAAATATAAATAATTATGTTTTTTTGGTATTTTCCTATATGTTCCCATGTTATATATATTATCTGGGTATTACAATTATCAGGGTTATATTCAATACCTATATATATATATATATATATATATATATATATATATATATATATATATATATATATATATGTGTGTATACATAATTTGACAGTGGAATCCTTAATCAACAATATGTTAAATAACTATTAGTGTGTACACGCTGAACTAACGTACTATCAGTTGAGCGCAGTGGCTGTACTTTGAGAAGAATAGCCTCTTGCTCAGTCCTGCCCATATTAATTTATCTGCCATGATGCGCAGGGAACCTCGACACTGAATTGCCTGGAGTTAACTGGTAGAACCTCAACAGGTAGGTAACCTGTGGCAGAACACCATGTTAAAGTGTGTACTAGGAAAGACTGTTCTGTAAGTTAGCCTTCTAGCTCGTGAATGTTATAATATGCATATTTGTGAAGTTTTACCATCTAATATTTGATATTGATAAGAATTTAAATAAACGATAAGAATTTTAATAAAGATATGCATTCTGATTTAATGTAAATTCTTAGTTTACCTATGTGTATGTGCGTGTGAACTTTATCACAACAATGAAAATTCAGGCTATCATCAATATATTATAATAAAGTATGAAATTACATAACAATATCAAAATTATTTTATTTTATATTGAATAAAACCCAGGTATACATTAATGTAAGAGAGACATAAATACATAACAGGTATACATTATGTTCACGATAGGGTTATGTATAATATAATTACAGATAGATTGTTACTAGTTATAAACCATACTTCCGTAATAATAACAATTAATATACTTGGAAGTGTTATTAGCAACGGTGTTTAAATAATAATAATAATATAATAATAATAATTATAATAGTAATAATAATAATAATAATAATAATAATAATAATATAATAATAATTATAATAGTAATAATAGTAATAATAATAATAATATAATAATAATTATAATAGTAATAATAGTAATAATAATAATAATATAATAATAATAACTAATTTACAATATAAATATAATTGGATAGAAGCAAAAAAAAAATTATCCAAAGAATTAGAATCTTTAAATTTTAAGAGAGAGATTAATGCAATTAATTCAAAAAATAAATTACAGTTTTATAAATTTATGAAAAAAAGACAAAATTTAAAATCTGGAGTATCTCCTCTAATTGATATATCAAATAATAATGTTTTATTTTCAGATCTCGACAAAGCAAATATGTTAAATTCATATTTTAGTTCAATTCAACAAAATGATAATGGAAATTTACCCGAATTTTATAATTTAACTAAACAAAAGTTTGATAATATTGATTTAAATCTTGAAATAATTAAAATATTTTTAAATAGATTACAAATTACACATACTTTCGGAACTGATGGGATACCATCTTCTATGTTAAAATTATCTAATGAATTATGTAGGCCTTTATATATTATTTTTAATTCATCTTTATTATCGGGTAATATACCGAAAATTTGGAAAAAATCTATAATCACACCAATTTTTAAAAAGGGTGAACCATCATATTCAAATAACTATATGCCTATTTCAATAACATGTGTAATGTGTAGAGTATTAGAACGTATTATTTCTAAACAATTAATTTTTTATTTAAAATCTAATAATTTATTAACAAAATATCAATTTGGTTTTATAAGTGGAAAATCCACAGAATTACAATTAACAAAATGTTTAAAATGTTGGTATAATGAATTGAATAATAAAAAATGTGTAGATATAATATATATTGATTTTGCAAAAGCTTTTGATGTTGTTTCTCTTGAAAAACTATTATTTAAATTAAAATCATACGGTATATCTAATAAAATAATAAAATGGTTTTATAATTTTTTATCGAATAGATCTCAAATTACACGGGTTGAAAATTCTTTTTCATATAGTTCTATTGTAAAATCTGGAGTACCACAAGGATCGGTTTTAGGTCTAATTTTATTTTTATTATATATTAATGATCTTCCTAGTATAGGTTAACTAAGTATAACGTTAACTTCCTAGTACAAGTAATATTCTCTTCAAAAATTCATATTGATTTATTTGCCGATGATACAAAAATATATTTTTCTTACGCATCTGAGAGTGAAAGATTTCTTTTACAAAATAATTTAAATTTATTTTCAAAATGGGTAAATAAATGGCAATTAAATATTTCATTATCAAAATGTGCAGTTATGACTTTAGGGAAGGTTACTCCACCAAAATATTTTATAAATAATATTCAATTAGAAAACGTTACTTTTTATAAAGATTTAGGAATAATATTTGAAAATAACATTTTATTTAATAAACATATTGATTATATTTGTAAAAAAGCTTATTTTTCTTTGAATTCAATTTTTAGATGCATTACTACAAAATCCCCTAGAGCATTATTAAATGCATATAACATTTATTGCAGACCAATTTTAGAATATGCATCCATAATTTGGTCACCTTTTTCAAAGGTTAGTAAATTTCGTAGTCTTATAGACCAAAATGAAAGAGTGCAAAGATTATTTACTAGAAGATTAATTACAAGATGCGTAGGATATACAAATTCATCAAATATTAATTATAAATCATATATAGAGAGATTGGTATATTTTAAATTAGAATCACTTGAACTTAGAAGATTAAAAATAGATCTAACCACAATTTTTAAAATTTCAAATAATTATGCTGTGGAAAACCCTCTAAAAGGTATTCTTATTTCTACTGTGGAATACCATCTTCAAAACATATGGCATTTTACACGACTTAAGTATTATTATTAAGTTTATATAATTGTTTTATTATAGAAAAAATAAAATTGTATACCTTTTAATTATTTTGAAATATTGATTTATTTTGTATGTATGCAAATCAATTAATAATTATTATTTTAAATTAATATTTAAGTAAATATACTGTTTTTAATAAATAAAATATTATTTAAAAAATAAAATAATGTATGTAATCCTATGTATTTGCTACATTATCATAATATAATTCAGGTGACTCATGAACTATAATTGTAATCATAATTATATTGATAATATACATGAAAATCATGTTGAACTATTTGCCCAATATTGAATATAACGCAATTGCATATTGATTAAATATTTTATTCAATATTAAAATGATTTTATTATTGAATTTAAGTTTTAAATCTAACTTAAATGAAATTATATAATATATAAGTTAATATTTTGCTACAATACTACCCTAATATACTAATATTTATTTTACATATAAAATTATGTTCAACTTATATCAACAACTTAAGTTATTGATGTAAGTTGAATATTGAGATATTCTTAATTTTTACTGTGTAAAATCCTCTAGATGGTATTCTTAATTTCTACTGCAGAAAACCATATAAATGGTATTCTTAATTTCTACTGTGGAAAACCCTCTAAATGGTATTCTTATTTCTACTGCAGAAAACCATCTAAATGGTATTCTTAATTTCTAATGTGGAAAACCCTCTAAATGGTATTCTTAATTTTTACTGCAGAAAACCATATAAATGGTATTCTTAATTTCTACTGTGGAAAACCCTCTAAATGGTATTCTTAATTTCTACTGCAGAAAACCATCTAAATGGTATTCTTAATTTCTACTGTGGAAAACCATCTAAATGGTATTCTTAAATCCGATAATAGAAAACCCTTAATATGGTATTCTAAAAATTTCACTGCAGAAAACCATCAAAAGGGTTCTATTATAAGCACACCTTAAATACCATTTATTTTACTGCAGAAAACCATTTACTTATTACAGTGTATGCTGAAAATGGTAGGGATAGCACTAAAAGTAGTAGGGATATCACTCATAGTAATAGATATATTAATGAAAGTGAACATCGAAGCTAAACATTATACATATATATATATATATATATATATATATATATATATATATATATATATATATATATATATATAAGATAACAGTAACTGAAAAAAGTAGATGGAATAATACCGAGAGATATATACCTACATATATATATAGATATATATACATATATATATATATATATATATATATATATCAATAAAACATATATGTTATATAGTTTATAAACTAACAATTTGTTAGTAACTACACTAATAGGAATATTCACTGAAAGTAGTATGGATATCCACTGAAAGTAGTATGGATGGTACTAACCTGAAGTAGAAGGTACACAGATCTCCGGAATGCGAGTTGATGACAACGTACACGACACAGGTACTGACTATCAAATAGGCAAGAGAACAAACGCATGTTGACAACAAAGAGGGCGTTCCCATGTTCTAGAAGCTTATTCAATCGGGCTATAAGTACTCGTACACCTAAATTTAGCGGTATATACTATATAGGGATGATCTGGTAGTTACGAGGGCTATACGTACTAATGGTCGGATGTGAATACCTATAAGTACACCTATACCTAGAAGCACGGAAGTATATTGAAGTATGCTCTTAACTTATAGTACGGGTGCAACGAGAAGTAGGATTCGTAATATCGCCTGTCCCTTATCTCTCTCTCTATCTAAATTTCGTTCACTATATCTTAATAACCGCGGTGAATGCTATAGGAGGAAGGGGGCTACCTATTGGTAAACGTCACTCTAGAAAATGAAAAGAGAATCTGAATAGTTATATATTTCTTATTTCGCTCTACAAATTTAGCTCGAAATAGGTAGGCTGTAACTATAGTTATTATTAAGTTAGTAGCGTTACTTAATGTATGTTTAGTTCGGAGAACACGTAGTACCTATACGGTGATGCAGATGTCGGGTAAAGTTGCCTGTTTGCGATGTAGGAGGTGTTCACTCAAGCGTGACGGATACCGGTTACACGCGTGTAAGCCTGTGGGTATACCTATGCGGGAGAGTTACTAATCCGCTTACCACGTATTTATAGCATAGCCGTGTATATGCATTTAGTAATGAGTAGGTATGATATATAATTGTATATTCATATATAACATACATAATATATACACATACATAATATATACACATACATATAGATATATGTATATATATATATATATATATATATATATATATATATATATATATATATATACATTATGTATAATACATAGGATAAAATACACATATATGCGTGTTAATAAATAATTGAAACAATGCAAATTTAATCTAAACATGTGCACTATAATATTAACTTAATATATATATAGAAAATTATTCAATTAAGAAAATAGTAATAGTAGAAAGTATGGGAAGGAAAGGTAATTTGGCCCACTCTAATATCTCAGAAACTATACAACACACCAACAAAATTTCTATATATAATTTATAGTATTTCATATTATCTTTAAGAATAGTTAACATTTATTTTAATAAATAATCAATAATTATTAGTAGGTATACAATAATTACCTATTTATGTATTATATAAAATGCGGAATTTCTACAAAATAAGTTTTTGTTAATCTGCTTACCAATTCATAAACACATGTTGGATTGTGATATTTTTTACACAAAAATACACCAAAATATGTTCTTGATTCTATGTTTTAACTAAAGTATATATCAATATTATAAAAATATATTGCTGAAATAAAAACGTATGTTAAAATGGGTAATTTGGACGATGCAAGTCGGGTTATTGGCCGATAATTAACCTATCAGATTGTAAAATGATAGAATTTTATTTAAAATAATTGCCTTGTTATAAGACATCCCTTAACAATATGTATGGCTGTTATCATATGTGAACCCGGGTCTGAACTATCCCACCTCTGGTTCCCAGTGGGAACTTTCCCACCTACATTTATAGCCAGGTATATACGGTTTATAAATTAGTATATATATATAGCATATATAATATAGTTATATATATATATATATATATATATATGCAGTCAACTCCCGATAAATCGGACTCGCAAGGGACCGGGAAAAGTGTCCGACTTATCTTAGATTAAGAATATCATGCAAATAACATATGAAATGCGCAGCGCGAGTTAACTGGTTACCGAAATATGGAATTATGCAACAATCAGCAACATAAAATGTTATATTCAATTATATTACTTACTAGAATTATAATATTTATTATTTAAAGTAAACATTTCTGACAATTTATAAAAAGTCCGACTTATCCAGTATAACAATCATAAAAATGACTATAATATGTGTCCGACTTATAGAAAAGTCCGACTTATCCAATCCAAGTTATCTGATTTATCCGATTAATTTAACATGGAACTAGATACAAATCCAACCAAACCAACTAAATGTGTCCTACTTAACCGTTGTCAGACTTACCGAGAGTTGACTGTATATATATATACATATATATATATATATATATATATATATATATATATATATATATATATATATATAGGGGAAAGTAACCGAATACGGACACTCTCGGTATCTCAGAAACCATAAATCCTACACAAAAAATATTAATGAATAATATATTCATAATTATAAAAATAGTCTAAAAAAGTATTTTTTATTTTTTAATTATTCAAAATATTGCTAATATATCCAATAAACTGATTTTTTTATTACGTTTTTAAATTTATGAAAAAAAAATTCAACTTAAAACCTTCTCAAGAATATACAAATGTATCAATATAAAATATAACATTATATTATTAAAAAATAAAACATTTTAAAATTATATATCTGATTTCTATATTTGGTATCAAATATTCATTAAGTTATAAGCATATATCTTGAGGTCACATAGGTTCCTAATACAGACACTCTAAATGTCTTAATACGGACACCCTGTAACCAATAAACGCACAGCTTATGAACTATTCTGATTTTCATAAAAATCGCGTGCGTTATAATATTAATACTACCAATAAAGTTAATTCTAACAAAATTATTATTTAGACACTTAAATTGTATTATTAATTAAAAATAATAAAAATAAATAAAATATTAACTAATTAAATTACAATATATTTTTCATAAAATTAGTTATAAATAGCGTAATTGTAATTTGTCTGATTGATTCATCAATAATTTATAGTTTATCTAGTGGTATATAGGGTGTCCGTATTCCATAGAGAACGAAATCACTTCGTTCTCTATGCCGTATTCGGACATGGGCACCGAATACGGACACCCCCAATATCTATGGAATTAAATGATTAAATAAAATTTTAAAATTACAATAATATCTATAATCATATAATATTAATATATTGTAATTATTGAATAAAAATAATGAGTCATAAAATGTTAAGACAATTTATTGTTAAAGTGTCCGTATTAGGTTACTTTCCCCTATATATATATATATATATATATATATATATATATATATATACTACTACATTTAGATGATCACAGTTTCAGTTGAGATAAAGTTTTTCGGAAAGTAAACATATGTTACTTGTAGTGCACCTATATCTGCATGAAATAAATGTCAATGCAAATTAGTTAAAGTAGTGAAATATATGTTGAAATACTATTGTATTATATAATTTCAAAAGCAATTTTTTATTATTGTAATATAATAATTAAACATGTTACAAAATATGTATAAATTTAAAGTGAGCCTATTTATTTATCATATTTCTCGAAAATGGCTGAATATTTTAATGAAATTAATTTATTGTAAAATAAATTTATATTATTAAAACAAACACTATACATTCAATTGTTATTATATTCAAAATTTACATAACTTATCATAAATAAGTGATATATTTGTCAAATTTATAAGTAAATAAATATAATCTAAAAATATAATTAGAATATTTACTTTAAGTGAGTACATTTACTTTAGTGGTCAATATTAATATAAAATAAGTAAGATTAAGATTAATATATAATTAATTAGTTATACCAAATATTTTTCTTTGGAAATATATAACACTCATGCGAAATCGTGTAATTATATTTTGTATAGAAAATCAACAGCGCCACCTATATAGGTTCAATTTTCGGAACTATGTGTTGTTTATAATATAAATTTGTATCAAACTATGCACTTTAAAAATGAAAAATAATATGATTTACATTATTATTTTATTATAAAAACTAAGTGTTCATTACTAATATATAACAAATCAATATGATATGTTGGTTTTAAATGCTATACATATCAATGTGGCGAGTAAAAGCTAATTTATATTGCATGTAATTTAATAGACCAATGAAAATATTGAAGTATGCAAAACGCGGAAAACCTATCCTAATCTATTTGATCCTTCTAGCAACGTGTTGTATGAATACTAATCACGTTGCATAGATGGGAGTGTTATATCTTTGCATCGATTACAAATATTTGATTATACCGAGATCCTTGGTTATAGTTTATTAAGTTTGGATATATTTAGATGAATTAAGATAACAATATCTAACTAAATTATCAATAACATTATAATAATATTAAAGTTTAGAATATCAAATTAAATCATTAATTTAATTAATTAAATATATTGATATAATATAATTAATAAATATTCAGTATCATTATATTTACAACGTAGAGCTGTTCGCATATTATTTAACCATATCAATACATTCCATAATGGCGATTCTCGGGTGGTTGAAGTTTCGAGATATATGCAAGTTTCGTCTTCTTTGCATAAGGCGATATATATGGGAGTTCCGGAATACCTATCTAAGAGAGTCAGAATGCGAGCAAGTCGCAAATGACTATCTGTGTCGTCTCATCTATGTATGCTGATACTTCTTTCACTGTTGCTGCTCAAAGTACTGGAACAGTAGACTTCCCGCTGACTTACGTACCATATCACTTTTGTTACTTTCAAATGTCGACTATATTCACATATGTTATCATTATAATGTATTCTTTTAAAATTTATTATTATTCGTGTATTTATTTAGTTGTTTTATTATATCAACTTTACGCATATAAACGTCTTCATTGTTTCATATAGTGTTTTCATTGAGTCAATAAAGCTTTATATTATAAATATAAATAATTAATTGTATTAGAAGTTTACTTACAAATATTGAAATGTTATTTATTTAGTACAATATATTCCTGATATGATAACAAATTGAAAATACATTACAATGTAGAATTATATAACCTAAACTCTGCAACAATAAATCTTACTAACATAATAAAAATACTGAAGGGAATATGATATAACACATTTCATGGCATGCCTAAAAAAAGGCATTTTGTTATTAAATGTAAACCCAATGTTAATTTTTGTACCATGTCGATTTGGGTATCAATTAATTGATGAAATGAATTCATATCTATTTTTTCTTCTATATTTTTGTTTAATATATTATTATTTGTACTCTATATTTAAATATGTTAAAAAAAGAATGCGTACATCTATATATACTTCCCTGCGTGGATACACTAATAGTGTCATGTGACAAGCAATATGTGTTAAAATATCATCAGTGAAATAAGCTACACAACTTAGCTTCAGTGAGTATACGACTAAACAATTATGATGCTGCAGCCCCAACATACACTCTCGCGAATCTATCTTATTTTACTATATTAGATACAATGATTCGAGGATCTGTACATGCGTAATTCTCAATAGTTATTCATAGGATATGGATTAGGTATTATAGTTTTATAGAGGTGTTTATTTAGTGAAATCTGATTATTTAAATTGTATTTTAAATGAAACTAGCGGCCAAATTAACATTATAAATAAGACGTATAGAAGCGCGAATAATCCTGTCTACTTTTTTATATCATTGCTATTTAAAAAGTGATCCACAGTAATCTATTCTAGATAATAAAAGAGCATTGATAAGTTTTCTAGTAATGTGCGTAGATCAATATTTTCTAATATGGGCGATTCTAAGTAAATGGCAATTTGCTGACTTAGATTTGGCATTCATGTGATAACAAAATGATAAATAACAGTTCATAATGACACCAAGGTTATGGACTGAATCAGAAGGTTGTATCAATTTACCATAAATAATCACAGATGGGAAAAGTGTGAGTATTTGAGATACATTCAGTAGTTCAGTTTTCGATGTATTCACTAGAAGATCATTCATAAGTAGCCAATTCATGATTTCTGAAGTACACTCTAAGAGTTCTAAATTAGAGGTAGGCGAATTAATGGGAAGTTTGATGATCAGCTGAATATCATTAGCATACATAAGGTAACTAATGTTAGTAAACTTGTTAATAATATTAGATAGAGGACGATAATAAATAGAAAATAATAAAGGCCCGAGAACCGAACCTTGAGGAACCCTACTGGATATATAATTAGGGGGAGAAATCTTTGATTATAACAGATGAAGTACGATAAGTGAAAAATGAAATTAACCATCTGAGAGAAGATCCTTTAATGCGCACAGTGTATCAGTGTATCTAATATGTTTGAGATGCCGATTAATTATTTTAATTCTATAAATAATAATATTTTTCCTTTATTTTTTATAAAATAATAAAAATGATATTTATTTATGTAATATAAATAAATTTATTTGAGAATAACAACGTATAAAAATAAAATGATATTTATTAAAATAATTAAACAAATATATAAAAAATGAAATCAACAGAAATGAATTAATACCTCCTTTATGTGACCTGTTGAAAGAGAAGTAATCATTATATAATAATATATATTATAGTATAATAGTATATGTATAATAATATGTATAAGGGCTATACGATGATTAGTACTAACATCAAGGTAATGGATGCTGACTATATCTATTTTTACAATTATTGAAGAACCTATCCATAGTTGCTATGACTACCGATTCACCAATTTCTGTGTGTGCTTGCATCGTGGATTCTACAATAAGGGTTGCTGTGTTTCTGTATGGCTATATACAATAAGGTATTACAATAAGGGTTGTTGTATTGCTGTATGGCTATATTTTAGCTATATATTAAATAAGTTCTGAGGGTGATAGGGGAAGTGAGGGTGATAAGAGAAGTGAGGGTGATAGGGGTAGTGAGGGTGATAGGGGAAGTGAGGGTGATAGGGAAGTGAGGGTGATAGGGGAAGTGAGGGTGATAGGGGAAGTGAGGGTGATAAGGGAAGTGAGGGTGATAGGGGAAGTGAGGGTGATAAGGGAAGTGAGGGTGATAGGGGAAGTGAGGGTGATAGGGGAAGTGAGGGTGATAGGGGAAGTGAGGGTGATAGGGGTAGTGAGGGTGATAGGGGATGTGAGGGTGATAGGGGAAGTGAGGGTGATAGGGGAAGTGAGGGTGATAGGGTAAGTGATGGTGAATAAAGTGTATCAATGTAGAAACAATTGCGTGTGGTGAGGGTGATAGGGGAAGTGAATGTTAACAGTGCATATTCTATATATATTGTTATATTGTTATTTGGTGGAGTCGTTTATGCCATCCAGGAACTTAGATGAAGTTTTCACTTATAACCATATATGGCTCTAATGTTCCTTCGAAGCCGCTCTCATGTTAAGGCATCCATTGTTTTAACGAGAGCCGATTATTTATTTATACACAATTATATAAGATCACCTCTAAATAATATTTTAAGACCCATTTTATAAAATTATTAATGGTCCGGACGAGGCTATATGATGATCATGACACTATTTTTGTTCAATTAATGATGCTTTAAGTTAAATAATAACACACATTTTAAATCTCGTACCGTAGTTGTATTTTTTATGTTTATAAAAAAGTACATCAATTTTTATTTTTAACATTTTATTGAATGATAATTTATTTAAGAAAATATATAGTCGATAGTATAAAGTATAAATATTTGCTAACGATAACATATGCTATAGAAATAAACAAAGAATAATACGAAATTAACAAATTAAAGAAATTCAAATGTTTTATAGTTACTGTAAAAATAAATAATCGAAAATAATCGAAAATAGAAATAAATTATATAGTAAAAATAAACGAAAAATAAATGAAAATAGAAATAAAATATAGCGTGAAAATAATCTAAAATAGAAATATAATACATTGTTTTGTAAATGGCATCGAAATATTTGTATTTGTATATTATAATAATGGATTTATATAATGACATCACTGTTGATCTCTTTAATAACAATTTAATATCAACATATTTTAATATTTACCGTCATTTACAATATTTATTACAACATTTAAAGAAAGGAAATGATGGTATAAACTGTTATTAAATAAACGGTGAAATAAATAATTGGCATTTGACCTCTACTACACTTTACATATTACCGATGTAAACATTATTTCTATAACAGAAGAATTATTAATGTTTTAGTTTTCACATCATTTTTATATATTAATATATCATCATATATATTAATTTAATTTTATATTTTTATATATAATATATATATATATATTAATTGTATTATTAAATCATAAAAAGTGATTTCATTAGAAGTCAATAAAAGTAATATAATCATTCTTTAAATTGTTATGATATATATGAATATTTTTCTTAAATACTATATTCTTCTAATATATAACATTAATATATAGTAATTATTCACTATATTTTCCCTAATTACAATATTAGTTCTAGGATAATTATTTTTTAAAATAAAATGAAATTCCATTTATAATATTATACACCTACATATAACATCTTAAAATGAGGTAGGAAAATAAATCAGAATATTTTTAAAGGAAAACCTCCACAGAAATTGGTCATTTATTAACGATTATATCAAAATTAAAGAAATGTCATCGTATTTCTAATTTTTGAAGCCATATTGTTATATATATTGATTAATGAATTGGTTTTTGTCATATATACTTATTGGAGACTCTCTTTATGAGTATATATTACGAGATACTCTCTGGTACTTCATTTGAGCAGAAATTGTATTCGTTATATTGTACTTTCTGAACTCAATAAACTATTTTCATTTATTCATGCATTAGTATCAAATATAATCATTCTGTACAAATTATGAGAGGTAAAAATAAAATTAGGAAAATCATAGAAATAATATTATTGTTGTTATGCAATAGACATTACTCATAGGAACTATACACATCGTACATATTCTGTAAATGTCATGATTGTAGCTTAATGTTATATATATATATTATCAGGGTATTACAATTATCAGGGTTATTCTCAATACCTATATATATGTGTGTGTATACATCATTTAACAGTGGAATCCTTAATCAACAACATGTTAAATAACTATTAGTGTGTATACACTGAACTAACGTACTATCAATTGAGCGCAGTGGCTGTACTTTGAGAAGAAGAGCCGTTTGCTCAGGCCTGCCCATATTAGTTTATCTGCCATGATACGCAGGTATCTCGACACTGAATTGCCTGGAGTTAACTGGTAGAACCTCAACAGGTAGGTAACCTGTGGCAGAACGGCATGTTACAGTGTTCACTAGGAAAGACCGTCTTGTAAGTTAGCCTTCTAGCTCGTGAATATTATAATATATTTGTGAAGTTTTAGCATCGAATATTTGATATTGATAAAACGATAAGCATTTTAATAAAGATATGCATTCTGATTTAATGTAAATTCTTAGTTTACCTATGTGTATGTGCGTGTGAACTTTATCACAACAATGAAAATTCAGGCTATCATCAATATATTATAATATTAATAAAGTATGAAATTACATAACAATTTCAAAATTATTTTATTTTATATTGAATAGAACCCGGGTAGACATTAATGTAAGAGAGACATAAATACATAACAGGTAGACATTATGTGCACGATAGGGGTATGTATAATATAATTACAGATAGATTGTTACTATAGTTATATATAGTACTATAACTATAGTTATAAACCATACTTCCGTAATAATAACAATTAATATACTTGGAAGTGTTATTAGCGACGGTGTTTAAATAATAATAATAATATAATAATAATTATAATAGTAATAATAATAAAATAATAATAACATTTCGAATAATTATAGAAGTATAGTATTTGTAAAAAATTAAATGTAATACATAATTATGATAAAATTATAAATATAATTAATAATAGATCAGTTAATATATGGAATTAATTATATAATGATATAATAAAATCTGTATCTGTTTCATGTATGGAATAAATCATTATTATTACAGATTTTAAAGAAGGAAGTAATACTTTATTTTTGTTTGTTATGTATTATGTTTTTGTTATATATATATATATATATATCAGTGTTCATTCTAGGTTTCAGGGCAACTACCAACAACAAATTATTATAGGGCATTTAAATATATTTTACTAAGTGAAATTTAGGATGACATATATGGCTAATTTCGCCATCTATTTATAAATTCATTTATGATAAATAATATATTAGATGGACACTTATACCCTGAGGCAATTTAAACCTGTAACAATTGTTACTTACAAAAGCTACTTAGGAGACTTTTTGAATTAGAGATGTAAATAAATAGCAAATAAGTATTCGATTCGATTACTTATTATTCGTTTACAATTAAATGATTTACAAATTGTAATTCTAATACATTGATATCAAATAATTCATTTTATATTCAATCTCTCAACATTTGATTCATGAGATATTCAGATATTAAAAATTTGAAATTCAAGCATTTATAATATTGAAAATTATGTTGTCAAGATCTTATAATATTGAAAATTAGGTAGTCGAGATCTTATAATATTGAAAATTATGTTGTCGATATGTCTTAATATTGAAAATTATGTAGTTGAGATCTTATAATATTGGAAATTAGATGGTTGATATGTTATATTGAAAATTAGGTAGTCGAGAAGTTATATTTTTAAAATTAGATGTTCGAGTAGTTTGATATATAAGTAATTTGGTTCTCGATAAGTTATAATATTATGATTATTGTAATATCATATATATAATTATATATTTATTATAATAATGTAATAGTAACTCTATCAAACTTATATATATATACACTTATTTTGTTATATAAATGTATTGGTAATATTACTAATCAATCGAATAGTATATTTATAATTTAAACTTTCATATTATTATAATGATTATTATAAGCATAATGATATATTTCGCGAGAAACACCTGTATACTATTATGTTAAGTATAAGGATTAGTTATTTGCTTGGAAATGTATTTATAGGAATATATAAATAAATAAGTTTCTATATAATACAAATTATAAGAT
Organism: Osedax fenrisi; assembly: GCA_964019155.1. Taxonomy (NCBI): domain Eukaryota; kingdom Metazoa; phylum Annelida; class Polychaeta; order Sabellida; family Siboglinidae; genus Osedax; species Osedax fenrisi. Next base: position 2,073,845 of record OZ025244.1, read on the forward strand.
ACTAAATATATAATATATATAGTAATTATTTTCATTAATTATATATTATATATATATACAATTAACGATATATAATATATCATACTTATAAATACTTAAAAATACTTATAGGTAGATAAAAATATACAAAAATACCTATATCTATATTAATATTATTATATCATACTGGTACACATTATTATATATAATTTATATAAGATATTTTAATTTCATAATATAAAAAATTAATTAGAATGTATATTATTATTGTATTGATTATTAAAATGTAATAATTTGTTTGCACATTGTTGTTAATATCTTTTGTTTAAATACAAATTAAAAAAAACATAATATGAATTGTATTATATAATTTAATAAGCTTTCCAGTGATACCAATTTTATCATAATAAAATCAATATAAAATATATCATGCTCATGTATCAACATGCAGTACGTACTCCAACGGTTGATTTTAAATTCAATATATATAATAACTAATAAGTAGTATAATACATGATATTTATGACATTATATTTTAAACATTATATATTATATATAAGAATAATAATTATGATAAGTATGATAATTAATATATAATATGATATTATTAAATATTAATGTAATAATAAAAATAATAATTTTAAATTTAATAATTAGATTATAATACATTTAAAAAGTATACAGTTTAATTATTATGAATATAAAAAACAGTGAACTTATTAATAATATTGGTGATTAAATGTTTCATTATTTTTATATTTTCATGGTTTTTAATATGTCATATATCACTTTAATATTACGTTTTAAAATAGGATTTTGAATAAATATATAAAAATTACAAATTTTAAATAAAACAATCATGTGATTTATATATATTGGGAGAAAAGAATTGGAATAAAAATAATTATTAAATTAATTTTCATATATTATTATAAATATAAATTGGTAGCAAATTCACTACCCAATATTTAAAGTTTGCTACCCAATTTTCATTTTGGGTAGTGAATTTGTTACCCAATCTAAAAATAGATTATTCTAAATATAGATCAAGCAGTTTATTATCATATTTCATATTTAATTTGTATTTTAATCTAAATTGTTTGTTTATATAAAATATCAAACAGATATAACAAAGGGCAAATAGTATATATTCGCCATTATTTGAAAAATAATGAATTTATCCTAATGTTATGACAGAAGTTATTCATATTCTCCATTATTTTAATACTTAAATAATAATAGAATAATAATAATACATTTAATCGCCATTTTATAAATATTTATTGAAAATCTGCCATTTATTAAATACAAATTCTTCATTATTTTAATACTTAAATAATAATACATTTAATCGCCATTTTACAAATATTTATTAAAAATCTGCCATTTATTAAATAATAAATTCTTCATTATTTTAATACTTAATAATAATATAATAATAACACATTTAATCGTCATTTTATAAATATTCATTGGAAAACTGACATTTAATAAATAATATATTCCTTTAATTATAGATATAACACATTTAATTAATGATATTACAAGTATATTAATAATAACTTAATAATTAAACTTGATCCATATAATTATATATTTAGGGCAGCTACCCACAAAATTAGGGCACTTCCCAATTTGGGTAGCTGGGTAGCTCTAGAATGAACACTGATATATATATATATGTTTCAAATGTATTATATTATTAAAATAAAATATTAATAATTTACTATTATTTCAGATTATAGTGATAGGTATTATATTGTTTGTTTCGTAATATTATTGGTTTGTTTTATTATTAATGTATTCTGTTTGTGTATAGGTATATATTGGTTAATTTTATTTGTAACGTGTTCTGTTTGTATATATATATATATATATATATATGTTTCAAATTTATTATACAATTGAAATATAAAATTAATAATGTCTCACTAAGTAAAGTAATCAGTGATAGTGGTTAGATTATAGTTTGATTATCATCATGATTTGTGATTAACTGATCACAATACGATTACAATCATATTACAATCATGGATAAGCAACTATGCTTTGATTATAAACTACACTTCTAAATCATTGATTGTAATACGATTATAATCAATGATTGTTAACTGATCACTAACATAGATTCACGATCAGTTGGTAATCATTGATTGTAATACGATTGTAATCAATGATTGTTAACTTATCACTAACATAGATTCACGATCAGTTGGTAATCATTGATTGTAATACGATTGTAATCAATGATTGTTAACTGATCACTAACATAGATTCACGATCAGTTGGTAATCATTGATTGTAATACGATTGTAATCGAATCAAAATCTGTGATCGTAATCAATACATAGCCCCATTATTGTAATCTGATTACTTGTTGGATTGTAATCCGATCTTTGATTACTTTACTAACTGGGGTACTATTATTACATATTTTGATAAGTATTACATTATTTGTTTGTTTCATTCTATTATAGAATTTATTTGATTTTTAACATATTCTGTTTATAATATATTTAAAAGTAATCTTTTCAATATAAAACTATATAACTAATAATTTAATACTATTACAGGGTACACAGATAAGAAGAATTCAAATAAGTTAAAGTAGAAATTGAAATTTTCGTGGCCATTTACATAAAAATGTATTTTATTTCTATTTTCGATTATTTTTCGTTTATTCGATAATCTTTACGCTATATTTTATTTCTATTTTCGATAATTTATCTTTATTTTTACTATACAATTTATTTCTATTTTCGATTATTTTTCATTTCTTTTTACGTTAACTGTAAAACGTTTTAATTTCTTTAATTTTTTAATTTCATATTATTCTTTGTTTATTTCAATAATGTGTGTTATTTTTAGCAAATATTTATACTTTATACTTTCGATTATATATTTGCTTAAATAAATTATCAATCAATAATAATAATAATAATAATAATATTAATAATAATAGCAATAATAATAATAATAATAGTAATAATAATAACATGTTGTAATATTCCTTATGAAAGCTACGAACCAAGGCTGATAAATCTTAAATTGGAATCATTAGAAATAATAAGGAAACGATTTTATATTATAATGACATATAAATTAGTTTATGGGTTAGTTGACATTGATTAATCATCTATACTTAATATTAAAACTAATTCATCAACTCACAGCGTATAATAATTGATAATTCGCGGTTGGATGAAATTTATTGAATAATAAAGTTGCAAAACAATGGAATCGTCTTGATGAATCGATCATCAAGACGATCATCGAGTCAACATCTTTAACTTCATTTAAAAATAAAATCAAAATTAAGTAATATTATATATTTTAAGTATTTATAATTATTTATATTAACTATTATTATAAATTATTATTTTTTAATAATATTTATTCCTTAATTATTATATTAAAATTTATTTATGTTATTATTTATTTACATTTTGTGGTCGTTTTTAGATTTTATTTATATGTATTATTTAATCTTATATTATCTTTATATTATTTAATTAATTCGCAATAAAATTGAATTGAATAATATTAATATTAATAATAATAATAATAATAATAATATTAATAATAATAATAGTAATAATAATAGTAATAATAATAATAATAATAGTAATAATAATAGTAATAATAATAATAATATTAGTAATAATAATAATAATAATAAGAGTAATAATAGTTATTGTAATAACTGATATAACAATAATAACAATGATAAAAATAACTAATGAGAGCGAATGATAAATTATAATAATAATGGAGGTTAAATATTAGATTTATTAGAATCTATTGATTATCTAGTGTATCTCTATATTTAGTGTATTCTATTGTGTATTGATACTTAATGTTAAGGGCAAGGTTTGCTGCATGTAAAATATAGGGCAACGTAGATCAACAAAAGGATGTGAATTTCATAACGATAAAACAATTTAAAAACAAATGTTGTTAAGGTAACAATAATATGCTTTACCTGAATCTGTCACACCTATGTATCCACTTTGTCTATGTATTCAGCAGATTTAAAAACACTAATAAGAATATCGCGCATTCTAAAGATAGTAACGATCAGATAACGATGATAATGCGTAGTACTAACATAAACGGAGAATACGCCGGAATCAGCGAGTTTATCGTTTAAAGCTTCCAACTGAGTATTCGTGCTGACGGGTTCCATAGAGAACTCCTCATTTTGCATGTTCCTCGTTAACAGGGAAAGCATGTGTCTTTGATTCTGAAGGATTTCATCCATCTTCAACTCTAGCATCGTCATTCTCTTATCTGTGGGTACATGTATGTCATGTCATGTGTATAATAAATGCATACACTCATATATATATATATATATATATGTATAATTATATATATATATATATATATATATATATATATATATATATATATATATATATATATATATATAAAGAAATTACTATGAAGAACTAATAACATATAAGTATCTAAGTTTATAACTAACTTTATAAGTATATAAGTATCTAACTATCTAAGATATATATTCTTATATTATTATGATCAGCAATGATTATAAAATATAACCTTAACAATACATCACAGCCGCACACGCTTTACTAACTTATATTGGATTCACCTTGTTGAAGAGTTTCCAGGTTAGGTTTGATATCCTCTGTAGGTAATGTACTTAGGTAATGTAGTTAGGTAATGTACTTAGGTAATGTACTTAGGTAATGTTCTTAGGTAATGTACTTAGGAAATGTTCTTAGGTAATGTAGTTAGGTAATGTACTTAGGAAATGTTCTTAGGTAATGTAGTTAGGTAATGTACTTAGGTAATGTAGTTAGGTAATGTACTTAGGTAATGTTCTTAGGTAATGTACTTAGGTAATGTAGTTAGGTAATGTAATTAGGTAATGTAGTTAGGTAATGCACTTAGGTAATGTACTTAGGTAATGTAGTTAGGTAATGTACTTAGGTAATGTAGTTAGGTAATGTACTTAGGTAATGTAGTTAGGTAATGTACTTAGGTAATGTTCTTAGGTAATGTACTTAGGTAATGTAGTTTGGTAATGTACTTAGGTAATGTAGTTAGGTAATGTACTTAGGTAATGTTCTTAGGTAATGTACTTAGGTAATGTAGTTAGGTAATGTACTTAGGTAATGTAGTTAGGTAATGCACTTAGGTAATGTACTTAGGTAATGTAGTTAGGTAATGTACTTAGGTAATGTAGTTAGGTAATGTACTTAGGTAATGTACTTAGGAAATGTTCTTAGGTAATGTAGTTAGGTAGCATCGATAACATAATGATTCACCTATTCTATAATGACATGGATAGTGATAATAGTCTATAATGATACTATGTTTAATGTATAATGCATATTTAATTATCCAATCTTTAATCTAATATTTATAAAATGTATATTCTTAAATTGAATGTAAATATATATAATCTACAAACAAATGTATCAAATATTATTATATAGTATTTTAAATGTTATTACTTTTATTTATACTAATTTAATAAAATCGCTATTCAATAAACATTCAACGTTTATAAAACGTATAACATTTGTTTACGAACCTAGAATGTGTTCATTAGAAGTATCAGTGCTTCCCTCTGTAGTGAAGTGAAGAGCATAAGATAACACATCACATCACTGATACATGAACATTATTACTAGGGGTACTAGGTAGTAGTAATACATCTATAATGTTAGATTAGTAAATATTAATGACTTATAATATACATTAGTTACCATGATATTCTTCTCAATATTATACAATAGATTTAATGACATTATATATATAGTCTCTCTTTATAATTTATATTATAGTAGATATTAAAGTAATTTATTAAGAATATATTTATAATACATGTTTAGCAAAACATAGATAAATACATCAATAAAGTATTTCCAGTTCACTTAACTTGATTTTTATTGTCAAAGAAATAGGAGCTATAATTTAAAATATCACATTTCTTACTCTGATATATTATAATATCGTATATAATTACATTGTTTTTAATATATATATGACAAACTATTTTATTTAGAGAATATAACTATTTAACCAATTTATAATCAAATGTGTACTAAATACAAAGTATTATGCTGAGTCATCAGTTAATGTTGACATCAGTGACCCACCGAGCTCTAGGCATGGATCCGATGCAGAGAAGATATATAGTACACATATAGTATAGTATATAAAAGTATTGTGAATGAATGAATAGTTCTACTACTATAAATGCATGACAATGAATGATATTCGTAATGTCATGTTATAATTCCTCTAACGCTAGCTATATCACAGAATACTCTATGTATTTCTCTAATGAGATGATCAGCATGAGTGAAGTATGAAGTTAGTTTACCATTAGTAGTGGTCAAGTAATACCTTCATCAACGCATTAACGCATTAACTATATGCAAGTCTACACAAATATTACTATTATATTATTATCAAATGTTATCAATTCTAAAAGTAAGCTCTTTTAAATATATCTATGTAAGTAGAATTCTATCTAGATATATGTTCAATTTTAGGTATTTGTTTTATTAACCAGATTAATTAAAACCTATTTTATGTTGTAAGAGTTATAAATATTATTTTAGATTTTACAAAAAAATATATTTAAATATAAATATTTATAATTATTATAAGACAAAATAAACATATTATATATATAACACATTATATGTCATTCATTCTTTATATTAAAGTATATTATTACCTATATGAAAGGGTATTTGATCTTGTACTTTTCTTTTTAAAGACCGTCCTATCAATAAAGTATAATATTATTAACTAAAGAATTAATAAAGAGAAATATTATCATAATTATAATATTAATAACAATGAGAAATCAACAGTATAAATACGAAATAAATAATTTAATAATTTAATAACTTTCTATAGACATTATATAAACCATGATTTCCAGAGAAAGACATGGAATCGTATGTTTTCAATATAAATTTCAAAATGTTGATAGCCTCAGAATACGTCTCTACATAAGTTAGTTAGTAAACACAAATATATGTATATATATATATATATATATATATATATATGTATATATGTATATATATGTGTGTGTTTATATATGATTTAAGTTATAATTATTAATTTTAAAGTATTTAAATATTTTTTTTAAATATTTTAAAGTATTTAAATATCATTTGTAAACCACATTTATTACAGATGTTAATTTGATATTGTTTCCAGGTGGATAGTGGGAATTCGTTATGTTTGATCATCAGCTTGATGAGACTTTCAGACATGGTACTTGCAGGTGGATATTTACATAGCAATACCTATCAGTGGTGTATTCATTATTATAATAATGATGATGATAATGATGATGATAATGATGATGATGATGATGATAATAACGGTGATGATGATAATGATGATGATGTTGATGATGATGATAATGATGATGATGATAATTATGATGATACTGATAATGGTGATGCTGATGATGATGATGATGATGATGATAATGATGATGATGATAATGATGATGATAATGATGATGATAATGATGATGATGATGATGATGCTGATAATGGTGATGCTGATGATGATAATAATTATAATAATATTATTACTAACAATGATGATACCTAGATATAGACGAGATAATGATAATGCCCTACTGCGTTACAGCACTAACAGTGTCGTCGTTATTACTCGAAGGTTGCAGCAGCCAGTTGTCTGCAATAATAGCATAGGAGTCAGTCTCATGAAACTTCACAATCGAGATCATCCCTCACTGTATACTGTGTGTGTGTTCATTAATACACAACTAATCTATAATGAAATAGACTCTGGTTAGTAGTAGTGTAATTAGATTAAATATATTATATTAAATTATTAATTAAATATTTAATATGTTGGTATAATGAGTACATCTGTTGAGAATGATTGTTGATAATAATAGTATTTAGTTTGTCATGATAAAGAGTGCAAGTGTCCTACTGTGTGTGTGTGTGTGTGTGTGTGTGTGAATGTGACTATGATAAGTTGCCTTAAACCACATATCTCATACTAACATGTATAACTAATTGTATGAAACCTACTACAATTAGATGTCTTAAGGGGATGTCACATACCTTGTTTTGGTGAACAAAATTTTTTATTTAACATTTTTTTTATTTCATATAGTACTCAGAGTATATTATAGAGTACTGTACTCTATATGTTTTTTAATATCTGTAAACAAATTATTCATTCTAGAAATGACATAAAAAGTGGTGTATCATTATATATAATATATTCAGATGCTGAATAATTAATAAATAATTAATTCACACTGATAGTGCATGTATAAAGGCTATTATTATTAAAACTATTATAGCTATATTATTAATTTTTTTTTTGTATTTTACAAATAAAATATATTTATATATTCCCAGATATATCTTTCATAAATATTATATTCTAATGATTGTAAAAATACAATTTATATATGATAAATGACAATACATAACAATTTATAACAGTCATTTATATATATATATATATACATATTAGGCTATATATAATAAATATAATAACATATGTCTATGCTGGTATACATGTATTATAAATAAAATACAAAAAAACAGATAGATTCAATGAATAGAATTCTGCACTATTAATAGACTATTCATAGACCAAATGCTACCTATCTATTTACATGGTAAACTGTGAAATATGTGCTATCACCTGCCCTTAAAACACATATCTCATACTAGCTTGTATAACTACAGGTATTGTACTTACTATATATGTATATATATATATATATATATATGTATGTGGTATCCTTTCTTGAACTCATTATAAAACTATATTTAATTGTATCTATGTTTCATATGTATTTATTATTTATTTATAGCAAAGATTTTATTTTTCTAAGGAATTATATAACACTAATGTAAAATCGTGTAATTCTATTTTGTATATAAAATATCTACAGCGCCACCTATATCGGGTTAATTTTAGATACTATGTACTGTTTATAATGTAAATTTGTATCTGTATCTTAGAAATGATACGTTTAAAATGTTAAACAATATTTAGTATTATTAGTATTTATATGAAAAAACTATGTGTTCATTACTAAAATATAACAAAGTAATAGGATGTGTATGTTTTAAATAATATACATATCTATATGGTGAGTAAAATCTAATTTATATTGCATGTATTTAATAGAGCAATGAAAAAATTGTAGTATGCAAATCGCAGCAAATCTAAATCTATTTCAGTGATTTCGATACTACTGCTAGCAGCGGGATGCCTGAATATTAATATCATTGTGTAGATATATCTTCGCTTCACAATATCTTTGTTTATAGTATATAAGTAAACTACATATTATTCATTATTATATTTTAAATCTAATTTATTGTTATTAATTCGTAAAATTTTTATTATTTTTAACTGATTTATATTTTTTTTTTATTTTATATTTTTTTTTACACAATAGAGAACATCTAATTTTGTGTCTAAATACACATTCATTCATTCATCTGCTGTAAAATACATAATAATTCACTGACATAATACATGTATAATAGCATACTGTCACTACTATGTGGGTGTCTAGATTACAGGGAACATATTGCAGCGGTAATGTTCAACTTGATACAACAGAGCAACTAATCAGATCATGTTTATTGTATCAAACATATAATAACGGTTTGAAATGTTCATTTATTGATTATTAAATCAATATCCTTGCTTAAATCATATTCTTATTTCTAATACATAGTATGTATTACATATATATATATGGAAATGATATTTTCAATAACATAAATTTATATTTTATAATATTTATGTTATATCTATATTTTGGATATTTAAATTGATTTCTATAAATGAAATACTCAATTATATATTATTTTATAACATAATATGATATATGTATATATATATTCAGACCAGTTAGGACTAAGAACTAATGTCAATTATTCTTATTTTAATTCGAATTTAATGTTATTAATTCGAAAAATTAATTTTATTATTTTCTAATTAACTGATTTATATTTTGTTGTGTATTTTGTTAATTTATATTTTTGTTTACACAATAGAGAACGTCCAACGTTATTTTTGTGTATAAATAAACATTCATTTATTCATTCATATATAGATTTATTTTCATAAAACTTAAGCCATATCTAAATTAAATACCCATAATCATCTAATAAACATATCAGTTACAGAAATGTAGGTTTAACAATATAAATATATAATATTTAAATTTTTAATTATAACCATATGTAATATACCGTTACAAATGTTTATTTATAAAATATGTTAGGTTTATTTAAATAAAGAGCTCAGGATTTAGGCAATCTGTGCCATTAACAATATATATGATATATATAATATATCTAATGAATAATACATATACAATTATTCAAAATAAGTATCTGTATGTAATAATGAGGGTCGAATTTACTGAAATAAATAAACCACCACTCAATTATGATAGGGGAACGTTGTATTTTACATCCATTTATAAATCAAAAGCAAGAAAAACCATACACTATATTATGTTATAATCTGTTATAAAACATATACACAGAATTACAATATGGAATAAATATAATATAATATTTTACAAACCTCCACGTGTCAAGGTAAAATCAGAAATGAAATAATATTATTAAATCTATTTTGGTTCAGATTATATTACTTCTACGCGACGGTTCATTGGTCTAACCAATTCTATACACTAAATAACCCTAGATAAAAAACACAAAAATCAATATATAATACAATCAACATTTCTACTTTTAATTATTAAATAACAGAAAACAAAAATATAACCAATTTAAAATATATAATAAACTAAATAACATTAACTAAAAATACAAAAATCACTAGGCGAAATAAACATTTATAATTATTACATAATACACAAATAAATAAAATAACTAAATTAAAAATATATGATATAAACTTAAAAATAACTATACAACTATATAACCAAATTTCAGACTGTTACATACACCCATTCTAATTTTAAAAATGTACATTTATAACATTTTAAAACTTCACTCACTAAGTTTTATATGTGTACTACCCTATAGGGTATATCTATTATATACGATCGGTACACCATTCAATTTATCACATCTACTATAAACTTTTGTAATGGACTTGTCATAGTTTTAAAATCTATCATGAATTTACTATAATATACTAGCGTATACACTACAAAACCAATACAAGATCTTAATTCCTTCATTCCCATATCTGGCCATTTCCTAACTACCTCTACCTTTCCTTCACCTGAATCCTCTATACCTTCACTATTTTCTACTCTAATTTTTAACCATGGAGAAGGTTCCTACTTTTATATTATCTATTGTATTTAAGAAACTATTCGGAATGATAGATACTTGACTACTCGTATCAATCAAATATTCTATCTTATTCTCCTCTATGCATCCTACTTTACTCTCCTCTTTATATTCTACTTTACTAACACACTCACCAATCAATTGATGGCTATCTACAATTTCCTTTGACCCAATTATCGATGTTTTCTCTTTTACATCTACTCTACAAATACTACTTATATGACCTAATATATTACATCGAGAGCACCTAACTTCTCAAATATAGTTATCTACATGACTTCTACCATAATTTTTCTTTGGACTACACGACCTTAAAGATACATTTCTATCTATAATCTGACCATCCTGCCAATTACGTTGACTACTCCCTACCTTAACACCATAACTCTCATATGTATCCGTCTTCGATACTTCCTCCCAACTATCAATAAATTTCCTCAATTCCTTAACTGAGATATCCTTCTCCAAACTACACATAGCCTGCCTTAATCTTATATTAATTTGGTTTCTTCTAATACTCTCTACAACAATATCCTCCCACTGATTATCTACTTTTTGTAATTCCATACCTAATTTTAATAATTTATCTGAAAACTCAATAGAAGTCTCATTATACCCTTGCTTAGTACCCATCAACTTATAAATAATCTCACTCCTATTTCTAATTCTCAGATAACCTTCTTGCAAACTATACTTAATTCCTTTTATTGTAGTTAGATTATCCCCTAACATTGACAAATACAGTTTAGCATCTCCGGTGACATGATATAACGCATACGGCGCCGCCTCCTCTCCCTTTATACCTAATAAACTAATACACTCATCCAAATCTCTCAACCATTCATCTACATCACCTTCCCCATTGAACTTACTTAATCTGTACATAACTCCCTTGCATATTCACAACTAAACTACTACGCAATTACATAACATATAGTATACTATAATTAAATGACAAGGAAATATGCATAGAAATATCAGTCGCGTAGTAATAATATAATCTGAATTATTGTAATCAAAATTTTAAAAAAATAATTTAAACGCAGAAATTTGTAACGAACCAATTCAATATCCTAATACGACGACAATAATCGGTGACTTCCACTCCTTGACTCCTTTAACAGTTCCGTCTGCATTCAATCAGCTCCGCTAGCTCTCCACAAACTCCGTCCGTAGTGTATGGTTTTTTTTCAAATGAAAACATAAATATAAATAAAGAGTAAAAATGTGCAATTTTTTAAAATACAATCAATCAATCAATCCCGCCGCTGTCACCAAATGTAATAATGAGGGTCGAATTTACTGAAATAAATAAACCACCACTCAATTATGATAGGGGAACGTTGTATTTTACATCCATTTATAAATCAAAAGCAAGAAAAACCATACACTATATTGTGTTATAATCTGTTATAAAACATATACACAGAATTACAATATGGAATAAATATAATATAATATTTTACAAACCTCCACGTGTCAAGGTAAAATCAGAAATGAAATAATATTATTAAATCTATTTTGGTTCAGATTATATTACTTCTACGCGATGTTCATTGGTCTAACCAATTCTATACACTAAATAACCCTAGATAAAAAACACAAAAATCAATATATAATACAATCAACATTTCTACTTTTAATTATTAAATAACAGAAAACAAAAATATAACCAATTAAAAATATATAATAAACTAAATAACATTAACTAAAAATATAAAAATCACTAGGCGAAATAAACATTTATAATTATTACATAATACACAAATAAATAAAATAACTAAAATTAAAAATATATGATATAAACTTAAAAATAACTATACAACTATATAACCAAATGTCAGTCTGTTACATGTAAAATTTTCAACTGTTATAATATGGGCTTAAACTATATTGTTCATATTGGTTACATATATGTAATTTAACTTACACAATATAGGCAGTATATTATGGAAGAGTAATATATTTAATGTGAATAAGATAGTATGTTAATTATGTGAATGAAAAGAAAAATACACTACTATGGTTAGATAATATGTTATATTATTATTAAATATAATAATAGTATTAATATATAATATCACTAATACAGAGATATGATCATTCATTTATTTTGAATATATATATATATATATATATATATGATTTGTAATGATATGCAATGGTGTAGTATATTCTATAATGCATAATTATAATAACTATAGAAACACATTATTACACAGGGATGTGATAGCTCACACTCCATTTCACAGTTTACTATGTCAATAAATAGGCAGCACATGGCTTGTGATTCTATTCATTGAATCAATCCATTTTTTTTATATTGTATTATAATTTATAATATATGCATGTATACCAGCATAGACATATATTTATAATATTTATTATATATATAGTTTATTGTGTATATATATGTATAAATGACTGTTTTAAATTGTTATATATTGTCATTTATTATATATAAATGTTTACTATTATTAGAAAATAATATTTATGAAATATATCTCTATGGGAATATATAAACATATGTTATTTATATAATATAACAAAATTAATAATATAGCTATAATAGTGTTTATAATAATAGCCTTTATATATGTACTATTATAGGGTTAACACATCAACTCCGTTTTAAATTTATGTGTAAATGCGGTTGCATGCGTTTTTTCGTGCATGGAATATTCTCTTTTTCTGCTTAAATTTCGAATAGTCATTCATATCGATTGCGTATATTTTCATGCGTTTTTCAATGACAACTAGTATTTCCCCCTATATTAATATATAATAAAATATAAAAATAAATATATAAATCTTTCAAACATTATTTTAACATTATTCGCCTATACTTTACATTACAAAGTTTTATTGTACTTAAAATTAACAAATGTATATAGCCTAAATAAACTGAATTCATTCGTATATACTCTTGTATAATATTAATAGTATAATATTAATCAGTATACTATTAATAGGATATTATTAATTAGTATAGTATTAATTAGTAGAGTATTAATTATTATAATATTAATTAGTATAGTATTAATTAGTATAATATTAATTAGTGTAATATTAATTAGTATAATATTAATCAGTATAATATTAATCAGTATAATATAAATTATTGTAATATTAATTAGTATAATATTAATCAGTATAATATTAATCAGTAATAATACAAAAATAAAATTGTTCATTGGGTCATGGTATATTTTTAAATTAAAAGTTGTTAAAAAAATAGTCACGATGAAAAAAGTTTGGGAACCACTGATCTATATGAAGAATACATTTATTAGAATAATAATAGAAACATTATATATGAAGAATACATGTAATACATTAGAATGATCATTCTATAAATTTGGATTTATAAATGTATAAATGTATTGTTCATATATTATTATTAACTTCTATTATTACTATATACACTGTTATTATAACTTCAAATCTAATGTATTTATTGTAAATATATACAGTTTATATATTTATATTATAAATAAATAATTGATTCAGAAAACCAGATTTTATCATTTTTATAGATTTCAATTCAAAATAAAATGAATTTCTATGGAAAATCAAAACAATAAAATACTGTGAATAAAATGATTATTTTCTGGAATATTACTTTTAATAATTCTTTATTAATAATAAATATTCAGAGATATATGCATAGATATGTATTTTACATATTTGGTAAACTATAAATCTAGGGGTATATGAGATCAAAGAAAATGAATTTATTGAAAAAATATATATATATATATAATTTTTATTATTAAAAATGATTCAGTATTATTTATATATTGTATACAATATAATATAATAAATAAGTTATATATAATTTATATTTTTAATTTTAATAAATATAATTTATTTTATTTTATTGCTTTGTTAGATCTAATAAGATAAATATTTATTTTAAAGATATTAATAAGAATTTATTCATTGAATATTGATTATTGATTATGCATTTATTTAATAAATTTTAGTTTTTGCATTTATTTAATAAATTTTAGTTTTTGCAATTACACCAGAATGTGATACTATATTGATGATGCTGTGAAATGATGCTTATACCATTCTCAAACGATACTGATGTCAAATGATACTGATACGATACTGAGACCACTGTCGAATAATACTGATACTTAGACTTAGACTTAGACGCTGTTCACCATAATGATGCTTATTTTTTTAGAAAATGTAACAACCCTAATATATATAAAGAAAAGTGTGTACAAAAATCAATGTAAAATATAAATTAATTTACATTCGATTTTATTCGCATCACTAAACAATTTATATATTTTACATGTAACTATTGGCTAATGTTTTTACCTAAAAAATATGTAAGAGGTTACCAAAATCAGACGTATAGATTGTTATATATATCCGTATAGATGTAAGAGTATATTATGCACTGATATTAATTAAGTGTAGATATCGTATTTTAATGCGTGGTATGTCTGGCATATAAATACTATGATGCGTGCATCTTATTTCTCCTTCTAACAAACGCCCGGATAAAAATTATATATATAGACATTGATACGGCTGTTTTGGTGAGCCCCATTATCTAATTGTGTACTTATAAAGTATTATAATGTTACATTAAATCATTTAATGAGTAAATATAGATGTAAATTCAATCAGATATTTCATATTATATTAAGAATTATTATTTTTTTAAATAAATATTATTTTATTCAAAAATGAATTTATTAATATATTTAATATTCATTAATTATTTGTCTAATATCATATTACATTTTATTGACATCGTTTATCTTTATTTATAAATATTTTGAATAAATTATAACCATTTTGGGGGAATCATGTTGGACAGCACATGTTAACTAGTAAATAATTACAAGGCAGGTGTATAACATCTGGTTATTTCGAGAGTTCAATGTGTTCAGGGTTCTAAAGCATTGATGCAATGATTGAACTAGAACATAATAGCCATAACATAATAGTTATGCTCTACTGCATAAGCTAATATATTCTGAATGACTAACATCTATATGAATAGAATATATACACACACACATATGTGTTTGTATATACAATTGATATAAAGAAACTTTCTTGACATTGATGGTATACACTCATATGCCAATTTATATATATATACAGTTATGTCCTTAATAATATATACTAACTATATACTGTTATAAAGTGATGTCCTTAATTAATACATGTGACATATATATATTACAAATGCACATACATTGTCTGTATACACACATACACAATTATATATATATATACACATATATACCCCATATCATATATATATATATATATATATATATTCATATCACGTTATGATACTACGCAGTATTGCATACTCGTAGATATCCATATTTCAACATATATATTATGTGCCCATATATAGACACATATACGAATGTCCCTACCATGCTGGGTTAATTCCACGACTTATTATTGACAACGCACGCTTCTCTGGAATGCGAGCGCGCGCGATATTACGTAATCGAAGTCGCGCGCATTCCTCGATAATTCCGTAATATGGTATTAAACGTATAGGCGTGCATTCCACGCTCCCTATAAGAACTCCCGGGTTTCTACACTCGGCGGTCAGTACTCCACACTCCTCGCTTCACTATATCGCGATCCTTGCTGGCCACACCGGCACCCCATGGGCCTGGGTCCCAGGTGCTGATCGAACAAGAGGCAGTATCCATACTCCTCGTTCCCCGAGACCACAATCCTCGTCGCCGCACAGGCCGAGTTCGTCGGCTGCATCCGAGCCGAACACTAGGTCCTCCTCCTCAGCCTCCACCGCATCTTCTCCATTCCATCGTTCGTCTTCGTCGCTGAGCAACTGCTGCTGTAGGAGTAGGTGCTGTCTACATTTCGTAGGGGTCGGTCGCGAATTTCAAGAACCTCTCTCCGAACCTGAGAGTTCCGTCTGCAATGGAGTCTAGTTCAAAGTAGCTGGACAGTAGGTTGTCGGGTACCCTCCAGACCCCGTCGGCAGAACTGTTGCCGCGGATCTACGGCTGCGAGAAGTTCTACGAAGTGGACGTGGCTTCGTGTTACCGGCCGTACACATTGAAGATCGTGCACAACTATAAGAACGGCGTAGTAAACCTGTCTGAAGAGGTACGCGACTTGGTGCACGGCTACGTGTTCCCCGAGGAGAAGATCATGTTCAACAATCGACGGATGAGTATCAATGCCTACGTGATCTGCCTACAAGACGACGACGAGAAGCGCAGCCTCGACAACTACCCGCTAACTGCGGCGAAGACGATGAACATCGAGGAACTACGCTCGGTCGTTGAACGTAGCCGCCTCACGCCAGCCCTTCTACAACGACGCCAATTTGAACACCGCGTACTACACTATCCAGCACCGTAATCAGCCTATCACGGGGGTACCGAGTTCTGAGATACACACCGTAACTAAGCCCTCCGTGGAGTGGCTGCGAGTGTTCATCACGACCGAGGCCCACCGACGAGTCTGGAGGGTACCCGACAACCTACTGTCCAGCTACTTTGAACTAGACTCCATTGCAGACGGAACTCTCAGGTTCGGAGAGAGGTTCTTGAAATTCGCGACCGACCCCTACGAAATGTAGACAGCACCTACTCCTACAGCAGCAGTTGCTCAGCGACGAAGCAGAACGATGGAACGGAGAAGATGCGGTGGAGGCTGAGGAGGAGGACCTAGTGTTCGGCTCGGATGCAGCCGACGAACTCGGCCTGTGCGGCGACGAGGATTGTGGTCTCGGGGAACGAGGAGTATGGATACTGCCTCTTTTTGATCAGCACCTGGGACCCAGGCCCATGGGGTGCCGGTGTGGCCAGCAAGGATCGCGATATAGTGATGCGAGGAGTGTGGAGTACTGACCGCCGAGTGTAGAAACCCGGGAGTTCTTATAGGGAGCGTGGAATGCACGCCTATACGTTTAATACCATATTAGGGAATTATCGAGGAATGCGCGCGACTTCGATTACGTAATATCGCGCGCGCTCGCATTCCAGAGAAGTGTGCGTTGTCAATAATAAGTCGTGGAATTAACCCAGCGTGGTAGGGACATTCGTATATGTGTCTATATATGGGCACATAGTATATATGTTGAAATATGGATATCTACGAGTATGCAATACTGCGTAGTATCATAACGTGATATGAATATATAAATATATATATGATATGGGGTATATATGTGTATATATATATATAATTGTGTATGCGTGTATACAGACAATGTATGTGCATTTATAATATATATATATATATATAACAATATATACTAACTAAATACATGGCTAAAGTGATGTCCTTAATTAATACATGTGATATATACTAACTAGATACTGTTATAAAGTGATGTCCTTAATTAATACATGTGATATATACTAACTAGATAATGTTATAAAGTAAGAAGATTTGTTAATATAAAATATATTATTAAATTAAAATTAATATTATTAGAAAAATTTCTATAAATATTGTTAACTTATATTATTACATGTATAATGGATAATATACATGTAATAATATAAGTCAACAATAAGAAAACCGTTATAGTAACGGTACTAATGAATAATAATAGTAATTACATATACATTTTATAAATAGCATAATAAATCTTATAATAACATTTTATTTTATTTATAAGAAGAATGAGGTCTATATTTCATCCCTTGCGTTTTTACATCTAATACAAAATCGATTATCTTTTTGATTCCAGCGACTGGGTTACAAGTGTGCAGTTGAGAGCTTTGCTGCAGAGTTTCGCATGTATATAACAAACTTGTAGGATCTATCTGCCTTAAAAAGTGATTGCAAGACTGTGGTGGTTTGTTATATCTGCAACGCCAATGCATTGTGTTAGGCACGTTATCCCGTTTCATTTGATATTCAAGGCCATGATTGTCTACCAGCATATCTCGACCTCTTATAGACGTTCCATGTTTTAGTTTATATACCAAAGGAATGGTGAAGTCGCGGGGTAATAGAGAGGTAATTGGATTATATATATGTATCCTACTTCCTGGTGATCTGTTTCGATGGTGAATGGGCTATATATGGAGTATATATATATAACGAATACTCCGTTGCTCTTCAAATCTGTTATGTATATCTAAACATGTAGCACCAGTCGATAACAACGAGATTGTCAATCATTTGCTGATATCTGGCATTTGAGATACCCGTACCACGAGATAGATGGCACCACCTCATACTACCGTCGCGTCATGTTACACAGCGTTGTCCATGCGTGGTACATCCATTGGTTATAGGTTTATTATTAATTAAGGACATCACTTTATAACATTATCTAGTTAGTATATATCACATGTATTAATTAAGGACATCACTTTAGACATGAATCTATATATATATATATATATATATATATATACATAATAGTGTACAGAGGGTATAAAAAGTGTGTATAAATTGGCATATATGAATGTATACACACACAATATGCATCACACATATTAGTGTGTGTATGTGTATTCCATTCATATAGATGTTACTTGTTCAGAATATATGTTCATATGCAGAAGATCATAACTATTATGTTTGAGTTCAATGCTTTAGAACCCCCCCCCCCACATGATATAACCAGATGCTATACTCCTGTGATTGTTAACTAGTTTAGTTACTATTAGTTTACTAGTGTGCTGCCCTGAATGTAGCCCCATTTTGTGATAATATATAGTATATCATAAAGGTATTTAATACAGTATTCATAACTGTTCACAAAATTATTTGTAAAATTAATGTTATAAATTTATAATAAAGCTTATATATATTCAGTGATGGGCAGGATCTCGATCATTGATCGGCGATCCGATCCGGATCGGGTAAGAAAGAGAAGATTGGGATCTGCAAAGGATCAGGAAAAGGGTCGGGATTGGGATCGGCAAAGGATCAGGAAAAGGGTCGGGATTGGGATCAGGATCGGTGCCCATCAGTGCACATACGATATTCTAATATTATTATATTTATTTATAAGAATATTAACAACATCGTAATATTGTATTATTACATTGATATGATATTGTATTTATCATTATTATGTAATGTTTTCCAAGGTATTTCAAGAACAACTAGTATTTAAATAATAATTGTTATTTTTACCATAATAGAATTTAATCAATTGATATCATATAAGTAAACCACTGACTTTGACTCGATGTACATTGTAGGTCGTTGAGTTTATTGTAGGTCGTTGAGTACATTGTACGTTGTGCAATGAATATATATAAATATATAAACTTGTATCCAATTCAATGAATTTATATAAATAAATGATATATTAATTCACTATATCATATACTATATGACATAGTATATAGACTATATAATATAGTATATGTATACTATATACTATAATAGCAAAGATTTTTCTAAGGAAATATATAACACTTATGCGAAATCGTGTAACGCGAATTTGTATACAAAATACCCCAGTACCACCTATATCGGGATACTTTTAGGAATTATGTGTTGTTTATAATGTAAATTAGTATCAAACTATACACTTTTAAAATGTTAAATAATATGCTTTAAATTAATATTTATATGATGAAAACTAAGTGTTCATTATTAATATATAACAAACAAATATGATATGTATGTTTTAAATACTATAAGTATATATTTAGTGAGTAAAAGTTAATTTATATTGCATGTAATTTAATAGAGAAATTAAAACCTTGTTGTATGCAAACAGAGCCGAACCTAAATCTATTTCAGTGATTTAGATATTACTGCTAGCAGCGGCATTGGGTATTACTAAATTACGTTGTATGCATACGGAGTGTTATATCTTTGCTACGCAAAATCGTTGATAATAGTCTATATGATATAGTCTATATTATAGTATAGACTATATCATATATCATATATATATATGTAGTGTTGTGAGTTAATAAAAAACACGTTTTAAACCGTTTTAAACATAGAATAAAAAACGAAAAAAACAGAAAAAAACAAGTTACATAAATTTATACATATATTTATTTAATTGTTAATATTTAAATTTAAATTTATATTTAATTTGACAAATAATAATTTCACTGCTATTTTATTTTGATATAATAAATTGTATAATAATTAAAAAATGAATGATTATTTAATAAATGTATAAAATAAATGTATAAAAATATAATATTATATAAAAAAATAGTATAAATTTTCTTATTTTTTTAATAATAATATATTAATATATAAAATAAATATGAAGTTCATAATATATATTATTATATCAACATAAAATAAATATATAATGTATTATATAATGTACATATATCTATATTGTGATATAATCTCCATGTCTATAATATCACATTTTACAGAAATACTCAGTGTTATATTGTAACAAAATAAATATTATAATTATTATAATTGTCATACTAATGTATAGTTTGACAATATGATTTAATGATGCTAATAATACAGATAATATATTATTTGAATTATTACTGATTATTCATATAATATGTACTTACTTTATTATTATTTTATTATTTAATAACATATCTTAAATACTTAATTTAAATAATTTTATTTTTATAACAGAAAAAAAACGGTTAAAAAACGAACAAAACGAATTAAAAACGAAAAAAACCGTTTAAAACATGTTTTAAACAAACATTAATTAAAAAGCGCGTTTTTTAACAACACTATATATATGATATACATTTAATATATGCATTTAATTCAATGGTCTTATAATTGAAATATAATTATTATATTATTATAATATTTATAATTATTATTTATTATAATTATTATAATAATACAATATATTAATAATAAATATAATTTACAATTATTAACAATTTATATTACATAGGTAGGATAATATACCTTTTATATCTATTTATATATATATCGAATTATGAAATAAAATCGTATTAATTGAATATATCATGATCGGATAAGAAACTTAGGATCAGGATCGGAATCGGGATAGGATCGGGTAACGAATTGAGGATCGGGATCGGGAAAAGAATCGCATAATAGAATAAATAGAGGATCGGGATCTAGATCGCCGATCCAGGTAAAAAAGGATCGGTGCAATAAAAGGATACAATGTATGGATAGTACGGACGGTAGGCAAAAATTAAATAACTATAAATAACAAAGTTCCTGCGTGTCTCACAAGGCGTTCGTCGCGCGAATACATTATTCGTAGTTACTAATTACTTTGTATAGGCTCACTTCGGTATATAAAGCAGCTAAAAAAAACTGAAGAATATAACTAAACCACATAAATCAAACAACCCAAAATATCAATCTGAAAATTTAATTTATCAATTAAAACGAATGGTGTATACGTATATTTTTATAAAGTCATTATTCCATATATTAATGTTTTCATTGATTTTATTTTCGTGTGTATCAGAGAGTATAATAAATTTGCGTAACACACGCCTTGCACGTCACGCGTGAACTTTGCTATTTGTAGTTATTTAATTTTTGCCTACCGTCCGTATTCCCCCAATGTATCATACCGTGATGGGCACCGATCCTTTTTTACAGTATATAATACAGTATTTACTATAAACTGATTACAAATTGTAGTTATTATAAATAAATGTAAATGAGAATAAATTATTGAATATATAAAAGTAAATAATAATTATATGTTATAACCTCGTAGTTAATAAATTTACAGTTGAATACAAATAAAATTTAATTTATTTCAAAAATAATATAATTAAGGATAACTATATTTATGAAATAACAAAACATGCACAGATATTAGAAATATATGAAATCCAATTGCAAGGAAATTCCAAAGATTTTCCGAAGGATATCTCTTTGCTTCGCAGAATCATTGGATATTCCAAAGCCAATTGCCAAGTTTTCCCAAGAATTTTCCGAAGGATATCTCTTTCGTGAAATTAAAATATGGCAATGTTTATAAACAACATATAGGCCTAAAACTGTTTATGCATTACATTGTATGGTGATACTAGTTATCATTCGTATAATATATAAATACATTGCATACTATACATATATTTAATATATGTTTAATATGTTCTAATATATGTTTAATATTATAACAAAGATTTTGCGAAGCTTCCTTCGGAAAATCTTGGATTATAAACAAATATAATTTTAGATTTTAATTATATGATTTAAATCTTTAATTAATATCTTTTAGAACTTTAAGATCATAAAAGATAAATATATTTATTAGGGGTAAATTGAATTGTTTTTATATTAATAATTAAAATCAACATTACCAATTGGTTAATAATACACTTAATAATTAGTTTATAAAATGCATTGTTTTTCATAAAATGCCCTGTGCAATGCACACTGTGCATTGCACAGTGTGTATCATGTAAATACATATCACATATATATATCTATCAAACTCGTTACATATCATATGTTATTTCCCAGTTATATTTCAATAACATTATGAAATGCAATTTTCATCTTTATCGTATCCATAAAATTCGCAAACACATCATTTTTTAAATATTTAAATAAATAGTAACTAGTATTGTATTATCTACATTAGACTATTGTAATAGGCTTTATTATAACTTCTTTTAATCTTTTATTCGGATTCAATGGCTATACATGTCGGGCGGCACACGGTAACTAGTAAACACTCGTGAGCCTCGCGAGTGAGCCGCGTGAGGCGGGT
Source organism: Osedax fenrisi (assembly GCA_964019155.1). Classification (NCBI taxonomy): domain Eukaryota; kingdom Metazoa; phylum Annelida; class Polychaeta; order Sabellida; family Siboglinidae; genus Osedax; species Osedax fenrisi. The sequence continues at coordinate 2,097,836 of OZ025244.1, forward strand.
GTATATGAGCTGATTATTTCGAGAAGGCAATGTGGGCGTTCTATAATATCTTACTAGTTACGCTCTACTGCATATGCTAATATATTCTGAACGTGTAACATCTATATGAATAGAATATAGATACACACACATATATGAAAATTTATATATACGTATACTATAATATATATATATATATATTTAAATAATAGTATACTTTATAATAGTATATATATATATATATATATATATATATAATATATATATACTATTATAAAGTATACTATAAAATATATATAGGCTGTATCTATATATAATATAAATATATACATTTTTTGTTGATTAAATTACAATTATTACTATCAGAAAGTACTCGATAATAATTCGAATATTTTACGTACACATGAGATCGATATAGTTTTAGAATGTCCGTTCAATTTCAAGTAGAACCAGTATATTATATATGTATAATAATATATTCCATAGATATGTTATCCGTTATAGTAACCGAACAATTAAATATTTGTTAAAAATAAAATAAATTTGATTTTTTTATTAAATTTAAATATTTACTATATGATATTATTCGATTATAATTCGAATATGTTACGTACACATGCTATCTATATAGTTTTAGAATGCCCGTTTAATTTCAAGTAGAATCAATATATTATATATGTATAATAATATATTCCATAGATATGTTATCCGTTATAGTAACCGAACAATTAAATATTTGTTAAAAATAAAATAAATTTGATTTTTTTATTAAATTTAAATATTTACTATATGATATTATTCGATTATAATTCGAATATGTTACGTACACATGAGATCGATATAGTTTTAGAATGTCCGTTCAATTTTAAGTAGAACCAGTATATTATATATGTATAATAATATATTCCATAGATATGTTATCCGTTATAGTAACCGAACAATTAAATATTTGTTAAAAATAAAATAAATTTGATTTTTTTATTAAATTTAAATATTTACTATATGATATTATTCGATTATAATTCGAATATGTTACGTACATATGAGATCGATATAGTTTTAGAATGTCCGTTCAATTTCAAGTAGAACCAGTATATTATATATGTATAATAATATATTCCATAGATATGTTATCCGTTATAGTAACCGAACAATTAAATATTTGTTAAAAATAAAATAAATTTGATTTTTTTATTAAATTTAAATATTTATTATATGATATTATTCGAATTCGAATATGTTACGTACACATGAGATCGATATAGTTTTAGAATGTCCGTTCAATTTCAAGTAGAATCAATATATTATATATGTATAATAATATATTCCATAGATATGTTATCCGTTATAGTAACCGAACAATTAAATATTTGTTAATAAATTTGATTTTTTTATTAAATTTAAATATTTACTATATGATATTATTCGATTATAATTCGAATATGTTACGTACACATGAGATCGATATAGTTTTAGAATGTCCGTTCAATTTCAAGTAGAACCAGTATATTATATATGTATAATAATATATTCCATAATTATGTTATCCGTTATAGTAACCGAACAATTAAATATTTGTTAATAAATTTGATTTTTTATTAAATTTAAATATTTACTATATGATATTATTCGATTATAATTCGAATATGTTACGTACACATGAGATCGATATAGTTTTAGAATGCCCGTTTAATTTCAAGTAGAATCAATATATTATATATGTATAATAATATATTCCATAGATATGTTAAAACAAATTGATACACATATTTAATTGTTCGTTTAAATTTAATAAAAAATCAAATTTATTAACAAATATTTAATTGTTCGGTTACTATAACGGATAACATATCTATGGAATATATTATTATACATATATAATATATTGATTCTACTTGAAATTGAATGGACATTCTAAAACTATATCGATCTCATGTGTACGTAACACATTCGAATTATAATCGAATAATATCATATAGTAAATATTAAAATTTAATAAATAAATCAAATTTATTTTATTTTTAACAAATATTTAATTGTTCGGTTATTATAACGGATAACATATCTATGGAATATATTATTATACATATATAATATATTGATTCTACTTGAAATTGAACGGACATTTTAAAACTATATCGATCTCATGTGTACGTAACAAATTCGAATTATTATCGAGTACTTTCTGATAGTAATAATTGTAATTTAATCAACAAAAAATGTATATATTTATATTATATATAGATACAGCCTATATATATATATATATATATACTATTATAAAGTATACTATTATATATATATATATATATATATATATAATAGTATACTTTATAATAGTATATATATATAAAAAATATATATATATATATATATATATATATGTATATATATATATATATATATATATATATATATATATATATATATATATATATTATATATATATATATATATATATATATATATACTATTATAAAGTATACTATTATATATATATATATATATATATATATATATATATATTATAGTATACCCATGATATAAATACGTATATATAAATTTTCATATATGTGTGACTCACACAGATAGATACACACACATTGTGTGTGTATCTATATTCTATTCATATAGATGCTACACGTTCAGAATATATTAGCATATGCAGTAGAGCGTAACTAGTAAGATATTATAGAACGCCCACATTGCCTTCTCGAAATAATCAGCTCATATACACCCGCCTCACTCGCGAGGCTCACGAGTGTTTACTAGTTACCGTGTGCCGCCCGACATGCTTCCCCGATTCAATCAGTTATTTATTTACTAAATTTTAATAAAATTTTATGGATCCAAGTATTTTATTTTCGCTTTTCAAAATGAATTAATTCGCAGAATCTTTGGAATAAATATAAAAAATCCTTTTGATTACATTCTACATTATATTTAATAACAATATCCAATTTTTAAATTGTGAATTATTAAATTATAAAATGTTTGTATTATTATATTAATTATATATCATTTATTTTATATTTATAAATTATCATAATTATAATATACATTTTACAACATAAACAAGTGTTAAGTTTATATAAAAAATACAGTTTGTAGATCATTTTAATACATTTAATAACACTATTTCTAAATATCGGTTTATATTTAAAATAATTTAATAATTAAATTATTAAATTATTAATTATTATTTAAAATATCATTATGATAATCATTCTCATAATGATTAAGTTATCATCAAGGAACAGCGCCAAATTATCTATAGATAGATTTAGTGAGCCAGTCATTGGCGCGTGCTTGATTTTAAATGTTGAATTTCAAGTTGAATCGGGGAATACGTATGGCAGGCAAACATTAAATAACTATAAATAACAAAGTACACACGTGGCGTGCAAGACGTGTGCTTCATTCATCGTGAATTCATTATTATAATGATTATACTCTAGTGAACACGAACATATAATCTGAATGAGAAACATATATATATATATAATATATATATATATATATATATTCAGATTATATGTTCGTGTTCACTAGAGTATAATATATATATATATATATATATATATATATATATATATGGATCAAGTGAACAAGTTTCAGATCGCGTACTTAACAAGGTACGCGATTTTTAAATGACCTTCATTAAATGAATAAGGTACGCGATTTTATAATCGCGTACCTTACTTATTAAGTTAGTACCTTACTTAATGAAGGTACGCGATTTAAAAACAGCGAATTATAAAACAATAAGATAATCACCATAATAAGAACAAGATAATATTATATTTATTATTGAATCTATGATTTTATTTTATAAACAATAAATGTATGGGACCAAGAATATAACAAAGATGTTGTTTCTCCACAGATTTTGTATTTGTTACCATAATTATTTATGTAAGTTACTCAACGTTTCGTACAATAAACATATATTAGATAATCACCATAATAAGAACAAGATAATATTATATAAGTAAGGTTATCTAAAATCGCGTACATTATCGAAATGAGCAAGGTATGCGATTCTAAAATCACGTACCTTATTCATTTAATGAAGGTACGCGATCGGAAACTTATTCACTTGATCCATATATATGCTATACAGTATATAGCTATATAGTAATATATAATATACGGTGTCAGGACATTACGCGGTATTAGATTACGCGGTATACCAATGCGCGGTATTAAAAATACGTTTCTTAATTACGCGGTATACACATCCGCGGTATTATAAATGCATTTTTACCAATTCGCGGTATTTTTATAATATAAAATATGTGTATAATCTATCAATTATATTTATGCAAATTTACACAATATTATAATGTATATAATATATTTTAATTATTTAAATATAATACTATTACCAAACATATATAAATACGTACTTATATACCAATGATAACGTAAATAAACAGTAAAACGTATTAAAACGTTTTAAAAATTTGCATTATTTGTATCTATATATTTAGATAATAAATGTAACATTGATATCATTATTGTAGCATTATTAAAGTATTGTAATACTATAGTATATCATACAGATGCGTAGCCTACTTATATATTAAGATTATCATTGATAATGTAAATAACTACGTTTTTAAATTAAAATTTGCATTATTTATATTCTATTTATATTAAATATATAAAAATAAGTAGGATATAGCAATTTTTATTTTGTAGCTAGAATAACATTATTAATACCATTGGAAAGAGGATAAAACAGTAATATAAGGTTCATATTTTACTTTTTTGATATAATTAATAATAAAAAAGTTATGGTCAAAAGAATGGCCAGATTTGAGGGTATTAATTCAGACAGCTATTACTGTAATTGCGGCGCAATTTTTATTTGTAGCTAGAATACAATTATTAATACCATTGGAAAGAGGATTCAAAAGTAATATAAGGTTCATATTTTACTTTTTTGATATAATTAATAATAAAAAAGTTATGTACAAAAGAATGGCCAGATTTGAGAGTATTAATTCAGACAACTATTACATTTAAAATATACAGATATTTTGGTAATTGAATTTTTATCAACTAATATTCAATTTTTTTATACTTTTTTAATTATTATTATATAATAATAATTATAATTTTAAATAATAATATAATAATATTTTGTATTTACTATTAATTACTGAAATAATCCATTTTACACTAAATTAGTATGATTATTTAATATAATTTGCTAATTAATATTCATTTACAAACTCAGTTTATACGGTAGTACTTATTGTGTACAGTTTAAAACTGTATATGAAATGTTCACTATAGTTATTTTATAATTATATATATATATATATATATATATTTGTTAATTAAAAACAACTATTAGTTATTATATAATGCATTCTAAGAATAAATTATAAGCATTAGTGCATTTTTTGAAATACACAAAGAATATTACCAAATCAATCTACAATAGAAATACATTACATAACTACAAACTAAACTAGTCTAATATTAAATACTTGATAAAAATAAACCTATTATTGATTGCAATTAGCTTAACTTGAATAATAAATGAAAAAGACAATAAATGCATTTCTGTCATTGTTGGTGTATAAATGCTTTATTCATATTGGTATATTTGCCATTCTACAACAGTGGGATAGTGTATATAAAGACAATAATGTGTATATTAGTTTATTACTTTTTTCTAAACTTGTATACATTGTGAATTGTATGTGAAATTGAGTCAGGAAGCACACAGTTGTGATGGTTGCAATAGATGGCAGCATAGAAAATGTAATACAGGGGCTAGTAGAGTTATTTATAGAGGATGTATGTAAGAGGGAAGACATAGATTGGAGATGTATACATTTTTATGAGGTAGAAGTAGAGCATGATGTATAAGGTGATAAATGTGTAGATGTAGAAGTAGAAAATAATGTAGAGGTAGAAGTAAAGAATAATGTAGATGTAGAAGGTGATAATTATGTATGGGTAGAAGTAGAGAATGATGTAGAGGTAGAAGTAGAGAATAATGTAGATGTAGAAGGTGATAATTATGTAGAGGTAGAAGTAGAGAATGATGTAGAGGTAGAAGTAGATAATGATGTAGAGGTAAAAGGTGAGAATGATCATTCTCATATCGATATAGAGGTAGATGGTGATAATGATGTAGAAGTAGAGAATTATGTAGAGGTAGAAGGTAATAATTATGTAGGGGTAGAAGTATAGTTTCTAATGTAGGTAATGTTGTAATTCGAAAAGAACTATGGAAAAATTAAAGAAGCGAATTTTAAATTTAAAAAATTATCACTGATCCATCAATAATCTAATAATGTTGTATATATAATTGTTTATTAACTGTCTACATAGTGAATTATCATACTAATAAATGCCTATAATTTACAGTTTAAATTATATTCATTAAAGATAGTAGATGTATTCCATTTGAGGCTAAAAAGATCCATGGATATAACTATGCTGCTATTGGAGATTGGGCATAAAAAGATAACTGTTTTAAATTCAACCTGGGTACTTTTTCATATGGTCATTATTATTATATTATCTAAAATTTTATATTTACCCATATTAATTTGTTAACATTATATATTTTGATAACATAACATTATATACTTGCTAATTGGACTTAGTTCTGAATACTGATGTTCAAAATAACTTTATATTTAAAATTTGTAGGAAATCGTGGAAATTTGGTGAATACATATTACAAAGCCATGTCATTTCGTTATATCATTATATTGTTGTGTTTATATGTTATAAGTTATAACTAAACATATCTGTTTATACATACACCAAACTAAATATTGAAACACACCATTAGTAATAATATGATTATATAGATGATATATATATATCTTATTTATTTAAGAAAATATGTAATTGAATAAAGTAAATAATGTAAAGTATATTTGCCAAACTATAATTATAGTTATGTTAACAAGTTAACATGCAAATTTGAATAAATAATGTATAACATACTATATGTAAATATACAGATATTGTAAAAAATAATAAAATAAATATGTAATATAGTTTAAATATACACAGCAGTGAAATATTTTAAAAATCTTCAGCAGCTTAACATAAATTGATACTTCTTAGCTTTGTAATCTGTAATAATAAATGTATTGTAAATTAATGGTGAAGTTAAAATGTAAATGTTGTTATTATTTGTATAGTAAATTTATTTATTTATTCAAGATTATTTAAAAAAATTAATTTAAAAATTAAAAAAAATTCATATAAAAAGTTGAAAAAAATATTTCGTAAAAAAATAGTTATTTTATTTCATATAATGTAAAATCATATTTAAAATAATATTTGAAAAAAAAATATAAAAATATTGAATATTAGTTGATCAAAATTCAATTACCAAAATATCTGTATATTTTAATTTATATATATATTGTAATAGCTGTCTGAATTAATACCCTCACATCTGGCCATAACTTTTTTATTATTAATTATATCAACAAAGTAAAATATGAACCTTATATTATATATTATATTACTTTTGAATCCTCTTTCCAATGGTATTAATAATTGTATTCTAGCTACAAATAAAAATTGCGCCGCAATTACAGTAATAGCTGTCTGAATGAATTAATACCCTCAAATCTGGCCATTCTTTTGACCATAACTTTTTTATTATTAATTATATCAAAAAAGTAAAATATGAACCTTATATTACTTTTGTATCCTCTTTCCAATGGTATTAATAATATTATTCTAGCTACAAAATAAAAATTGCTATACTTATTTTATATATTTAATATAGGAACTCCCCTAAATGGAATATAAATAATGCACATTTTAATTTAAAAACGTAGTTATTTACATTATCAATGATAATCTTAATATATAAGTATGCTACGCTTCTGTATGATATACTATAGTATTACAATACTTTAATAATGCTACAATAATGATATCAATGTTACATTTATTATCTAAATATATAGATACAAATAATGCAAATTTTAAAACGTTTTAATACGTTTTACTGTTTATTTACGTTATCATTGGTATATAAGTACGTATTTATATATGTTTGGTAATAGTATTATATTTAAATAATTAAAATATATTATATACATTATAATATTGTGTAAATTTGCATAAATATAATTTATAGATTATACACATATTTTATATTATAAAAATACCGCGAATTGGTAAAATGCATTTATAATACCGCGGATGTGTATACCGCGTAATTAAGAAACGTATTTTTAATACCGCGCATTTGTATACCGCGTAATCTAATACCGCGTAATGTCCATAAACCATAATATACACATATTAATACGCGTACCAGCCTATTTGCGGATTAATATTTGTGGGTTGTTTGATTTATTTGGTTTAGTTTTATTATTTAGATTTAATCAACTTCGCATTTTATGAACAACTTAAATTCAATTCAATGATTCAGCTCACGCGTTGTTTTTTAATTGTTACGCGTTAGTTTTGACCCGTCACCATTGGGAGGAGTTATGGGGGCGGAGCTAAGTAAATATCATAGATCCTAGACTATATGATCATATTAGTTATACTCACGAGTTGTTGTTAACTATATTGTTTGATGTATAAGCCTTGAATCATAAGGCTTTTATGATAAGGTAAGACTACACTGTAACATTCTACTGAACACGTCATTAATTTACAAGTATATGATTCACTTAAGATAAATAATTAATCATATGTATATTTAGTATATATTGCTTATATTAAATTATGTGAAATATAAATTAGAAATATATTATTATGATATACAAGTAATATATATATAGTAATATAAAAGTTATACTAATAGTATTATTAAACAAAAACCACATGTTAATTTCACCATTATATATACATAACAAAAAAAGTAAATATATAACAACAGCTTAACTATATTTTGTATTTATTAAAGAATCTATATATTTTTGTTATATATATATATATATATATATACATAATATGTATTACATATATAATTAAATAAAGCCTAATATAATAAATATACATAATATAATATCCTATATAATGGATATTCATATAAGTGATACTTTATCTTATGTGAAACATATACATAATTATTCTCTCTATGTATTCATTCTATAAAGAGTCATATTGTTGTTTTACAGTGTTCATACATACAATTTATTTATCTATACCATATGAATGAATGAATGAAATCAGTTTATAGACATATGACATACTATGTATATCATACGTCTATGTAGGATCAGTGAAAGCCTAGGCTTTATTTGGTCGATACCTCCAATATGTTCATGTACAGATTACAATATTAGTAAAAGTAATAATATAATAATAATGATTCATGTGTTAGCATTCTTTGTAATAAAATAGAAGATACATATATATATATAAATTAATAAAAATAATAAAACACTGTTCATGAACATAAGTTATCATCATATTTCAATCCATTACATTAAAGTAAATAATAAAATAAGATAATAAAATATTTGTATAATATTAAAATGTATTAAAATATATATTAGTAAAATATGTAAATTTATAATATTGTAATAAAAATAGTAAATTATTATAAATATGTGTAAAATAAAAATATCTAAAAGTAAGTTATAAAATTAAAACTACTAAACAAAAATTAATCATCTTTCAATAAGACGTGCAATGGCGCCACATTCCTGTCAAATTACAGATGACTAATAATACCAATAATAATTTAAAACAATATTTAAAACAATAAACCAAACAAGATGTAAAACAAATATAAATATTAAAAAAAATAAATATTAAAATATATAAAATATATAAAAAAAAAAAACTAATATTTACTTATAAATGAATATTTTAATGTTTTTTTTAGAATAAATACATTATTAATATTCTTTTTTCGTAAAAGATTATTAAACATTAATTCATTATATAACTTTGGTCCTTTAAAAAATATTGTATTTTTTAATTTATTTGATTTCATAAGTGGTAGAATAAATTTATTTTTTAGTTTATTTAACTTGAAATATGAGTTATAATCTAATTTATATTTATTATTTAAGAAATTATAGATTAATAATGTGTTTCTATATATAATTAGATCTTCAAATTTTAAAATATTATTTTTTTTAAAAAAAGGACTAGTATGTGTTTGACGTATTAATGGTAATTTTGATTTATCTATTATTTGTTTATTAATAATTATTATAACTTTTTTCTGTAACATAATTAATTTAGTAATATTTGATTTATAAGTATTTGACCATACTTCAATCCCATATGATAAATTAGATAAATAGAACGAATTATATAACAAAATTAAATTTTTTGTATCTAAAAAAGATATTTTTTTTATAGTATATATAATGTCAAAATGTCAAAAGACAATTTATTCGATAAATAATTTATATGTTTTTTGTAGGTCATTTGGGAATCTAAGTAGATCCCAAGAAATTTATAATTATTAACTATATCTATTTTAATGTTATCTATTGTTATATCTTTTAATATACCAGAATTTATATATGGCAATATTTTTGTTTTTTCGATATTTAACTTAAGCTTATTTATATCAAACCATTTTTTTAATTTATCCATGTAATATTGCAAATAAAATGTTAATAATGTATCATTTTCAGCAAATATAGTTATAGATGTATCATCTGCATATAAATTGATATTAATATTATTTACTTGTTCATTATTAAAAATATTTGATATGTCATTTATAAAGATAATATATAGTAGAGGTCCCAGAACAGATCCTTGCGGCACTCCATATCTAATAATCTTTCTATGATAGAGTATTATCAATTCGTGTTATAATATTTCTATTTGTAAGATAACTTTTAATAAATAAATTTGTATCACCTCTAAACCCTATACATTCCAATTTAGCAAGTAAAATATCATGATCAACCACATCAAATGCTTTCTTGAGATCTAAGAATATAGTAGCTACTTTTTTTTTTTGAGAGAGTTTATGTAAAATGAAATGCTGAATATTTAATAATGATAAGGTTGTATTTGGTCTAGGAACAAAACCATATTGATTTTTGTTAATAATATTATGCTTAAATATATATTTTGATAATCTATTAAAAATAATTTTTTCAAAAATTTTAGATATTTGTGGTAGTAATGAAATTGGCCTGTAATTGGATATTTGTTGTTTATCATTAGTTTTATATAAAGGTTTAATAATTGCAAGTTTCATATTGTCAGGAAATGTATTTGTTTGGATACTTAAATTAAATATCTTTTTAATGGTTCTAAAATATATTGAATAATATCTTTTATTAAGGTCATGTCATGATTATTTATATCTAATGATCTTTTTGATTTAATATCCTAGTCACTTTAATTATTTCATCATTGTCAATTGGTAAAAATATATACACACTACATGTGCTAAGATAGTTAATAGGTGCACCTGTTTCTATAAATATAAGTATGAATCATATAATCATTATAATAATGGTAACAAAAACTCCCATGTATATTGTAATCATATAATCTAGGACCTAGGTTATTTACTTAGCTCCGCCCATAGCTCCTCTCAATCAATGCTTGTTCAACATTTCACCACCCACCTCACTAAATATATCTATAGATAATTTGTCAGTTATCAGTCTCCATATTCATGAATATTCTAACGAATATAAGGTTCCTCACTAAACTAGGCACATTTTAAAAATAATTTTGAACTATAATTTTTAATAAATAAAATAAAAATCGTATAATAAGCTAAATATAGGCTCACTTCGGGATGTAATGCAGCTAAAAAAAAACAGAAGAATAAAACTAAAGCAAATAAATCAAAAATATCAATCCGCAAATATATATAATAGATTAAATATTGTATATTATTTTATTTTATTTAAAAAAATATTCTTACTTCGATGCGGCTCAAAAAATATAATATTGAACATTGAATATTATAATGAATATATATTTAATATTATATTGAATATATATTGAATGTTATTTTAAATATCATTATATATACCTATATTATATTCAATATATGCGCATTGTGCCATTATTAATATGTGTGCTATATATTTAATAATAATGTTATTATTAATTACATTTAAAAATAACATTAAAAAAAATATTCTTACTTCGATGCGGCTCAAAAAATATAATATTGAACATTGAATATTATAATGAATATATATTTAATATTATATTGAATATATATTGAATGTTATTTTAAATATCATTATATATACCTATATTATATTCAATATATGCGCATTGTGCCATTATTAATATGTGTGCTATATATTTAATAATAATGTTATTATTAATTACATTTAAAGTAATGACGCTCGCTTTTTTTCTATAAATATGCACTTTAAAATACGACCAAACGACAAAATTAAATTAAAATATTTAATCCGGTTATAATTTATATTACTAATTCATTATTTTATCGATTTTAAAAATTGACAGGTTATATTAAAGCATGTTCATATTAGTATTACAATATAATGGATAGGTAGTGATATTTATCAATCTATAGGCCTCCCATTGAAATACATTATATAATTATATTATATAACAGATTTCTTTAAGAAATTTAATGAATAAATATAATGCTAATTAAACATTATTTACACTGAATAATTAATTGTTAACAGTTGTGCTATAAACCATGATAACTTTTTTAATATTAAATAAGTGAACAATATTAGTTGTATAAAATACTATTTCTTAAAAAATATATATGTGTACTATTTATATAAATGGATAGTATATATGACATGACATATACCTTTATATATATATATATATACAGTAAAACTTCTCTATAAGAAACCTCTTTATAAGAAAATTGTTAACACATTTGGTTGGAATTCACCCTTTTCCACATTAAAAAACCTCTAAAAGAAAATATGAGAAAAATATAAGAAAAACCTCTTTATAAGAAACTTTATAAGAAACTAAATGAAGTATTGTATATTGAAAAATTATAGAAATTAATTATTAAATAAGATATTTTTTTTTCTTACAAATATTTTATATTACGTAAATAGCTCGAAATAAATAAAAATTAATTAATAAATTAAGGGGATCCCGCACATTTAAAGTGATGATAATTTATTTCTTTATATATTTTTTTATTACATAATAATACTTATTCTAGTGTTTTTTAGTATCTGTAAACAAATTAGACATGTATTCAGTCTAGAAATGGCATAAAAATGTGTTTTATGACTATAAGATAATGTTATTATATTCAATATTACATTTTTATGCTGTAAAACTTCAAACGCTGTTTTCTCAGAATAATTATTTCGCGCTAGGTATGTGCATTCAAAAATATAGAACATAAAAACTATTATAATTATAATATTAATTTTGTTTGCTTTATATAGAATTTAATTATGTGAACAGTAAAATAGAGAGATAAGTAATAAAATGTATAGAATTCATTGTATAAAATGATAATTTATATAGAAATACCATCATTTTAGTATCACTAATTTTTAATTTAGATATATATAATATAATAAATAATAATATTAAAAATAACGTTCTATTTTCCTATGCATGTATATGTTGTTAATACATTACAAAAAAAATTAGGTCAATTGAATGAATAGAATATCAGTTCTATTTTTTTTAGTGGACCTATGTTTTTCCTATCTATTTATACACGAAATTGGCAAATTGCGTGTTATGTGCGGGATCCCCTTAAATGTATTGATGATACAATTTATTATATTATACAATTAATTGTTAAATAATAAATTATTATAATATTCATTATATTATATTCATCAATGATGATTCATAATTTATAATTGCTAATATAAATCTAATAAAATTTAATTATTTATTAACTAGTCTATGTGCAAACAATACAGTATACATTTAAAAACATTATACATTAAATACTAACATAAATATATTAACATAAATATACTATATATATATATATATATATATATATATATATATATATAAAATATAGGTTATATAATGCATTTTCAATTATAAAATCATTGGAAAAACCTCTTTATAAGAAAACCTCTCAATAAGAAAAAATGTACTGAAAAAAAATAGTTTCTTATAGAGAGGTTTTACTGTATATATATGTACTACTTTTAATTAAAATATTCATAATTATTCAACTGTAACAATGACATAAAAGTTAAACTATTAATCTTCTACATTTCAACTGATTTTATAGCATATATTATCTATTTCTCCCTATAGGAAAACATATATTCTCAATTTCTCTATAGGGAAACTTATATTCTACATTTATCCCTATAGGAAATTGTATATTCTCCACATCTCCCTATAGGTAAACTTATATTTTGCATTTCTTCCTATAGGGAAACTTACATGGCGAACGTGAGTTATCGACTTATAGGTGTCGGAATATTCGTGTCAGTCGCCGGCAATGCTGCTATATTAGCTCACTACCTCGCAGGAAGGAAACTACGCAGTCGACGCCTTCGTCACCATCACAGTAACACCCTCTTCTTCCCCAATAAGGTTACGCCTCCTTCTTGAGTGGTTACGCCCCCTTCCCCAATAAGGTTAGGCCCCCTTCTGGAGTGGTTACGCCCCCTTCCTGAGTGGTTACGCCCCCTTCCCCAATAAGGTTACGCCTCCTTCTTGAGTGCTTACGCCCTCTTCTTCCCCAATAAAGTTACGCCCCCTCCCTGAGTGGTTACGCCCCTTCCCCAATAAGGTTACACCCCCTTCTTCCCCAATAAGGTTACGCCCCTTCCCCAATAAGGTTACGCCTCCTTCTTGAGTGGTTACGCCCCTTCCCCAATAAGGTTACGCCTCCTTCTTGAGTGCTTACGCCCTCTTCTTCCCCAATAAAATTACGCCCCCTTCCTGAGTGGTTACGCCCCTTCCCCAATAAGGTTACGCCCCCTTCCTGAGTGGTTACGCCCCTTCACCAATAAGGTTACGCCTCCTTCTTGAGTGGTTACACCCTCTTCTTCCCCAATAAGGTTACACCTCCTTCTTCCCCAATAAGGTTACGCCCCCTTCTTCCCGGATGAAATTACATTTCTATCGCACAATTCAATGAATACTATAATTCTGGGCCAAAGTAGATGTCAATTTATTGATAATATTATATATTTGAGAACTCATTTCAGTGATTTATCCAAATTATACTAAATGTGCAACGTAGCACAACAGTATGTGATAGATATCGTAGTTGTTGCTAACACTGATTTAAAATAAGTAATACATCAATACAGCCACTTTTCAATGTTATACCCTAGTTGTATGGGTGTTGCAGGCTTTAACCACACCCAGTGACATGCCTCTTGCTTACAACAATGTGACATCACCAGAGTGTCAATGGCATCTATTATCATCGCTTTATATTGTTATTGATCAGTAATATTCTCTATAGTACCCAAATATAGATAAATTTAAACTATGATATATTATTATATATATATATATATATATATATATATATATATATAAAAGTATATATTATGTTTATATACTGAAATACAAGCTATTTAATACATTCCATAGTATCTTATAAAGAGGAATACAGCTTGATATAGTGCTATAATGATTGCCATAGAAACTAGCATATTAAATTGCTATATTTACAGTCAGCTGAAACCTAATAATGTCTTATTATAAGTAATAAGTAATAAGTTAATAAGTAATAATATATAATATACTTTTCAATAATTTGATATATATGTAACTGCCTGTGCGGCTCAGTTTGCTAAGAAGATAGGTTGAGGGTTCAAACTAGGTCAACAGTGTTCTTAAAATAATATTTAGAAGTGATCTTATACAATCGTGTGTTAAAAATTATCGGCTCTCGTTAAAACCATGGATGCCTTAATACGAGCGTGGCTTCGAAGGGACATTAGAGACATATGGTTATAAGTGAAATCTTCATCTAAGTTCCTGGATGGGATGAATGGACTCCAACAAAATAACAAACCACAAATATAATTATTATCGTAATTAGATTATAGATACATTTATTATGAAAAACCTTATTGTGACAATTAACTAGACAATTAACTAGATAGTAAAAAGTATTGCACATAAACACGTAGACTATTCTTTTACATTAAATGATAATCTATTTGTTTACTACTAGTTCAAATGGAAGGTGGAAACTTGCATATATGTAGTAAATGCAATCCACTTCATTCAAATCTATAGCATTATAATAATCATGTTTGCAGTGTATATAGCATATAAAATAATGATAACGCATGTATATAAAATGCCTGTAAACACAATAAGTAACTATACACACACACACACACACACTCACATACACACACACACATACACACACACATACACACACATACATATATGTCTGTATCTGCCATGAATAGATAGATTCCTGTGTGCAACATTTCACCAGCTCGCAGGGATGTACGAAGGAGGGATGTTTACAGTCTCATGAAGTGCAGAACTCCACTGTTTCACTGATAAACTGGCTGGTTAGTTAGTCACGCCCCTTATCTAGTTAGTCACGCCCCTTATCTAGTTAGTCACGTCCCTTCTCTAGTTAGTCACGCCCCTTCTCTAGTTAATCCCCACTTTAGTTATACACCCCATATTCTAGTTAGATAAAACTTCCCACTCTAATAAATCATGCCCCCTTCCATAAATATCCTAGTAATAATATATGGTATGTATATCTGAATGTGATAAATAATATGCTATTTAAAATGCCCAATAGCTCTAGTTTATTAGAAACATCGAATACATCATGCGCTATATAAATGATTGATATATATTGTACTGTATATTAATATTAAAACAATATTCTCATATAAGTGAGTAAATTATGTATAATTATGTAAATATTGCTATTTATAATGATATAAATACTGCTTTATAATTAAATTACTGTTCATAAAACCTATTAATAGCATTGCTATTTGTGCGTCCCAATGTATACTATATATTCTCCTCCCTCCATCCCTCCCTCCTTCCCTCTTCCTCCCTCTCCCTTCTACTTCCTTCCTATATCACTCTCACCACTTGTGTTCCTTAATGATATAATACACTAATAAAACATGAACATATGTTGTGTAGGCCGGTTCTCCTGCGTAAAGCTCATGACCATTGTTGTATTCAATAAGAATGGTTGTGTTCACTGTTTATTTAATGGAAGTCAAGCAATTCTCATAGCCGATAGGCAATAATAATGCTTAATATACAATGGTCTTTATGGTTTAGATCGATTAATTCAACTGATAATAGTTATAACTGATATTAACGCGTCGGGTGGGTGCCGTAACCTAGTGCACGTATACGTACATTTCTACACATACATGTATAGTGCTAGAATAGATATTTAATTATATGTATATCCTCCTCCCATGTTTCATCTCCTCTCCTCCCTCCTCCTCATCCCCTTACTCTAATTATACTCCTCATCATCATCACCATACTTCTCCACCTAACCCTATCTCTATCATCATCATCGCTATAGATGTAGTAACATGACTAATGCACACATAGATCTACCACCACCTCTTGCTCCTCTTGCTCCTCCTCCTCCTCTCCTACAGAATAGCACAGTGACATCACTAGATATCTGCGTGTTCTGTATTACATCACCGATCCTCGCTGACATCGTGGTTGACCTTCACAAGCGGGTTATTACATCATAGAGGTATTACATCATCATCATCATTAGTATGCTACACAGTACACATCCCCACCTAGACTATAGCACATTAGAAAGGTTTTAACTTATCATTTTTCAAAATGTTTCCCATTATGAATATATTATTCGAAAATAGGTTATTTAAGAGCACTCATAAAAATAATGAAAACAAAATAATGATGGCATTTTTTTTATTATGATTTATTTATAAAATTTGAAATATTATCTTTAAAATGATATATTAATTGTGTTTACGTAAAATAACACTCGTAAAAAGAAGCATTTTAACAAATTATAAAAACAATATATATCTATTATATAACTATAATGAAATATATGTATACAATGTATACTCATTCAATATGAATACAATTAATTTATATATATATATATTGGTAATTTATTTGAAATATCAATAAAATTTAATTAAAAACTTTAGACTCGATTTATACAAAATAATTATTACCAAGCAAGTTCACTACAATTCTAGCTACTTTAGTAATATTACATTATTTTATATACATTTTTTGAAGAATGTCTCGGCTCGGCATCTATAACCAAAAGTCTCGGCTCTACATTAAAAAGCTCGCAATCATTTACATCACTACTATACATATAAGTACAGTGTCTGTATATATCACCGATGTTTTAAATGATTAGAATATGATTGACTTCCTAGCACTGCACTTTCACAATCATTATACAACACCCACTGAAACCACTCATTTACAACAACCTTCGTTAGACAACCATTACCTATCTAATATACACTTGTATTTCTACTTGTTCTCTCTATATACTTTAAAGTGCCACTCACCACAGCACTATTATATAGAACACTGACAATAAAGCACTATTTACTTAATGCCTTACATGTTAATGCTGTACTAATCCGCTGTTATATCTATCAGCTCATCGCTGCCACATACTTACTGTGAATAACTTAATTGAGAACCTCTATAGATAGCGATGCATAACCTGTGTTGAAATGTCCTCCTCAATTCATTAATTCATACACCTACGTATCATAACCATCAGTTTTCTATAATATCATATATATATACGCAATAATTATATCTATTGACTTATCTAGCAGACTTACGATGTATGTTTAAAGTTGTTTATACACCCAATTACTTTTGTAATATTTACATATATGTAATTTTTATAAGATTAACAAAACTTAATTCCCTCTTGCCTCTCTCTACCCCCGGTAAATATAAATACCCTACCAAGTGGGTGATACCTACAGGGTTAAAAACCACTGCTATTCACCCTAATTAACCAATGAATACACGTTTAATCAGGGTGTCAGGGTTCGGGTGATATCCGATACAGACCAGACTAATCAGATGAACTCACAGATTAAGAAGTTCAAAGACCAAGGTATACCCTCCCCTCAATACCCTATCCTCAATACCCTACCCTCAATGCCCTACCCTCAATACCCTCCCTCAATACCCTCCCCTCAATACCCTATCCTCAATACCCTACCCTCAATGCCCTACACTAAATACCCTATCCTCAATACCCTACCCTCAATGCCCTACCCTCAATACCCTACCCTCAATACCCTACCCTCAATACCCTACACTAAATACCCTCCCCTCAATACCCTCCCCTCAATACCCTACCCTCAATACCCTCCCCTCAATACCCTACCCTCAATACCCTCCCCTAAATACCCTCCCCTCAATACCCTCCCCTCAATACCCTACCATCAATACCCTATCCTCAATACCCTACCCTCAATGCCCTACCCTCAATACCCTCCCCTCAATACCCTACCCTCAATACCCTACCCTAAATACCCTACCATCAATATCCTACCCTCAATACCCTACCCTCAATACCCTCCCCTCATTATCCTACCCTCAATACCCTCCCCTCAATACCCTATCCTCAATACCCTACCCTCAATGCCCTACCCTCAATGCCCTACCCTCAATACCCTACCCTACATACCCTACCCTCAATACCCTACCATCAATACCCTACCCTCAATACCCTACCCTCAATACCCTACCCTACATACCCTACCCTCAATACCTTCCACTCAATACCCCACCCTCAATACCCTATCCTCAATACCCAATGCTAAATAGCCTACCCTACAACATCAGTTATGTTATTTTGCCCCATTTTTTTTTACAAATTATTTTCGAAATAAAACAATAAAATAATTATCTATCATTTGATCTATAAAGTATAATTTAATAGAAGTAGTATTATATTGGAAGTTATTATTGAAAATATAATTTAAATTAATAAATTAAATTAATTTAAATTAATTTTAACTTATTTTCGTATATTTTAATTTATTATACATATATATATATATATATATATGTATATTTTTTTAATTTAATATTTAGTATATTTATTATTATGTAGCATAATATTAATATATATATATATTATAAATCTATCATTACAAAATTTCAATATAGTATAAATATATATATATATATATTTATATATTATATTGATATTTTTGATGATAAATTTAATATATACCAATCATATACCGATGTAAATAAAAATTATAAAAAATCCTCAGGCTTTATCACGCTACACTTGTCTAGTTTATATATGTATATATATATGTGTATATGTATATATATTACGCCTGGGTATTTACACTCTATCTGATTCTAATATATATATATAATAATAGTAATTAGGTTACTTGATAATATGATACATTACATCTTGCCCTATCTCGCACACATTGCCAGGTATAGAGATACGCTTGGGTAAAGAAACTTGCTTCATGCATCACAAGTTCACTGTTTCTGATGACAGTCGTCTGATTATAGGTTAGTGAACTTTGACCTATTGAGCAGGGCAGATTGATATAAATATTGATTTATATTTGATTTAAGCAAATATATGATCGAAAGTAAAAAGTATAAATATTGATAACGATATCATATAGTTTTGAAATAAACGAAGAAACAATACGAAATAAAATATATTATTATAAATATATTTGATAAAATACTTGCTCTATGAAATATGAAATTTTATCATTATTAAGTTGACTAAAGTAATAGTTAGAGAAATAGTTCAGTATTCATAATTACATATATAGTTAATTTCGACTAATTATTCACTATATATAATAATAATTATTGAATAGAATTTTGTTTTTGTAGTTATTAAAATATATACTCCATCGTAATTATTAAAATTAATTATTAATATAGTAACTATTAAATAAATAACAACAATTATTATAGTCTCTACCTAAGGGCTTCAGCACGATGATCTATTCTATCACACCACACACACACACGATAGGTTCGTTTAACTGGACCTACCCGGGCCTCAACAGAAACGCTGAGAATATCCTGATGACCGATGAGTTTGACCTAGTGCAATCGTGCTGCGCTGAGTTCAATAAACTGTGGCAACTCTTCCAGATAAAGAAATGAAGCTAATAACACCAGCAGCAGCAACAGGTGCAGCAGTAGTGATGGTTTCCTTGTTAGCATTGTAGTAGATAGATAGATAGATAGATTGTACTTAATGAAAACCTACATAATGCATAAACTTAATATTTTTGGAAGTGTAGTAACGAATGTGTTAAATAATAATAGTAGTAGAAATAGTAATAACCATTATTATAATGAAAGTATTGCATTCCAGATGCTAATGACAGTATTATCTAGTCCTATATCACTCGCACACACTCACACACACACACACACACACACACACACACACACACACACAGGAGGTTAATGTAAGGTGGCTAAGCTATTGAGTGTAATGTATACCACTTTGCGATGGTGGTGGAGGTGCTGCATCATACTAGGGGGACATTTAAGGGGAGGTACGTCCTTCACCCTGCCACGCAATGTAAATAGATAGACAATTATGACTCACAATGAATTCAATTACACAAATGTAATAATAGATAATCACATACATTTGTGTTCTATAGTTTAATAATATATCATTCTATTATGAAATACTATTTTTATTATATATTCATTCATTAAAATATTTATTATATATGTTTATAAATATATATTTTATTTTACATTAATAAACAAAGATAAATTAAAATTAATATTTTTTATTAAAATAAAAAACGGTTGTATTGTCTACTTATATTGCAAATTTAAATTAATTATTTCCATTATTCAATGAGATATTGTATTTTGAGTTAGAGTAATATATGAAAAACATTATTTTGTGTAAATTGCATTTAAAGTTTATTACATTTTGTCATTTCTTGTGATCTAAAATGCTTGTATTCAATTGGACAATATTCGTATCTTAGTTACCGCTATAGTATAAAATAAATTGTAAACAAACAAAGACTATTAGATATTAATAAGTGAATTTAAATTGTCAAAATTGATAAATAAATTACAAAATTATACAGCATTTATTTAACTGATTATTTAGTAATTATTACTGGTAATTTTAAATTAATTTCATTTTGTACTTCCAATAAAGTACTATTTTGATGTACTTTCATGATGATTTGAAATATACTTTATAGCTCAAATGATAGATAAATATTTGCTTGTTTTTCTAACATAATAATTAAATTTGTTTTTTAAAAAATAATAATTCCTAAGGACGTCCCCTTAATATTATTATTTTTATTTATATTTATAATGTAAATTATGGTCAATTTAGGTATATTGAATTTTTATTTAGGTAATTTTTATTTATACAAAGATTTTTATAAGGAAAGATATAACACTCACGCGAAATCGTGTAATTCTATTTTGTATACAAAAACCATCAGCGCCACCTATATAGGGTCAATTTTCGGAACTATGTGTTATCTATAATATAAATTTGTATCAAACTATGTACTTTTATTATGAAAACTAAGTGTTCATTACTAATATATAACAAAGCAATAGGATATGATAGTTTTAAATGCTATACATATATATGTGGCGATTAAAAGTTAATTTATATTGCATGTAATTTAATAGAGCAATGAAAACATTGTAGTATGCAAATCGTGGTAAACCTAAATCGATTTCGATACTGCTTCTAGCAGCGGTAGGGATGTATGAATACTAATCACGTTGCGTAGATAGGGAGTGTTATATCTTTGCTTCATAAAATCTGTGGTATATATTTATATAAAAACTTACATATTAATATATATTATGACATCATCGCAAACAGGAAGTGATGTACATCGCTATTGATGCCTAAGATACAACGAGCCACATCAGGCAGATAGGTCAACAATCCCCTTCTCCACACCGTACACCACTGCCATTCTGCCACTGTCTTCTCTCAGTAGTCAACCACCTCCAGTAACATCCACCTCCTCCAGTAACATGTATCACCTCCAATAACCTGTACCACCAGATGCTGCTCTTCTCTCAAACAAAGGCTATGGAGATGGTAATGGAGGTGTTTATATTTCTTATACATTTTATATTTAAAAGAATTTATCGAATTTATTTTGTTACCAAATCGCTTTTATGTATCATAATACCTATTATTACTGTGTTGAAAGTTTACTTCTTTATTTATATAATTATTAAATAAAATGACTTTTTTATTAAATCCTAAATAATATATTATATATGATTTATTTATACGTAGTTAATATTTGTAATGCTATATAATATTTAATAATTAGTTAAAAAATAATATAATATATCAACCATTATTCATTTATAAATAATGAATTTATAATTTAAATGGTTACTAATTATTAATTAAATTGAGACTTTATTCAGATATAAATATGAATGAAATTTAAAAATAAGTTTAATAATATTTGCATTTAAATCATAAATAATTATATAGAATTAATGTAATATTTGTTAGTGAAATTATAGTGTCTTTCTGTGTACCTGCATACTTACATGGCCAATATTGAAGACATAATATAGTCTGTTAATAGTTACGACTCACATTATTAATAATAATGTAATCATTCATCTCAATATAATCTATTTGTCTTATTTATATTCATTCATAATTGTAATTACACATTATTATTCTTATTACAATATGATCATCTTAAGGGCCGGGGAAACCTTCGCATTTTTTGTTGTTGTTAAAAATTTTATATTAATATTTTAATATATACAGATTTATCTTTAAAATAAAAGTATTTCAAATCGAGTTTTTAAACATAGTCCTGTAAAAAATATTTGATAAAATTTGAGTAATAATTGTGTTCAAATATTCAGTTATGATACATTTTTGTTATTATTTATAATATTAATAGTTAGCAGATCTACATCCAGTTATCATGCAGGGAGTGGCGAAATACAATTATATATAATAATAAAATATCATAAATTTATTGTTATTTATTCAAAATAATATTGATAAAAACTTTAGAAGGCTATATCTCAGAACTCTATTTTTTGATTTTCTATTTTTTACTACTTCTACATTTGTCTAATTGCTTCAATTATTATAACAATTTCTGAGCATATATATATATATATAAATATTACTGATAATAAGCTATCCTATTAAAATGTCATAATTTTATTTTTAAATATACTAATTATAAATATTATAAAAAAGTTGATGCAAAAATACAAAAATAAAAAATATTTGGTAACTGATAACTTGTAGATGGTTATATGTTTAGATATAGGATAGGTTTTATATATATGATATTTACTTCATATAGGTAGGTGATTATACGCATTATTGTTAAAGTAGTAGTCTTTTTAGAGACCCTCATTTTCCCTATCTTTTACATGTAAAATCGGCAAGGTTACCCCGGCCCTTACAACTAATTCTTACACTACTAATACATCAATACGCTAATGATAAATTGCCAGAGCCTGAACTATAGTCTATATAACACTCGTGAAATAAACTACAGTTGTAGCATTACTGTAGTAAGCCTATCTTACTTATTACTATCACCTTAAGTCTATTGTATCATGTATGTAATCCTTATTGATCTATCATAATGGCATGTTATAACAGTTTTTTATGTGCACTACAATATACACTATTCACTGTATACATAACCGAGAGAATCTCTGTTGATTCTGTGTGTATGTTGTTTTGTATAATGTATTCTTAATAAGATGGCATAAAGGTAATCAAGTTAAACCTAAAATGTGTCAATATGTGTAGATACCCCTTGATCTTACTGTAGTATAATAGCAGTGATTCTTACAGATATATATGTATTGTACTATGGCCCACTTAATTATAAACTACTAATAGCAGTCACTGTAATAATATGCCTTACAAATATAGCATTATGTATACCATGGGATAGAAGTGTATTGTCTACATTGACACAGTATAGCATACAAGGGAGGACTGTTACAGACTACAAATAATGATTATTAATATAATTAATACGTGAATTGAAATAAATCTAGTGTGAGCGGTTCATGAATATTAATTTTGATATGTGAGATAATCTGAATATATTTATAAATTAGTTAAATTATATATATCTCTAATGACATGGGTTCGAATATAGTAAATGATATTCGCCAGCTGGTATTATAATGACATTATCCTGTGTGTAAAAAGATCTGCATGTAATAATTATAAATCTTAATATCTCATTTCCATTTTACCTATAATTTGCATATTTTATTCATTTTTACATTCCAATTCAAAAATGAAATATACATAATTATTATAGATTAAAGTTAACATTTATAGCAGGCTTATTTAGTTGGTTAAATAAGGTTATTTATTTAAACAATAATACATCCATTAGCTTCCTATAATGAAGTTATATATGTATAAATACTTGTCAAGAGTATTAGATATCATGTAATACATCGAAAATAATACCTATTATGAAAAAGTATCATCAGTATTTCCATAATATAAATAGTGGGAGTAATAGTACAGATAGTGGTGCGTCATCTGAGATACTTCATCTGTTGTAGGTGGTCCTCTTTTTTAACTTATGTTTCACTTATCTTGTAGTTATTGCTATCTATCTCGGAGGAAAGTAAGTTTGATATTTCTAATATAATTTATTATATATATATATATGAATTCACCAAAGAACTTAATATATGTGCAATGTAATGACTATGAAGTAAAAATGAGTAGATAACAATATTAAATTAAGTTATAAAAATACTTAATTAATAGACGACATGGTTTATATAAATGGTTATTTCACTAATCCGATAAGAGAGTGTATACTGTACACTGTACAGTGTACAATGTATATTACGATGGAGTGATGTATTAACAAATGATTGATTTATATACAATTATTGATAACATATAATTGTTGACACTTCCACATTTGTGTAGGCGGAGGCTTTAAGAAGCAGAGTTTTCCTAGGCTACCAGTTTTATTAATGAAAAATTAACCATTATTTTCATTTTTTTTGAACATGACATTATTAGTAGTACTTAATTTTTATATTTATTTTCAATATATGTATACTTTGCATAATACATATATTCTCTAATGATATAAAAAATCGTACCTTGATATTTATTCGAAATATTTTAGAAATAAAAATTCCATCCAGTAAATTTATAAAAATCTAAGAAATTTAAAAAATACTAATTTTAATAGTGAAATATTGAAATGCAATATGTATAGAAATATAATAAGAATTGAGATTATTTCTGTAGTGTAAGTATTATTAGTATACAAAATAATAATTATATGTACATATTATGTATTCCATTATAGAATATATATTTAAATTTCTAGGGCTGGTGGAAAACCATATGGCCCAATTGTTTCATTGTTTGAATATATTAATTTATAATTATAGTGCACACTGTGCAGTAATGTCATGGGAGTATTATAATACCAGGTAAACTCTTGGACAATGAATTGTCAAGTGAAGCTCGTTAACATAATAGTATAATTGTTAAATGTCAGTTTCATTTCAGTGAAGCTTGTCAACACATAGTGAAAGGAAGATAGGGAAAAAGCACTTTATATAGGACAATTTTCTTTCCAAAAATTAATTATTATTTAAAAAAAATGTATTCGTTTTGGTAATATTTATTTTGTATAAATCTAATATATATTGTAAAAATTAAAAATAATTTTAAAACCATTAATAACCAAAATTAAAATTTTTTTTTAAAATGTTTCTAATTTATTTATGAATTTTGAAAATTATTGTAAATAATTTACAAAGTATACAACTTTCTGTATATTTTTTGAAAATAAAACAAAGTTTGTAAAATATTAGAATATTTATTTTATATTATTTTTCGTGTATTATAAAATACAAATAATAAGAAAATAATTTGCAAATAATATACGAAGTTTGTAAATTTTTTGAAAATAAAACACGAAGTTTGCAAATTTTATTATTATCTAGCAAATACTATATTAATATAATTAAATTAATATATTAATAGATTGAATTATATTTAAAAATATAATTTTTATTTCCGTAAATGTTTACATTTTAAAAAAATTTTACTTTCTATTAACTATTTATGATTAAAAATATAAAATAGATACAATTTTATTTTAAAATTGATTATGATTCATATTAAATTGATATACATATTTTATATTTAACATCCTTACATTTAGTGTTTTATTTCTATTCAATACATAATAACGGAGGATAGGTCTGAAAACTGTTTAATTATTATTATTCAGTTATTTTATACTGCTCACGTATTATATTTATTCAGTTAAAATAATGTTTGAATCAATCAATGAAGTAAATAAAATACGTATTTTATATAATAATATATTTATTCTAGGCTTAGGGGAAAGTAACCTAATACGGGGAACACTTTAACAATAAATATACTTCATTTTTTATGACTCATTATTTGTATTCAAAATTTACAATATATTAATATTAGGTAATTATATTACCTATGTGATTATAGTTATGATTGTGATTTTAAAATTTTATTTAATCTTTTAATTCCATAGATAACGGGGGTGTCCGTATTCGGTACCCATATCAGAATACGGACACCCTGTGTTATTATACGGACATCTTATAAACCCTAAATAAACTATATATTAATGGTGAATCAATCAGACAAATCATAATTACATTATTTATTATTAATTTTATGAATAATTTATTCTAATTTAATTAGTTTATCTAATTTATTTTGTGAATAATTTATTCTAATTTAATTAGTTTATCTAATTTATTTATTTTTATTATTTTGTAATTAATAATACAATTTAGATATCTAAATAATACATTTTTTAGATTTTTTTAGCTTCATTGGTGGTATTACTATTACAACGTACGCTATTTTTATGAAAATAAGAATAGTTCATAAGCTGCGCGCTGATTGGTTATAGGGTGTCCGTATTAGGCATAGATTTAGAGTACTAATGGTACTCTAAATCTATGGTATTATGACATCTAGAGTGTCCGTATAAAGAACTTATATGATCTCTAGATATATTCTTATAACTTAATGAATATTTAATAACAAATATAGAAATTATATATATAATTTTTAGAATGCTTTATTTTTCAACAATACATTGTTATATTTTATATCGATATATTTATATATTCTTGAGAAGATTTTAAGTTGATATTTTTTTTCATAAATTTAAAAACGTAATAAAAAAAAATCAGTTTGGATATATCAGCAGTATTTTGAAAAATAAAAAATAAAAAATACTTTTTTAGACTATTAATATAATTATAATAATAGAAAGATTTATTGACCCAGAAAACTATGGACGTTTATATGCGTCAAGTTGAAATAATAAAACAAATAAATAGTTAGGGGAAAGTCTCCGATTACCGACCCCTAAATGATTATTTGTAATAACTTATTCAATATTAAATATATTTATTTTAAATTTTGTAATTTGAGTAATATTATGGCAATGAATAATGTGGCTATTTTAAATTTTTGATATAATTATATTTACAAGAATAAACAGGGGGTCGGTAATCGGATATATGTGCCTAATACCGACCCCCTTCCCCTATTACCGACCCCCTAAAATAATCGTGGAATAAATAATTGTAGTATTATAATATCCAATAAAAATAGTAGATATACTAAATATAATTAATTATAATATGACGTAATTTATTTTTGTTGAATTTATGTTTTAATAGTAATATAAAATTTAAATTTAAACTTTATAGTACTTATATTAAAATAGTGTATATTATTATTTAATATTTATGTATTAATCAATATGTATATAAATAACTGAAATCATGAATCCTAAATCTATGTCAATGATGCACAAACAAGTTATAACATAATTTAAAGTAAAATATGAATCTATTTTGATTGGATATTATAAATCAAATGGGGTCGGTATTATGGTAATTTAGGGGGTCGGTAATAGGAAAATCATATGGGTTGCTATAATTAAGATATATTGTTAATAGTTATTCAAATTAAATTATTTTTATAATAGTTATAAACATTTTATTGATCTACAATATTATGCACAACATTAAGTTTTCTTTTAATTAATAAAGTATTTACAATGATTTAAAAAAAGTTATTATTCAAATATTAAAAAAGTAAAAACAGAATATTACATTTTATAAATAACAATTGTAGGATTAAATATTTTTTTAAACAAAATATTTATTCATATTTATCATTAAATTACTAACAGTTCATGTATATATAATTTTTTGATAACTCTTATATTTACTGAGATACGAGAGGGGGTCGGTATTAGGAGGGGGTCGGTAATCGGGGACTTTCCCCTACACAAATAATAATAAATTTAAAAAGAAGAAATTATGATAACATATATGAATGAAGTCGACATTTAAAAGTAATAAAATATGATTGGGTACGTAATTCATCGGGAAGACTGTTCCAGTACTTCGGAGCAGCAACAGTGAAAGCAGCATATGCATATATAGATGAGACAAGTGGTTACCTTGTTACCTTGTGCCGTCGAGTCGTAACCGACCCCTGGCGACGTCCATGACAGTTCCTCTCCATATCACTCTATTTCTGGCTTCTGCTAGTATCTTCATGATGTTGTCGTTGGCTATATAATTATGCACATTGTTCAGCCACGTTATGTGTGGCCTACCCCTTCGCCGTTGACCATCCATCTTTCCTAGCATCAGCTGTAGCTCCATCGAGTCCGCTCTCACCACGTGTCCGAAGTATGATAAGGCAAGTTTGACAATTTCTGCCTCTAGCGTTCTTTTGGGTTTTATGCTGGCAATGATTTCTATATTTGTCTTCCTATCTATATAGTTCACTCCAAGCAGGTTTCTCCAACACCACATTTCGAAAGCATCGATTTTTGCTCTTTCCTTCTTCTTTAGAGTCCAGGTTTCTGCACCGTATAGAATAATCGGGAAAATAAGTGTCTGTACAATTTTTACTTTAGTGGCAGTCTTAAATCTCTATCTTTAAAAATTTTCCTCAGACTCCCCATTGCACTTTTTCCCATTGCAATTCTTCTACGTAATTCATATCTATTTATCCGTCACTTGTTATCAAGGCTCCCAGGAACACAAATCTTTCAACTACTTCTATATTTTCGCCATCAACTATTATAGAATTTAGTTCTCCTGTTGCCACCTTAGTTTTTTTGACATTTAGATATAACCCAGCTTTCTCACTCGACGATTTGACTTTTTCTATAAGTTCTATAAGGTCCTCTCTATTACCGGCTATCAATGTGGTGTCATCCGCATATCTCAGGTTTGATACTTTCCTTCCACCTATGCCAATGCCTTTGTCCCACTTATCTAGAGCCTCTCGCATTATCTTTTCTGCATAGATGTTGAATAGCAATGGAGATAGAATGCAACCCTGGCGTACTCCTTTACAAGCGGTACAGAGAGTTATATTATGAATATTTTATGATATAATATAATATTTTATTTCTGAGATACCGAGAGTGTCCGTATTCGGGAGCTGTCGTATTCGGTTACTTTCCCAAATATATATTTTAATATATAACCATATCTTTTGCTTTTATTATATTCTGCAGATCATTTATTTTTGATTTACAAATGTGTTGATTGTTGACTAAATATTTATTAAATTCTAAAAATGATGTGCAAAGTTTGGAAATTATTTTGAAAAATGTATGAAAATATCTGACATTTATTTGTGAAGTTTGCAAAAATGTGTCCACAAAATTATCGAAAATTATTTACAAATTTGATTTACTGGGTATTAATATTTATTTAGATAATTATTAAATATTTGTATAGTAAATAATTTGTATGTATATGACAAGTATATATATATATTATATAATATATATATATATATATATTTATATGTCAAGATGATGTAAACATTTTAATATTAACCTAATGACAAAACCTAATTTGTTGTTTTAAATATATGATATCCTATATAGGCAATATATATTGCACACTATCTCATATATATATATATATATATATATATATATATATATATATATGGTATACCATGATAATCTAAGGCCGAATATGTAGGGTAAGTAACCTAATACGGAAAATGTTACAATGGTATTGATTATAAACATTTTATGACTCCATATTTTTATTAAAAAATTACAATATTTTAATATTATATGATTATAGATATTATTGTGATTTTAAAATTTTATTTAATTTTGTTATCAAATAGATAACGGTGATGTCTGTATTCGGTACCCATGTCCGAATACGGACAATACCCTATGTTATAATATATACATATTATATTAACTGCCTGTGTGGCTAAGTGGCGTCAGACACACAAGCAGTAGGACACGGGTTCGAGCCTAGTCCGGACCATTAATTAATTTTATAAAATGGGTCTTAAAATATTATTTAGAATTGATCTTATTTTTTGCTATATAGCAGTTATGTAGATAACGTATACCCAAACTTCCCTCCCCAACCCCCCAAATATGCCAATATATATATATTTATTTTTATACCAAATATGCCAATATATATTTAAATATATATTCTTTAACCAAGAAGGGTTAGATAGTTTTGCCAAATTCTATCTCTCTCAACTGTCATTGTCACGCCCTCTCAAACACTTTAGCAGGTGGGCTAACACACTTAACGGGAATACCTGCACTTTATATATAGTAACTAGCTACCCAACGGTCAAGAGCGAATAAATAACATATTATCTCAACGGTCAAGTGCACATCGTATAGGCGATAGCTCGAAACGTAATTAAGCCTACAGAAAGAACAAATTACTCACAATTCCACAATGCCGGATCAGTCGAGGCACGGATTATCAACGACCGCGCATACCATCAATGTTTACTAGGATTGATGCGTTAAATAGATACTGGACTAAATACATTATTGGCAAATATGAAATAAACATCAACACCAGTAACGACAACAACAATAACGATATCAAAGGAGGCAACAAAGAAGATAATTAAACTGCCAATAAGTGTCACAACCATATGTACATGCAAGGTCCACACACTTTGAGGAGTCGGGAAAATTGATGAACTAACTAGGAAGCTAAATCGCTATAAATGGGACATCGTTAGTTATCAGAAACAAGATGGAAAAACTATGGTGAACTTATTACTGATTAAGGTCATAAGATAGTTTACAGTGGACAGTATAAATTCCATCAACATACATAGGGAGTAGCTTTTATTGTGAGGAATATAAACGGATACATAATATTATATGTAGAAGATCTTCTACTCGAATGCAAGCAGCAAAGAATGAATGGCTAAGCTCACAGTGCAAGTCAATTAATATAGATTTTAAAAGGGGAATAAATGTATACATAGAGAAAGAGAATTCAATGCGCTAAAGTAAATCACCAATTCGAAACCTAGACAACAATGGTATACCGCTTGCTGATGATAATTTCAGAATAGTAAGATGTACAGAGTATTGCAAATATCTAATAACTTTAAAGTTATCCTGATTACGATAAATTACATAACGAAAATCATCCGCTTGAGATGGAAAAGCCGCTGCAAATACTAAAATAAGAAGTTTAATGGACATTACATTGCCTGAAGAATGATAAATCACCGGGAATAGATAATATATCAAGCGAATTTATCAAATTAAGATGGCCGGCAATAACTGAGTTATTTACTAAAACCTGTCAAAAAGTCTGGATTATAAAGGAATGGCTTCTTGATTTAGATTAGATATGATGTGTCATATCATATGGACCATTTTCTTAAATCGATATCAGATATTCATAGTGGCTTATTTGACCAATAAACGTTATTAGTAGGCCTATTAGTAGCCTATTAGTTAACAATTAGTGTAATTTATATTTATTATTAAATTAATTAAGTATACATTTATAAACATCAAGATGAATATAATCAGATTTTAGAGCGTGATATAGAATTATACCATGACGTAATGTATCATTATCAAGATACACTGTTAACAAAAACCCTTTAGTTTTCGTGAAATAAACCCTTTAATCGATGACCGTTTAATGAAAGGGTTTGATAACCTTTAGTTAAGCTTTTTTTCAAACTAAAGGGTTTAGGTCGACTATTTACTAAAGGGTTTGTAAACCTTTAGTTATGCCGTTTTTCGAACTAAAGGGTTTGGTAGAATAAATTTCAAACCCTTTAGTTATGCATATTTTATACTAAAGGGTTTCACCAGAATATCTACTAAAGGGTTTGAAACCCTTTAGTTAAGCTATTTATATACGAAAGGGTTTCGTGAAAATATCTAATAAATGATAGAATTTCATAAAATATTATTGAATTGATTATCAGTTGTATTTTAATTTGTATTATTATAATTAATTAAATAATTAATTAATTAAATATTATAATGTTTTAAATGTTATGTTATACATAATATTTAATAAACGTATAATTGTTATATATCCAATATTGAGTATTTAATTAAACATGATTTCCAATCGTATCATCTTAATTAATATACTTAATTTCCAATGTAATACAAAGGTCTGGTTTACCTAATTCGAGTTATGTAATTATGAATTTGAATAGAAATATTGATTATTTATTAAAATTTCAATTTTAAAATAACATTTTATTTATATAATGACGAATATTACCTTAAATATAAAATAAAAATAATAATTGATTACTAATTTTTATTAGGGTATAATTAAATAAATATTTTAAAATAGAGAAAATTTTATAAAATAATATAGTTTTACTTAGAATAATTAATAATGTTGGCATAATAATTGTGTATATGATAATTATTCGAATCACCACTATGAATTTCGTGAAACCCTTTAGTATCTACGAAATACGATTAAAGGGTTTTGTTTAGCGAAACCCTTTAGTTATTTATATTTTATAAAGTAAAGGGTTTTGAAAGCTATTATATTAACTCATAAATAGAAACCTTTTATATATGCAAATTTAAGGTATTAAAGGGTTTCGACAAACCCTTTAGTTTCATATTAAATACGACTAAAGGGTTTGGTAAACGAAACCCTTTACGTATTGATATTTTATAAAGTAAAGGGTTTTGAATACATTTATTTTGTATGGATAAATAGAAACCCTTTACGTGTGCATATTTAAAGTACTAAAGGGTTTCGACAAACCCTTTAGTTATATACGAAATACAAGTAAAGGGTTTGGTAAATAAACTGAAACGAAACCCTTTACTTATTGATATTTTATAAAGTAAAGGGTTTTGAACGCTATTATTTTTAACAGTGTACCTTCTAATAAATAGACTAGCATATTCAGAGTTATATAAAAGTTGTTTTAAAGATATGAATTGTGATTTCGCAAATTATGAATACACAATTATTTCAATATTATTATCGTTATATTTAACTTTCATGATATTATTTTTGTTTAAATTCATTTTATTGAATATTATACAAAATTATAATAGTACTGATATAATTTTGTTCAACATTATCTATAATTTTCAAATATTCAAGTTAACATTATTGTAATAAATATATGATAAATGTATTAATCTTAGTATAGATTTATAAATAATTGTTGATATATTTTGTATCTAATAATTAGTCTAGGAATATAACAAATAAATTATTAATCAAATTTAATATTAATTAAGTATTAGATCAATTATTTAAAAAACAAAAATAAAAAGTATATTTATTTTTCAATTTGTATTTACCTTCTTGTTCTTTCTAGATGACATCAATTGCAATTATTAATCTCATACAATTCATATTGTAATAAAGTAACTATTTTCAACTTTCTGTAAAGATTAATAATATATATATATATATATATATATATATATATATATATATATTATAATATTATACTTACCAATTACAATAATAAGGATTATAATGAAAACAAGGCCAAAGATAATACACCACATCTGCAAATAAACAATAATTTGATTATGCAATGTATTGCTACATTTAGGTATACAATGTATACAATTTAGGTATACTATACATCCTACACATCGAACATCAAGCTACAAAATATTACTTTGCAATAAATAATGATATCTTAAAACATCATAAAACATCACATACAGTTGGAGATATACAATGATAATAAACTTACCAATGATTATAATACTAATAATCACTGTATACCATAGCCATCTAAGGGGCGAAGCCCCTTAGTATAAATATATAAAATATTTGCTGTATACATAGATTTATAGTCTTCTAAATACAATATATATATATATATATATATATATATATATTAGTCTAATATGAATCAGCCTATGAATCATTAACACCAATCCATATATTTTTTATAGTATTTAAATAATAGTGATATTTATTATTTATAATAATACATATTAAATAAGCACAATAAATTTAAAACCTACAAATTAATAATATAAATGATTAAATTATATAGGGGAAAATCTCCAATTACTGACCCATAAATGAGTATTTGTAATAATTTATTAAATATTCAATATATATATATAAATATATATATATGTAAATATATTTATTTTAATTTTGTAATTAGTGTTATATTATTGAAATTAATAATTTGACTATTTTAAAATGTTGATATAATTATATTGAAAAGAATAAACAGGGGTCGTTAATTGGATACATGTGCATAATACCGACCCCTTTTCTAATTACCGACCCCCTAAAATAATCGTTGTAGAAATATTTGTAGTATTATAATATTCAAACAAAATAGCAGATATACATAGATTTAATGAATTACAAAACGCACGAACTTTATTTATTATTGAATTTATGTATGTATACTAAATACTAAATTTAAAATGTATAGTTAACTATATACCAATTATTATATTAAAATAGTGTACATTATTATTTAATATTTATGTATTAATACCCAGCAAACATTAACAGCTTCATAACATCATCATATAACAGCCTAATAACTGCCTAATATAACAGCTAATTTACAGCCTCATAACATCATCATATAGCAGTCTAATAACTGCCTAATATAACAGCCAATTTACAGCTTCATAACATCATCATATAACAGCCTAATAACTGCCTAATATAACAGCCTAATTACTGCTTCATATAACAGATTAATTACTGCCTCATAACATCATCATATAACAGCCTAATATAACAGCCTAATTAATGCCTCATAACATCATCATATAACAGCCTAATAACTGCTTCATATAACAGCCTAATTACTGCCTCATAACATCATCATATAACAGCCTAATAACTGCCTAATATAACAGCCTAATAACTGCTTCATATAACAGCTTAATTACTGCCTCATAACATCATCATATAACAGCCTAATATAATAGCCTAATTACTGCCTCATAACATCATCATATAACAGCCTAATAACTGCTTCATATAACAGCCTAATTACTGCCTCATAACATCCTCACAACAGCCTCATAACATCCTCATAACTGCCTCATATATATATAACTGCCTGCATCTGTCTACACATTAGGCTGTTTTTTATGAGGCTGTTATGAGGCTGTTGTGAGGCTGTTAATGTTTGCTAGGTAAAGATGTATATAATCGACTGGAATCATATATCTCTAAATTTATATAAATTATACACAAACAACGTACGAAACATTTTATAGTAATATACGGATATATTTTGATTGTATATTATAAATCTCACGAGGTCGGTAATAGGGTAATTTTGTGGGTCGGTAATAAGGAAATCACATGCTATAATTAAGATATATTAATATAAAAAACCTATTAGTTAATAGTAATTAGATGCACATTATTTATAGAAATTTAATTGATTTACAATAGTATGTATAGAATTACATCTTCTTTTAATCAATGATGTATTTACAATGATTTAAAAAAAGTTATTATAAAAATATTTAAAAAGTAAAACCATAATATAACATTTTTTTCAAATAACAATTGTAGGATTGAATATTTTGAAAATCAAAATACATTTTCATATATGCCACTATATTACTAATATTTAATGTATATACATTTTAATATCTTATATATTTACTGAGATACGAAAGGGGATCGGTATTAAGATGGGTCGGTAATTGGAGACTTTCCAGTAGGGAAAAGTGGATACCTAATAAGGACACGTTAACAATTAATGGTCTTAACATTGTATGACATAATATTTGTATTCAAAAATTATAATATATTAATATTATATGAGTTATAATTTTAAACTTTTATTTAATCTTTTTATTCAATAGATAAGAGGGGACCCCCTTCGGGGGTGTCCGTATTCGGACATGGTACCTGTGTTATAATACGGAGACCCTATATACCAATAGATAAACTATATATATTATTGATGAACCAATCAGATAAATTACAATTACATTATTTATAATTAATTTTATGAATAATTTAATGTAATTTATTTATTAATTTTTATTATTTTATTAATTAATAATACAAGTTAAGTATATAAATAATAACATTTTTATATTTAGCTTCATTGGTGGTATTAATATTATAACACACGCGATTTTTATGAAAATCAGAATAGTTCACACGCTGCGCGCTGATTGATTATAGGGTATCCGTATTGAGAAATCTATAGATGTCTATATATAGTGTCCGTATACGTATATATATATATATATATATATATATATATATATATATATATATATATTAGGGATTTATATGACCTATAGATATATGCTTATAACTTAATTAATATTTGATAACAAATAGAGTAATTATGTACATAATGTTTAGAATGCTTTAGTTATTAATAATATATTGTTATTTTTTATATTGATACATTTGTATATTCTTTAGATGGATTAAAGTTGTTGGTTTGACATTTTTTATTATAATTTTAAAATCGTAATAAAAAAATCAGTTTATTGGATCAGCACTATTTTAAATAATTCAAAAATATAAAATACTTATTTTGACTATTTATATAATTATGAATATTGTATTTATTAACATTTTTTTTGTAGGATTTATGGTTTCTGAGATACAGAGAGTGTCCGTATTCGGGCACTGTCCGTATTCAGATACTATCACCAAAGCCCTGGGTTTTGCTATCACCTAGATATAATATTAAAATTACTTTAGAAATAATAAGAGATATTTAAATGATTAATAATTTTAGTATTAAATATATACATATTTAACATATATCTAATACTTATTATAGTACTTATTTAGTTACCACAAGATTCGTATACCAATGTCTTATGCGTATATTTGTGGAGTTATCTTCACTTGCTTTTGATTCTGATGCACCATCTTTCAGTGATTCTATTCATTAATTAACATATTGTATATCGTAAATAATAACAGTAATACTATAGTAATAGAGGTATCAATATTGAATGTATTTCTCTATAGACGATTTTACGATAGAAATAAATAAATGTAATTTATTACGATTTAGATACAAATTTAAATTTAAAAGATAAACAAAAGGCACACATATTTATATAAATATCTCATTTTCTCGCGTGGTTTGAAAATTATTTTTATTTTAATATTTTCGAATTTTAAAATAATCGAAGTAATGTTCAATGAAAAATATTCTAATCGAATAATTCTATTCTCGCTTAGAATTATTGGAATTTAAAATAACTATTCGTGTCAGTGTTAATACCATTTATATATACATTACACATAGTTATATTAAATTAAATACCTATAGGTATAAACCTCTCTGAAATAAATGTATATATATATATATATATATGTATCCTTAGTATAAGCTAAACATAACTTCTGGGTATTCCTCAGATTATTATAGCCAATATTCGGTAAATAAATTCATTTAGTTCATTCATTCATATATTTAGTTTAATATATAAATATTAATTACTATATAATTTAAATTGGTAATTTGTCTAATTTTTGATATATGTATAATAATTACTATATAGTTATTTTTTCTGATTATAAAAAAATTACTATATATAAACAAAAGTAAATTAATTAATAAATGAATAATCTATTTTAATTAATAACATATTAATATGGTTTATAATAAATAAATAAGTGAAAAAAAAAATAAGGTATCATTGTTAAATATTATAAAATTAAATTACCTTAGTTTTAGTTTATGATAAATATAAACTAAAAATATAATTATAAATACATATTTGCAGTATCATTGATATATAATATAGTTATGGGTTATGAGTTATATTTAATATATTAAAATATATGGTGTTTATACTAATTATTAGATGATAAATAATTTAAAATAGTTCTGAAAAAGTTATTATTTCCCAAAAATGTCAATTTTAGATATTTAAATTTATTTTAAATATATTATAATTATACTTAAATAATAATATTGATAATAATCAAGAATCATATATATATCATGTTTAATTTCTATTATAGAATATTTATATATTGACATTTACCCTTTCATCTCATTAATATCAACATACTTATTATAAATTAAATATTATATTTAAAAAATATAATTTTATATTAACTGTATGTGGCATTACATAGAATGATATATATATATATATATATATATATATATATATATATATATATCATATTAATAATATATATATATATATATATATATCATATTAATAAATATAATTATACATATATAATATAATATAATATATATTTAATAATATAACCAATCGAATTATGTATATATGTATCGTCACTTGCTTCAAATGTTATTACTTCAAATTGTAGGGCACTGGCTTCCAGTACATCTTAATTAAAACATAATATATTGTAAGTTATACTAGTAATAATAATAGTAGTAGTAGTATCAGTAATAGTACAAGTAGTAATAGTAGTAGTAGTAGTAATAGTAGTAGTAGTAGTAGTAGTAGTAGTAGTAGTAGTATTAGTTGTAATAGTAATAGTAGTAGTAGTAGTAGTAGTAGTAGTAGTAGTAGTAGTAGTAGTAGTAGTATTAGTAGTAATAGTAATAGTAGTAGTAGTAGTAGTAGTAGTAGTAGTAGTAGTAGTAGTAGTAGTAGTAGTAGTAGTAGTAGTAGTAGTAGTAGTAGTAGTAGTAGTAGTAGTAGTAGTAGTAGTAGTAGTAGTAGTAGTAGTAGTAGTAGTAGTGGTGATAAATATATAAACCAGCTCTATACATTAGCTCATATAAATTCTGATCCCTTTCATGAACTTTATCAATGTTAATTCTCAAAATGTCCTCTACTTCATCGACCTGCCCCTAATCAATTATTTGAGGATTGATTATTAAACATATTAATTTTTATTGTGGTAATAAATATATTTTATATATATGATTATTGTAGTATTTGTGCATAACAAACACAATGAATTCCAGAGTTCAGAAGAATCAAATCAATAATAATGTTTGTAATTAATAAGTTAATATTTAAATATGCTATATTATATAGTATATTAGAAACATAACTATTAGCGACAATGATAACTTAAATGAAAGTATACTTTCAAGGGTATTTGTATAAGGATATACCCTATACAATATATATATATTCAAGGGTACTATAGTATACTCTAGTATACTAGTATAATAAATATATCGGTAAAATGAATACCGGCACATTTATTGGATAATTTAATGATGAAGTGGACAACGTGGCGAATTACGATTTAAGAATGGAGGCGTATTTGTTTGCAAATGAATAAAGTAGCGATAGTCATTACAGCGATATATCGCTAGCCTATAGGCAGACTATATATAGACTATATATAGACTATATATCGCTAGCCTATAGGCTCTAAAACTTATACATTAATGAGAGATTTATTGACACCAAAGAAACTAGTGGATATAAACGTTATAAACCAGTCGATATTTTGATAATTTAAAAAAACATCATCATCCCTCATCGTTCGAAATTATGGAGAGTTATAAATTTAATATATAGGGGGAAGGGGAAGGTTTTCTAC
This sequence comes from Osedax fenrisi, assembly GCA_964019155.1. Taxonomy (NCBI): domain Eukaryota; kingdom Metazoa; phylum Annelida; class Polychaeta; order Sabellida; family Siboglinidae; genus Osedax; species Osedax fenrisi. The sequence continues at coordinate 2,138,612 of OZ025244.1, forward strand.
CAGGAAAGATTTTCATACAGTCACTAAATATTTAGCAGAACTAAGGAAACTTAACGGATATTGTAATTTAGCCAATATATTGGCTAAAGCTTATAAGCTAGATGAACATATACACGATAGGCTGGTATGTATACGACGTCTATTATTATTATTATCAACAGTTGTTGACATTAGTTATCGACAGAGCTGGGCACCATACTCAACACATATATAATAAATACAATTACAAGTACACACTTTTTTCTTATAATAGATACTAATAAAATTACTTAAAAAAAATCATAGTAGATACAATTACAAATATATAATTTTCTTAGTAGATACATGTATCTTAGTATCTAAGATGCATCTTAGTAGATATAAATACATTTTAATTATATCCAATATATATAGTATATAGTATATAGTATATATATATATATATATATATATAATAATAATAATAATAATAATAATAATAATAACATCAGATTTGGCATAAAGCCTGTAGGCTCACCCATGGGTGAATGAAAAAGCATGACTTGTCAAGTCTTTCACCCATTAAGATAATGAGGAGAAAAATTTAAATAAATAAAAGCAATAAACGTATGTAATAAATTATATATAATTGAATAAAAATAAAAAAATAAAAATCAAAATTTTTTATATATATTTTTTAAAATGTCGGTTAAAAATTCTAAATAAACAAGTTTAACAATACAATTTATATTTACGTATATAGGCAAAATTCTGGCAAAATTCAACTTTTATAATTCAATACTTGATTAGGTATTCCTAAGACTTACCTTTGAACAAAATAGTATTATTATATTTTATTATTGTAAGCATTTGCTTTCCTCCAAAAATAAATCATATACATATAAAACAAGTTAATATATTATTAAAATATCAAAAAAGTGGTAATTATTAAATAAAAATATTAAAGAACTACAATAATAATATAAAAATTCCTCAAAATCTAAATCATCATTTAATAAAATTTACATAAAAGATAACCATAAAAATAAATACAAAATAAAATAGATATAAAAATATATACAAGTAATATAGTAATTACTACCTTAAGATAGTCAAAGTTTAATACATTTAAGATTATATTTAAAAATTAATATCATTAGTTATTTATCATTAGTCATGTAAAAGATACAAAAATATATAGGTATAAACACACAAATTGACACAAACAATATATATATATGGACATAACAAAAAAACATTAAAATATTAAAATAAAATATAAAATAAATATAAAATTAAAATTAAATGTATATTTTTTTGAAATGTTTCGAAAATAATTTTAAATTAGAAATGTTAATTAATGAAATTGGAAGATTATTCCAGTACTTTACGCCAATATTTGTTAAACGAAATAGGTTTCTAGACGTTCTAGATGCCTTTCTAATAAATTTATTACAATAATTTTTATTTTTAATAAGTCTGATTTGCAAATTAATCGGTAATTTATTATAGAAGCCTCTATGTATAAATTGTATAGAATTAAATATAACAATATCATCAAACTTAAAATAAAATTGCTCTGCATGAAATCATGAATATTAATATTTGTATTTAATATTATGCATTTTAATGCTCTTTCCTGTAAAATTGCAATATATGATTTATTAGTTTTAAAAGTATTACCCCATATATGTGAACAATAATTTAAATGAGACATGAATAATGATTTAAAAATTAAAATTCTAGTATTTAAATTGAGGTTAATATTCAATTTTTTTATTATACCAATAACTCTACATAGCTTCGAAGTAACATATCCGTATTGCTGTTTCCAGTCAAGTTTATCATCAATACAAACTCCTAAAAACTTATAATTTAATACATGTTTAATTGGAATTTCATTTAGAAAAATTGGTAATGTATTACTTGAATGAATATTCCGTACATTAAAAAGTATATAAATACATTTATCAATATTCAGTGTCAACTTGTTTATCGCTAACCAAGATGATAACTTTTTCAATTCACTATTCATTAAATCACTTAGATCAGATATAGTATCACTTGAAAAAATTATAATCGTATCATCGGCATAAAGTACTGGTTATAAATAATTTCGATATATTTGGCAAATCATTAATATATAAAATAAATAAAATTGGTCCTAAAACAGAACCTTGTGGAACACCACAATTTACTTTTTTTAAATCAGATAAAACACCATAAAACTCAATACATTGAAATCTATCAGATATATATGATTTAAATAAATCTAAAGTAATACCTCTAATTCCATAATGATCCAATTTCTTAATAATATATTATGGTCAATGGTATCAAATGCTTTTTTTAAGTCAATAGATACCACTGAACATTTTTTCAAATTTTCAAGATTATCATTTATGGTTTCAATTACATCTGCAAGGGCATCACCAGTAGACATGTTTTTCCTGAACCCATACTGTGATTTATCAATTATTGAATATTTATTTAAAAAATCAACTAAAAGAAATTTAATAATTTTTTCAAAATATTTAGAAATTTGTGGTAAAATAGATATTGGCCTAAAATTAAACATATCATTTTTAGAACCGGATTTGTACAATGGTTTTATTTTAGCCTTTTTAAATTCATCTGGAAATAATCCCTCATTAATACATCTATTAAACAAAAGTGATAAAATAGGACTTATTTCACCATTAATATATTTAAATAAGATAGTATTCATATTAAAAATATCAGTACTATATTTGGAAGTATTTTTATCGATAATATTATATATTTCTGAAGGTGTAGTTGGAGATATAAAAAATGAATATTTATTCTTATCTTCTAAGGTATCATGAATACTAGTATTAATAATTAATTTTGCTAAATTATTTCCTACATTACTAAATATATCATTAAATTTATTCGCAATTGAAAAACTAGAATCATTATTTTTACATACATAATTATTCTTATTATCATTTGATTTATTTATAATATTTTTGATTAATTTCCAAGTTCCCTTAGAATTATGTATATTAATAGAAAATTTATTATGATAATATTCTTTTTGAATAAATCTTAAAACACTTGTTAAAATATTTTTATATTTTGTGTATAATAATTTATTTTCCTGGGAATTATTTCTTACAAATTGCTAATATAATTTATTTTTTTTTGATACGCATTTTAGTAATGAATCCGTCATCCAAGGATTTATTTTATGATTTTTATGAATTTTTTTAAAAATTGATAATGGACAATTTTTATTATATAATATATTTAAACTATTAATGAATTTGTAAACAACTTCATTCAAATTTAAACTAGAATCATTAATATATGTCCAATTATATAATAAAATATCTTTTTTCAGTGCTGATATAGTTTCATCATTCATTATACGTATGTGTGATTGTCTATATATCTTTGGTTTAGCTACTTTAAAATTAAAGGATGTAAATATAGGGAAATGATCACTAATATCAGAATAAATTATGCCTTTATTAATAGGTTCTATGTTCAAATTACAGTAGATATTATCAATAAGACTCTATATATATATATATAATGATTTAGTGAAATATCATCGATTTTGTTGTCATGTGACAATCGGGGACGATTTTTAGGATGGGGACGAAGTATTATATGACACCGGACAATACAATACAAATAGTAACATTTTTTTTCTTGTGTTTTGATTTATAATTTATTAAATTCTTGATAAACACAAGAGAAAAACAAGAACTGCCTGGAGTCGAACGTAAGTAATTACTAGCTTTTGGTTGTCCCACTGAGCCATCGACCCCAGACATTACATCTTACCTGAAGACATTTAATCTTACATGACTTTTATAATTTAACTAAATACACATTTGAAATAGACTACAAATTACACATAATTTCGGAACTTGGATACCATCTTCTTTCGTTAACATTACTATCTAATGAATAATGTAGGCCTTTATATATTATTTTTAATTCATATCGGGTAATATACGGAAAATTTGGAAAAAATCTATAATCACATCAATTTAAAAAAGGGTGAACCATCAAATTCAAATAACTATAGGCCTATTTCAATAACATGTGTAATGTGTAGAGTATTAGAACGTATTATTTCTAAACAATTAATTTTGTATTTAAAATCTAATTATGTATTAACAAAATATCAATATGGGTTTATAAGTGGAAAATCCACAGAATTATAATTAACAAAATGTTTAAAATGTTGGTATAATGAATTGAATAATAAAAAATGTGTAAATATAATATATATTGATTTTGCAAAAGTTTTGATGTTGATTCTCATGAAAAACTATTATTTCAATTAAAATCATACGGTATATCTAATAAAATAATAAAATGGTTTTATAATTTTTTATCGAATAGATCTCAAATTACACGGGTTGAAAATTCTTTTTCAAATAGTTCTATTGTAAAATCTGGAGTAGCACAAGGATCGGTTTTAGGTCCAATTTTATTTTTATTATATATTAATGATCTTCCTATTATATTCTCTTCAACAATTCATATTGATTTATTTGCCGATGATAAAAAAAATATATTTTTCTTACACATCTGAGATTGAAAGATTTCTTTTACAAAATAATTTAAATTTATTTTAACAATGGGTAAATAAATGGCAATTAATTATTTCATTATCAAAATATGCAGTTATGACTTTAGGGAAGGTTACTCCGTCAATATATTTTATAAATAATATTCAATTAGAAAAGTTACTTTTTATAAAGATTTAGGAATAATATTTGAGAATAACCTTTTATTTAATAAACATATTGATTATATTTGTAAAAAAGCTTATTTTTCTTTGAATTCAGTTTTTAGATGCATTACTACAAAATCCCCTAGAGCATTATTAAATGCATATACAATTTATTGCAGACCAATTTTAGAATATGCATCCATAATTTGGTCACCTTTTTCAAAGGTTAGTAAATTTCGTAGTCTCATAGACCAAATTGAAAGAGTGAAACGATTATTTACTAGAAGATTAATTACAAGATGCGTATGATATACAAATTCATCAAATATTAATTATAAATCATATATATAGAGAGATTGCTATATTTTAAATTAGAATCACTTGAAGATTTAAAATAGATCTAACCACAATTTTTAAAATTTCAAATAATTATATAGATATAAATATATCTGATATTCTTAACATTTCGATATAATTGTAGAACTAGATGTAAAACATAATTATGATAATACAATTAAAAATATAATTAATAATAGATCAGTTAATATATGGAATTCATTAAATAATGATATAATAAATACTGTATCTGTTTCATCTTTATAAAATAAAATAAACAAAATCTGTTTGACAAACATCTTTTTTTTAACAGAAATTTATAATTTTATATTAATTTATGTTTCATTTTATATTTTAATTATTGCATTATATATTCCGTATTAAAAAACAAATTATTTTTGTTATACAAAATTTGTTTTTTATATCTATATTTAAAATAAACTATAATATAAAATTAATAATTAATTATTATTATAGATTTTAAAGTGGGAAGTATTACTTCATTTTTGTTTGTTCAGTATTATATTTTGTTTTATATATATTTTGTATATATGTTTTAAATGTATTATATTATTAAAATACAATATTAATAATTTAAATAAAATTTTAAATATTGGATATATAAGATATAACAAAATATAGTTGATATTTTGAAGTATATATATATATTGAATATATTTTTAGAATTACATGATTTCCTATATTCACCATTTAAATAATCGTCTGTTGCGCCGTCCAGGGACGCTTAAGGGGGTACGGGCTTACCATGTTAATTATAGCTCTAGCTAAAATACTAAGGATACTAAATTAATAAAGATAATGAAGTAATTTGTCTTTTATAGATATTATTTTACTGCATAAAAGTATTGACTTTTTATAAATATAATTTATTTAAAATTATGTAAAAAAAATAGTTTAAAATAGTTTTAATAGAAATATATTTTATATTTTTTTATTACAAATTTGAAGTTTATTATAATTTATTTAAAAAATATAAATTACAATACAATATCCTGTCAATATTAATATAGTATTACATGTTATTTATATAAAATACAAATTTTAGATAATAATAGTAATAATCAAAGAATTAGGAGTAGGTTTTTACGTATGCTTACTAAGTCAAAAAGTAAAAACTGGAGAAAATGACATTCAAAGTTTAAAAAAAATAATCAATCTTGTCAATTTCATATGATTTTTAATTCGATTGATATCGTAAAATACTTTATATTGATAGAAATACTCTACTATAATTTAAAATATTTTACAATGTGATAATTAAGATACTGAACATGGATAATACGTAATAAAAAAATATAAAAATAAAAATATTATGCATATTTTAACCCGCGCTTGCATAGTATTATATAGTATTAATACAGTATTAATTAATACATTAATATTATAATCACCACACATTTCCCTATTTATATATTTATGAAATAGGTTAAATAACAAATTAATAACATTATTTCCATTATAATCAGGTGATCTGTAAACAGATACTATTAGTTTGAAATCACTAGAATTAATAATTATTTAAATTGATATAATATCAATATAATCCATTATAGAAATTATTAACAAGAAAGTTATTCAATGATGCAACATTCTATCAGTTTACTAAATAATATAAGTACACCTCCGCCTCTCTTTTTATTGGATAATATTCTATTTTTTATGAAAATATTATAATCAGTGAAATATATATGTGGGTAATATTTATCAGTAAGCTATGTTTCAGTTATTATAATAATATCAGGTTTATGGGTGAAGATATTGATAAATATGAATAATTTATTTATATTTTTATTTAAAATATCAATTATAGGCTTGTATATTTATAATTTATTTAATTATATTCAATATATATTTAAAATAATCAATTATATTTCCTATATTTTATTATTATATTATTGATTTTTTATCTGTATTATGTGATATTAATTTAAATTCATTGTTTATAAATTGAACTTTAAATATAGTATATACTGTACATTTAAATTTAGATATTTAAACCAGTCTATATTTTATATACGCTGTTCTATGCTGTATTCATAACAAGAAAAATTAGAACAATAAATATAGTAAAAAATTGAATTATTAAAATAATTCATCAACTCATAAAGCATAAATATCTATAGTATAACACATTTTCGAATGATGGTAACTTTCATCAAGTCCGTAACATTAGGGAATATACTTTTGTCAATGTATATACATTGGTAACATGTTAAGGGGATCCCGCACATAACACGCAATTTGCCAATTTCGTGTATAAATAGATAGGTTAAAATTATTATTCCTAAATATTTTAAATTTTTTACTTGCTTGATTTTAATATCATTAATATTGACATTTATGATTTTTATGTCAAATATTAAAGACTAATATACTAGATTAACATTAAGAAACAATTTATTAATATTCAACCAATCAAAGAGTTTATTTAAGTTACATTAGTTAGTTACCTATATTAGTTTTAGATCAGTAATTTATTTATCGGAAAAAATCTAATTAGTGTTATCCGCAAATAATACAGGCTTAAATGGAATAGATACACATTACTTTTTGTGTTTTTGTCCGTGTTTTACCTTGTATAAAAGCTGGATATTTTACACGATTTTTGAAATTTTGAAAAAAAATAATTACAAGTTAATATATGATATAGAAATTAATCTTCAATTAGATATAATAATGTATTTACATTTATTATATAAAAAAAAATAATTGTTTTATATAAATATCAATACATTTGTATGGTGACTAATGTCCGTGTTTTACAGACTAAATATCCGTCTTTGAAACCGAAATAATTCACTATATATAATAATAAATAATATAGTTTAATTTAACATAAGTTATATAATAGTATTAAGTATAATCGTTTAATATAGAGTATTTAAATTAATACAATTTAAATTTTTTTTAAATGTGTGTATTTGTCGTATAAATCACAGACTATATGTCCGTGTTTTACACATACTAAATATCCGTGTATTACACTAACAAAATGTCCGTGTATTACACGGACATTTTGTCACTATAATATTCATTTACAAATACATTATTTATTTTAATATAGAAACAATATACTATTTTACATTTTCTATATTTTATTATATTGATTTAATTTAGTACTATAGTACAATAGTACTAAACTATAGTTTAAATTAATTATCAATTATTATTTTAATTTATATTTAAGTTAAATTTTTGTAATACTTTATTACTATTTCCAAAGATTTTCCGAAGGAAAGATATAAAACTTAATTATTCTCACGAAATCGTGTAATTCGAATTTGTATACAAAATACCCTAGTGCCACCTATATCGGGTTACTTTTAGGAACTATGTGTTGTTTATAATGTAAATTCGTATTAAACTATACATTTTTTAAATGTTAAATAATATGCTTTCAATTAGTATTTATATGATGAAAACTAAGTGTTCATTACTAAAATATAACAAACAAATATGATATGTATGTTTCAAATGCCATAAGTTTATATTTGGTGAGTAAAAGCTAATTTATATAGCATGTAATTTAATAGAGCAATGCAAACATTGTTGTATGAAATCAGGGCCGAACCTAAATATATTTCAGTGATTCGATATTACTACTATCAGCAGCAATGGGTATTACTTTGCATACATAGGGAGTGTTATATCTTTTCTTCGCAAAATATTTGCTATTTCATTCTAACATTATCATTATTTATAAAAAAACTAAATTTTTTAATAATTAATATGATGATATATATATAATAATATATAATATATATTATGATATATATATAATAATAATAATATATATAATATTTCATAATATATTTTGTATTAATTTTGTAAATATAATTTTATATTACCATAATATAAAACATTTACATTTTGCATTTATATATATATATATATATATATATATATATATTATGTTATATAATATAATTTATAAATATTTAAATATTTCATTATTTATATATCAATATGTGTATCATATATTTTATAGGATTGCTTAAATAATATATATATATATATATATATATATATATATATATATATATATATATATATATTATGTTATATAATATAATTTATAAATATTTAAATATTTAATTATTTATATATATATATATATATATATATATACATATATATATTATTAATGTTATAATACTATATGTGTATAACAGTAAGCTAACATAGGTAATACGTAATAATACTACCTTTTAAGTAATAAGAGTTACAATCATTAATCAGAAAAGTCTATTTAGATGTTAATACATGAAGAAGTTTCGAAACAATGTATATTATAATATTATACCGTGATATTATATATACGTATGCATACTATGACCTCGAACAACCGCACATTCCTATACATCACATTGTGTCAATATGAGAATTAAATACATCCATAGAAATAGTATGCAATGTTATGTAATAAACAGATAACTTCTGGTTGCGAATATTATTATATATTTTATTTTACGGTTGAATAATTTCATCATATTAAATTATTTAGTGAACATACGACGTATGTCATACGTATAATAAATAATATATGTATATATACTATATATTATATACGTAATATATACATAGTATATACATTGTTATACAATTATTAAAATATCACAATACACCCTCAAATGTAAATAGGTCATAATCATAATATTAAATATATATATATATATATACATATCAAATACGTATTTGTATTTGTATTTTAATGTAATATACTGAGTTGTTGTATTTGTATTTGATTGTTGTAGTTTACATTAAAAAACATTCAAAAAATGAAAAAATTTAAATTACAGATATAACAAAGTAACATTTGTTTACAAGTTAAAATGTAATTTAAATGGATATCGCAGTATGCTAATAACATCGCTCCATTAAATGTATTAAGATTATAAATACATTACTCCGTATAAAACTCCGCATGCCATCATCTATTCAATTAATTCTATTGATTTATTTGTGTTATATAGAAGATATATAAAGCATTAACAATATGTAGCCTTATTTTTATATTTCAATATAATTCATATATAAAAATACATAAAATTATAAATTATTTTTTTGTATAATACTATATAGAAAATAATTAATTATAAATATTATTTGACGCATGTATTTTATTTATATATATATATATATATATACCTATCTTATTCTATAGAATACAACATTAGTAAGATAGGTATAGTAGTTTTATCTGTGCGATTAATGTTATATATGAAATACGTGTAAATACATATTCTGTATAAATCAATACAAATCAATATGAAAAGTACAATTTATACATATACACGTTATACATATATACATATACATGTTTATCTAATATATTATATAACCTATAGCATAAATCAATAGTGTTTTCTCAGCTATAGATATACAGATATGTCTATAGACAATATATTTATAGATGTTTATATTATATATATATATATATATATATATATATAACTGCCTGTATGGCTCAGTGGCTAAGGCACCATACACACAAGCAGTAGGACACGGGTTCGAGCCCCGTCCGGACCATTAATTAATTTTGTAAAATTCATTTTGAACCTTTAGAACCATGGTTCTTAAAATATTATTTAGAAGTGATCTTATATAATTGTGTATAAATAAATGATCGGCTCTCGTTAAAACCATGGATGCATTAACATGAGAGCGGCTTCGAAGGGACATTAGAGCCATATATGGTTATAAGTAAAAACTTCATCTAAGTTCCTGGATGGGATGAAAAGACTCCACAAATAAAAATAAAAAATATATTGATAGTTATATTGTCTAGTTATCTCTTAACGTTTATATAACAATGATTACCCTATATATCGTTCTAGTTATATCACTGTAATTACGCTATATCCCCTACCATATATATCACGACAATTTCCCTATATCTTTTACAATATATCACTGTAATTGCCCTGTATAAGATGTTACTCGTATACCCCGACGACGACGGCCGAGCAGTCACACCGAGATGACCTGCTTCTGGAACCCTCCCGAGACGACACCGTATTATTATTAACGTTATTATTAATTATTTAGGCACGCCCCTTAAGAAGCCCCTATCGTAGGCGTGGCGATCTCGTGTTTTCCAAAGTGAAACCATTTCTGTTATCACTATAGTCACGCCTATACGCGTCTGATACGAGCAGACGTATATTGCGGTCGAATGCCACGAGGAGAAACGTTAACTAAATAACATATTATATTAAATTAATTATATCCATGAACGCATCATTAGGCCTACACACATATATATATATTATTTTATTGATTATATATATATACAATTATATAGGCTTACTATATTATATAATTTATTTTTGAGTCATTTATCATAAAATATTCCATTATAATATATTTTTATTTTAGTTTTTAAAATATTTGACTATGATGTATACCACCTCTCAGGTATACCCCTTAATCACATGTCTTATATAAAAACACCCTTAACAAATATTTATAATATTTTTTAATAATAATTATATTGATCTCTTTACATTTTAATTTAATTTTGTAATTTTTTTAAATCGAAAAAAAAATTATCAATAAAATAATATAATAATAATCTTAATAATAAAATAATAATTATATTATATGTTTATCATGATAATATAAAATTTAAAATTATATGTATATTAAAAAATGACTTTATTGAGAATTTTAACATAATATAATTTTTTCTTTAAACTTATTGTAAAATGTGTTTTGTTAGAAAAATTAATTTGTTATTATATTATATCTCGTAAATATCCATTATATAATATTTATGACATACTGTGAGCGATATAGCAACACTTTCAAAAACGATCTACCCTATCGTACACGGCCTATGTGGATCAGTTGGATAATGCGTCAGACACACAAGTAATAGGACACGAGTTCAAGCCTCGTCCGCCGGATCATTAAAATAGGTCTTAAAATAATATTGAGAAATGATCTTATATAATTGTGTATAAGTAAATGGTAGTCTCTCGTTAAAACTATGAATATGCAAGCGGCTAGAATGTACATTATATATATATATATATGGTTATAAGTGAAATCTGTATCTAAGTTCCTGTATGAAAGGAATCCAGTGGAGTTCACTCATTTTTATTACGAGGAACTAATCTGATTATTATATTATTATTAAATACAAATACAATAAATCAATGTATTTAAATACAAATATATGTTTAATATATATACATATAAATATGTATATATATATATATACAGTACGCTCTCGATATACCGGCACCATCGGGAATCAGGAATTGTGCCGGTATATCGAGAGTGCCGGTATATCGATCTAACAGAAAATAAAGAATATATGAAGAAGAATATTAAATATTATGTTTATTATTATAATGGTATAAAATAGGTATAAACACGTATAAAATGGTATACAATATTATTATAAGGGTATGAAACGAATGTAAAATAAAATAAAATGAACTACTTTTAATTATTATAATGGTATAAAATATTATTATAATGGTATGAAACGAATGCTAAATAAAATAAACTATTTTGAATTATTTACAAAAGATAAAGTAGTTTTCTTTTTATTATTAATACATAATATATCCAAACGTTTAGATAATAAATTTAATAAATGTATATCATTTGAATCTTTGGAGTAACATTCAAAGTATGCCGTTAGTGATCCTAACCCCTGTATTGCTTTCTCTGATGGTGGTGGTGGATCAAATCCAGCCTCTTGTGTGTCGTCCCTATCTTTAGAATTATTTGTTAATGAATCTATAATTTCAGTAATATAATCTATTTCGAATATTTCAGAAATGTCATCGACTGATCTAAATTCTTCTAAAGTGAGTCGATCATCAATATCAATATTGCATTTATTATAAATGTCATTATTTATTTGATAATTTTCATTTTGAGTGAAGGATTCTTCGTCTATACGATCTAGTAAACCGACATGCACCCAGCAGTTTCTGATACTTAACTTCTGTATACACTTAACTTTAATGCGAGTGCATTGAAATATAATAAAAACAATTACTCGCAATTAAGTATGAATCATAGTGAGCAATTTTGGGAAATATGTATATATATATGCCGGTATATCAATTACAATTCGACTTTTGTGCCTAGATATTAGGCGCCGGAGCCGGTATACGAGTGCCGGTGCATCGAACATTATTATCATTGAAGAGATAGGAAAGAAATCTGTCATTCAGAGATGTGCCGGTGTATCGAGAGCCGGTATATCGAGAGCGCACTGTATATATATATATATATATATATATATATATATATATATATATATATATATATATATATATATATATATATATATATTGTTACTGTTATTTTATGTTGGTGGATACACTCCATATAGGTAGACTTATTTATATAAGTATATAATTACTATATAAAATACATAACAGGAACTATTTTAAAACTATAATCATTTAAAAATTAACAACACATATATGGGAAAGTAACATAATACGGACACTTTAACAATAAATGGTCTTAACATTTTATGACTCATTATTTTTATCCAAAAATTACAATATATTAATATTATATGATTATAGATATTATTGTGATTTTAACATTTTATTTAAAATTTTAATTCCATATATAAATGGGGTGTCCTTATTCTGTATTATGGCCTTATATGACCTCTAGATATATTCTTATAACTTAATGAATATTTGATAAGAAATATAGAAATTATATATATATAATTTTAGAATGTTTTATAATAATATAGTGATATATTTTATATCGATACATTTGTATATTATTGAGAAGGTTTTAAGTTGAATTTTGTATTCATAAATTTAAAAACGTAATACAAAAAATTAATCTATTGGATATCAGCAATATTTTGAATAATTAAAAAATAAAAAATACTTTTTTAGACTATTTATATAATTATGAATATTTTATGAACACTTTTTTTTGTAGGATTTATGGTTTCTGAGATACCGAGAGTGATCGTATTCGGGAACTGTCCGTGTTCGGTTATATATACCCTATGCATAAATTTAAATATAACTTTAACCGATTTGCCAGTTTTCAATGATGTATCAAATTGTATAATCGTATTCATTTTTATAATATAAGTTGTGTATAGTGTATATCAATAATGGTAATACCGAAGCTATTAGGGTTATTTTGGCACATCGGGATTTGATAATATGATAACATATACAATATATTTAGATAAAATTCATGATGTATTTATTTTATATAAATATTGGATATATATATATATATATATATATTAATGTACGCTACAATATGTACATCTATTGAGATGACGCAATATAAATAGTAACATTCAGCATAAAGTAAGTGATGATACTGATAAAGTTGTTTGACTATTAAGCGGTTTTCTGTCCATAATGAACACGAATACAATAACGAATAACATTATAAATCCATACAATTACACAAGTAAATACACACACATACACACAAACACACACACATATATATATATATATATATATATATATTTTCGCTCCCACCATCTCCGAATAATTAGCCACTAATCGTTATTATTAAAGCGACTTCTATAGACTTCTATAGACTTCTATAGACTTCTATAGTATACTATAAACAGGATATGCATATGTTAATGTTACCATCACGATGTGACAATGTTAAACTTGTTGGTGTGTATACCACGGGATTAATGCAAGTGGCGTACGCGTAAATATAAGTACGTGTATGAATATTGAGTATATAGGGAGGATGTAGATTATTTAAGTTGGAGAGGCGGGATAAGTTAGTTAGGTAATTAAGGGGTTACTTTGTTTGGGAGGGGAGGAGTTAATTTGTTAGGTAATGAAGGAGTTATTTACTTGGTGGAGGATGAATTATCGTGTGTGGTAAGGGAGGAGATATCTTGTGTGGTAAGGGAGGAGTTATCTTGTGTGGTAAGGGAGGAGTTATCTTGTGTGGTAAGGGAGGAGTTATCTTGTGTGGTAAGGGAGGAGTTATCTTGTGTGGTAAGGGAGGAGTTATCTTGTGTGGTAAGGGAGGAGTTATCTTGTGTGGTAAGGGAGGAGTTATCTTGTGTGGTAAGGGAGGAGTTATCTTGTGTGGTAAGGGAGGAGTTATCTTGTGTGGTAAGGGAGGAGATATCTTGTGTGGTAAGGGAGGAGTTATCTTGTGTGGTAAGGGAGGAGTTATCTTGTGTGGTAAGGGAGGAGTTATCTTGTGTGGTAAGGGAGGATTTATCTTGTGTGGTAAGGGAGGAGTTATCTTGTGTGGTAAGGGAGGAGTTATCTTGTGTGGTAAGGGAGGAGTTATCTTGTGTGGTAAGGGAGGAGATATCTTGTGTGGTAAGGGAGGAGATATCTTGTGTGGTAAGGGAGGAGTTAATGTATCGTCTACAGGTGGGGTTGAATTAAGAACTTAGGCAATACGAGGTACATTAAAAGTACTATACATCTTAGTCGATGATTCCTCACATAGATGCTACATTAATACGAATGCACGAAGTGAAGTCATCCAAACATCGCAGCTTCACGAAGAACGGGGGTTAACGAGGTTATACTGGTTGGTGTATGCGACCAGATGAACCCAATGTTTACATCACGTGGTATGAACTCGTTACCAGGCGCATGCGCTACCATAGACTGCACTTAGAGCGCGGATTCATCTTGCTCCCCAGGGGGCAGTTGAAGGCTAATGAGAAATCGGAAACTTGCGAAAGGGTGGCCTCCGATCTGTGTACGTTGGTATAGTAGTTAGCTGCTAGTATTTAGTCTATGTAGTTAGGCCGCTAGTATTTAGTCTATTCAGTTAATATATATATATATATATATATATATACAATCATGGTATACGAAGTAAGAGTATTGGTTATTTGGTGATTTAAAGTAAAAACCATTACAAATCTAGATATATATATATATATACTTTTTATAAATTGTAAAATTAGTATACTATTAATTAAACCATTAATACTATAAATATACACAATAGTATAGTATATATATAAATATAAATAATACTATAGTATATATATATATATAAGTATACCTAATTTGAGCCGGAGAGTGAAGATTGTGTTTCACATAAGACATCATACTCTCGTTTCTCCTTTTAGAACACCAATTCTAGTTTGATATATTGTTATATATATATATATGCATATTGTATATAAGTATAATATACGACATAATATAATATTTCTAATTACTTGTGAATAATAGTTTATTAACAGTTTAATACGCAGTTATTAATAATACTGTTTAAATATTGGATATTTAATAAAACATTGGCAAAATATTTTTGATTTGAATTTAAAGAATAACTAATCTTTCATATACAAAAATAAGTATAATATAACAATGTAGTTAAGTATTTAAATGAATCTGAACTTTCTATTATTTACTAACAGCTATTTATATTATTAATCACTTATGTTGATACCGTGGTGCATGGTTAACACTAGTATAATGCTGGTGACTATATCGCCTGGATGTATACCTTTGTTATATGCCATACAGTCACTCTATTACAGTACATTACGAGAGTAACATTACGTAACATTATTACGTTATCGCATACATTTACAGTACATATGCATTAACATATGCTAACTTGTCCAAAAGAGATGAAGAATAGCTGATCTGCCGTTAGATCTATGCCCGGCAATTGTAACGAATGTTCCTGTTCCTGCTTCTTGTACGCCTGTTATTAAGGGTAGCAGTACAATGACCGTGTTTCAATCGTGTATTCATAAGAGTTAACATGTAATAGCCACTATATACATATGTAATATTGATATCGAAGTTTAATAGATATTACTCTATAGGTATACTATAGGACTAACATAATTCAATTATATCATAATATTTATTATTATGAATAATGCAGGTTTACATCTATAGATGTAACTATTTATATATAACTATTAACGAACATATCATTCAGTGTCCTATGATTTGCGTATAAGCGCGAAGTGTAATATTATAGTAATATAGTAATATAGTGATAATATTTGATATATGATTGATATATTTTATTTTATTATGATTATTGTTGATATATATATACGTGAGATATTACTCGGGCTATCTACACCCAACTATCATATGTTAACAGGCGTTTGGAAAGCGTTTAATATGACATATTATTATGTTTACTTAACATAATATAATATAACCTTTACTTATATATTCATATATTGCATAATATATGTATATACATATATATATATAAATATACATATAAATATAGTGTAGAAGAAAAATAATACGTCTAAAGCATATAAGTGAATATTCAATACAATCTCCATTATTAGTAAACGTATACGTTGATGTATTGCAGTAGAGGATCGAGGTAGAAACTAAAATAATTAAATAGAAAAGAAAGAAAATAAGAAAAGTACTTAAATAAACACTCAATAAATGAATATTCTATTCTTCTTCTTTTTATATAATTACATAAACAACATTGATGATTAATGATGCTAATAATGTAAACTTTAAATGCGTGAGTCACTCCCACTATATCAGCGATGTTTTCTCCGAGCGTCATTTTTCCATCAATCTAGAGTTACACAAATTTACAATATCAATATATATATATATATATATATACAGTAAATTACATTTAAAAAAATACAATTTTATAATATAATATATAACCATTATTTTTATATATATTTTTATTAGTTTTAATGTTAATATATGTTACCTTATTATTACAGTATTATTAAATATGCATATATAAACAAATAAGTTAAATATGTAATTAATTTCATAATATTATAGTTTATTATATATTCGATCTATTTTGTATAATAAATTTAATCTACATATTCAAATAATATCGTATTAATACAAATATTTAATAGTCGATATTAATCTCAATATTATTACGTAACATTATAATGTAAACGTGCGAACCGACCTTGAATCCCTCTATCGTGAGATTCGAATAATATTCGATCAGACATTTCGTTCTTCTTTCGTACTTTGTCCTCGATATCTCCGTCCACCAATTGCGCATGACACCTTCGTTATCGTATTCCTTGCCTGCGTTACCATATTTACGCGTTAATATATTACTTAAACTAGGCTAAAGTATAATATTTAAATATTTATGTATATATTAATAGTATTTAGAAATGTAAATCAGTATTACTATATAAACTATCAGTCATATATTAATTTATTAATGAACCTGCCATATTTTCACAGGAAATTAACAAATAATAATAATAATAATAATATCAGATTCAGTTGATAACCGAGATCAAAAACCCAGGTATGGTATATAAGTTCTATTGAACTTATCGAGATACCAATCTGCTCTTGGTAATGAGAGAATTAATACAAAAACGAATACATACAAATAAATATTTTACAATTCTATATTGTTCATTCGTGTTCTGTCTAATAAAAAAATCAATACAATAAAATTAAATAAATCACTCAATACAATACCAAGAAATCATCATGTATTACCATAACTATAACATAATAAATTATAAATGTAGTTCTAGGCAACATATATATATATATATATATATATGATAATGGATATATTTACAATGATATATCAAATTGAAATCATACACATTGTTAGTCAAGCAAGTAATTTAATATGTCTTAAAATAAGTAGTTTAATATATATATATATATATAGTATACTATTACTAACCAAAATTATCAAAACCGTGGCTAATTTCATGTCCTATGGTTGAGCCTATTGATCCAAAATTTACGTAGCTTTTGTATGGATTAATATATTTAATATAATAGATTAATATATTATTAAAATATCTTGTATATTATTCATATGATACATTACTTTAATATTTATATAATATTTAGTATACATATATAATATTAAGTATATATACAATGGTATACCTCGGAATATCTCCTGTTGTGTAGAGGGGTTCTTGAATAATCCCAGCTGGGAAAACTATGTTGTGTGTATACATAATAAAGTATTGTTAATGAGTATAATATACGATACATAGCATATATGCTTATTGTTGTCATTAAATATGTAGGTATTAATACTTCTGATATATATTGTATTCTAAACTAATTTTAAATAAATTGAACGATATAATAAATGTATGTATATATATATATATAAACATTTTATTATTAATATATTTTTGGCAACGATTTAATAATATGTTACTTAATTATAATGCCTACTTTATTATTAAATATATTGATAGTATATTAATATATTAATATACTAATATAAACTTGTATTGTTATCATTGTTACTATCATCTGTATATATAAATTAGAATATTAATATAATTAATAATGATAATCATGATTATCATTATTAATTATATTAATATTCTAATTTATATATACAGATGATATATACAGTATGCATACTAGTAGTATGTACCTAACTCTATTCCACACATAGTATACTAGTATTCCTTCTTTACTATAGTATACTCTCATTACTATAGTATATCATAACAACTTACTCATCTCGTTGGTTAGGGGAGAATAGTAGGCGTTCACTTCTTGTGGATTCATGTCCCATCTGAAATAGTCACGTGGTTAATACTAGTATTCCCTAAGGGCAATATGGGTCCATATACTAGCGAACACATCCCAAATCTCACACATACACATACATGTATACATGTATACATGTACCTATAGGTACAACACAAATTTGTACTCACACATACACACATATATATATATATATATATATATATATATATATATATATATATATATACATATGTAGGTTTACATTTACATATATGTATACCCACAAATATATGTATGTGACGACTATCTATATAACGACTAAATATTGTTTAAGATGATATATGATAAAGTATTGCATACATCGACTGTCATTAGTAGATGATCGTTATGTTAGATTTAAACGCGCTTTATATCGAGAATTGTATTTATCTATTTAAAAACATATATATCATATTTATAGATAGCGCGGTCTACAATATCATTGCCGCGTAATGACACTAAACCACTTACAATTAAATAATATTTGGGTTATTACACAACTATTAAAAATTATGAACATACAATAGTTTCTATTTAGTTTTTCAACCAATAATGTCAAGAGTTTAATTTATTAGCGGAAAAAAGTCGTATTCAAATTTTTTGAGTTGTTCCGACGATATTCAATCAAACAAATTCAATTTAATTAAATAAACAGACGACATTTACCCTAAATAAACTATATTATATACACACACGAATAAAACAAGAAATGTAGTATCGTTTACAGTGTATATACTACAAATCTACGCTGAGTCCTTTTCGAAATTACGGGTATGAAAACGACGCTGAAAACGATGTTATATATATATTGTTTATTTTTTAAGAACTGAAATATAATTCCCACTCTACATACACCGTATATTATACGTTACATGGTGTATACGTTATATAGTGTTTGTCTAACATGTCCTCGTCGAATTGGTAGGTGTGCAGATTACGCCTTTGCGACAGAATACAGCGACTATTCAAGCTATAGTAGTCGAGTGAGCCCAGTACATTGTACTACATGCGATAAGTAATGGAGTCAATAACGACGTCCATTCATTGTTATAGATGTATTTATAATGAATTAAGATAGGACATATGTATCATATGTATATGCAATATTTATATTCATTAATATGTATAATTATATTAATTTTCATATATTATAAGGTGTATATTGTATACATATATATTATACATCAATGTATATACATATATATATATATATATATATATATATATATATATATATATATATATATATATATATATATGGATATATTTGGATATTTTTAATTGCAATGGGAGATTATTCGAAATAATTATAATTAATATTATGAATAGGTAACGTATTTAAATTATAGTAACGAATTACATAAACATATATATTTGATAATATTACTACGAAATATTTACCTTTAAATAGTATTCTTGTATAGCTGTTCCATTAGAAATTATATCTGGGAATCCGATTTTATAATCCATTGAATTTAACTAAAAGTGTAATGTTAAATATTTCATTATATATACACACTAATAATAACATATACTATTTGAATGCCTAGATAAATAATAAGTGCTAATTGTATATTAACCAATTAATGAGATGTACAATTTCACATTATAAATATTAATTTAAATTTACTATAGAAATTAAATTAATAAAGTATATATACTATAGTAAGTGGATATAATAATATAATAATAATACATCTAATATTAATTGATATAAATATATATAATATATTAATTATTTTTGTTAAATCTTATTAAAATATAAACATTTCATAACTTTTTTAATAGCTTCCCCTTTTGTTAAATCATCCATCCAATCAGATTTTTCAAGTGATTTTTTAAAAGAATTCATAATTTTCTTAATCATTTTAGATATCTATTTACGTTAAACATAGTTAGGTCATCATTATTAAATTTAATTACTTAATTATTTATATTAAAATGATATTCATATGTTATTCATAATATGTATTTTATATCATAATAAGTAGATCATATATTCCGGATATATTCCGGATATATTCCGGATATAGTATACTATAGGTAATGTTATTCCTATATTATATACTATTTATTATTTGTTGTTAATTTAAAAATAATGTTAATAAATATTACGTATAGGTAACCTAATTGAATCACTAGTTTAATAATTATATATATATATATATACATATATTTATATTTACATATATTGAATTGAATTGAATTGAAAGTTTATTTAAACACTTAAATAATCATAAATGATTTCTTAAAGTATATATATATATATATATATATATATAGAATACAAATAATAAATGTAGGTAAAACAATAAATACCATTAAGGTTAATACTCATAAAATAAAATAGAATATTTAGGAAATTAATAAATAACATAATAATGATAAACAATATTAGTATTACAGGTTGCCACCTGATATCAATTGTTGTATATATTGTTTGAATGTTTTAGGCAATTTTATAGATCTAATTTTGGGCGGGATATATATATATATATATATATTATAGGTATATTGTATTATACATTATAGAGATAGATCGAAAGACCTTTTGTTTTGAATCGTCCAGGAAATGTTTGTTGATAAATTGTTCTCCTATGGCAAGGCCAAACCAGTGTTCTGTGGAGTCAAGGCATATTTCCCACCTCTCCACTCTGTATGATCTACCTATGTAATGTTATATAGTATAAGGTATTGACTGAAGATCCATAGATATATCATTTATACTAGTAATACTGATATGAAATCTTTTATAATATATATATATATATATAGTATCCAATTATTTGTATATTTTAAAATTGTGTATTATTTGTTTTAATAAGTATGTATCTTTATCAAATATATTTGTGCGAATTAATTTACTTTACATAATGTACTATTAATGAATATTAAATATTGTATTTAACTTCAATAATAAAGTATATATTTAATATTTATTTAATTATATAGCGATTCTACCCTTTTCTTGGAATTTCACTCCTAACTCCCGATATTTCGCCGGTAAATATTTCAATTGCGAGTAGATAAACCTCCATACCAAATAGTTATTTAAAGTTCTATCAGTGAAAACATATTATAATAATTAATTATTATATAAATTAGTAATATTTCAGAATATTATATTATATATATATATATATATATTCAATAAATTATATTATTATTATTATTATATAATCATATATAGAGAAATGGTTATTATATATCAATAACAAATAATAGCCTATAGGTCTATAATATATATATATATATATATATATATATATATATATATATATATATTATTGGCTATATATACTAAGATTATAACTTTATTAAAGTAACGAAAATATCTTTAATGTACTTGATTATATTATATTTAGTATACATATTATTATATGTTATTTATTAATATATTTTAGAACATTATAATATATTGGTAATGTATATACTTTAGTATTATCTATAGAGAATATTAAAATACATGACATCATTAATTATTAATAATGTAATGAAAAATGTTATTAAATATGAATATGCTATATTATGTTCTATAATTACAATGTATTACATTCATAATACTAACTCAAACAAAATATTAAATGTAATTACAACTTATATATATATATTTATATTTAACAATAAATTAACATATTAACACAGACAAAGCAGGTAAAATCTAACATATACCCGCAAGGCCTATACCTATAGGTAGCTATACCTATGGGTAGCTATACCTATAGGTAGCTATACCTATAGGTAGCTATACCTATAGGTAGCTATACCTATAGGTAGCTATACCTATAGGTAGCTATACCTATAGGTAGCTACACCTATACCTGTAGGTAGCTATACCTATAGGTAGCTATACATATAGGTAGCTATACCTATAGGTAGCTATACCTATAGGTAGCTACACCTATACCTGTATGTAGCTATACCTATAGGTAGCTATACCTATATGTAGCTATACCTATAGGTAGCTATACCTATAGGTAGCTACACCTATACCTGTAGGTAGCTATACCTATAGGTAGCTATACCTATAGGTAGCTATACCTATAGGTAGCTATACCTATAGGTAGCTATACCTATAGGTAGCTACACCTATACCTGTAGGTAGCTATACCTATAGGTAGCTATACCTATAGGTAGCTATACCTATACCTATAGGTAGCTATACCTATAGGTAGCTATACCTATAGGTAGCTATACCTATAGGTAGCTATACCTATAGGTAGCTATACCTATAGGTAGCTATACCTATAGGTAGCTATACCTATAGGTAGCTATACCTATAGGTAGCTATACCTATAGGTAGCTACACCTATACCTGTAGGTAGCTATACCTATAGGTAGCTATACCTATAGGTAGCTACACATATACCTATAGGTAGCTATACCTATAGGTAGCTATACCTATAGGTAGCTATACCTATAGGTAGCTATACCTATATGTAGCTATACCTATAGGTAGCTATACCTATAGGTAGCTATACCTATAGGTAGCTATACCTATAAGTAGCTATACCTATAGGTAGCTATACCTATAGGTAGCTACACCTATAGGTAGCTACACCTATACCTGTAGGTAGCTATACCTATATGTAGCTATACCTATAGGTAGCTATACCTATAGGTAGCTATACCTATAGGTAGCTATACCTATAAGTAGCTATACCTATAGGTAGCTATACCTATAGGTAGCTATACCTATAGGTAGCTATACCTATAGGTAGCTACACCTATACCTATACCTATAGGTAGCTATACCACTAAAAAGCTACCTTTTATCAGTTTCGTGTAGTATGCGTGAGATATTGCGGAAGTAGTCCTTCCCTATGTGTATCCTTATCCCTTTTTCTTTATTGTTCTGGTATCTTCTTAGAATTACGGTCCAATTCACCTGCATATAGGTCACGAAATATAACTCATAGATAACATAATAACAGATATATATATATATATATAGGTATATAGGTATACCTATATATATATTGTTTTTTTTTTTAATTGTGTAATTTTGGTTGAGTCATTTCATCATATCCTAGAACGTAGGTGATATTGTTATTCATAATGAAGTAGTTTTACTCTCTCTCTCTCACTGCAAAGCCGAACTCACGTTAAATCCGATCAATATCATATACACAATTATAAATATTACTTTTCATTATACAATTATATATTATTTTAATACTTATTGTATTGGTCCGGACGGGTCTTAAACCAACTCCACACTGCGTATGTGTTAGACGACTAAACCAACACAGCCTCATAGTTATATATATATATATATATATATATATATATATATATATATATATAAATATATATATATATATATATATAAATATATATATATATATATATATATATATATATATATATATATATATATATATATATATATATAAATATATAAATATATATATTAAATATATACTTTTGGCGATATTAGTTTGGATGACAATATATATAAGTTAGATATTAATAATAAAACAAACGATTGTTGTGATTGATTCTAATTCTCGTACTGTGATCGGGATAGTTTTCTGCGCAACTTTTAAATTCGGTTTATATAACTATAGATTATGCATTTGATTATAAGAAATAAAATATGTTTACATTTATATATTAATAAAATACATATATATTTGACATGCATATGTATATAATGTATATATTAAATATATAATATACGAATAATATCATATAATATCGTATATAATTAATACTAATAATACTATTAACATACGATTTGACACAATCCCTGAACTGTAATATATATTTGATTTTTAAGCAATATTTAAATATCTTTAAGGCATTTAATGTATTATAAATTACCATTATAATTATATGAAAATCATTATTATTATATTAAAAGTAACACTTCGCAACCCATTAAAAAGTTGTTCAAATAAGTGTGTCCGGTGTATTGAACCTATAGGTTACAGCTAGGGGCGCTTCAACAGGGGGAGGGACGGGGAATATATGTTCCCCACTTTAAAATCTAGGGGGACCTCCTATGTATTGGTCCCCCCCCCACTTTTACCACAACATTTATTTTGATTGGTTGATCCCCCTTACATACAAAATCATTCCAGCGCCCCTAGTTACAGCCCATACTACAATAGCGAACATGTAGGGTTGGTACCCCCACCCCATTACCATTAGTGGTAAGAGGCCTCGACGTATTACTAATTAGTAATTTAATTAAGTAAACAATATATTAATGTATATATTAGTCTACACATATATGTCTTCTATAGAAGACTATTAGAAATTGGTTGCATACCATTTCTAATAATGTATCATTGAACTAGTTATAATTAACATAATTTAAAGAGCATTAGTAATGGGTCTTAACTCATAATACTATTGGATATGTTAAGTTATGTTGTACAACGATAAGGTCAAAGGTTACTCCTTACCGTGAAGGTGACTACAATCAATCGTATCTTCTCAACAATTTAGCACATATAAAATTAGGAGGTGAACAATAACATAACTAACACAATTAAATTGTAATCAATTGTAATAATACAAGTACATTGTGAGTAACTTATTATAAATTATTAATATATATATATATATACTAAAACTAACTTAAATTTAAAAAATAAATATTATTATTATGTATAGAATTAATTATCTTATATAAATAAATAATTTATATAATAAATGTATTATCCAGTACACTGCAGTTTATTATAATATATGTAATATTAAATTATATTTAATTATATATATAAGTTTTCTACAAATATAATAAATATGTAATTATATTATTAAATAATAGAAATTTTAAATTGTGATTATATTTAATATTTACCTGTAATAATTTTTCTTCAAAAACTAAAGTTGAATTAATAATTGAATCATAATGTCCTTCTCCATTCAATAATACCATCGTTTTTTTCATTAAACTGATATATTATATATATACACATATATATTTTTAATTTATATAATTTATATATATATATATATATATATTTAATTTATTATTATATTAACATTATATTTACTGCAATATAATGGTGCTATTGATGATGATAATTATATTATAATGAATGTATGGCAGAATATAATAATACCTATAATTAAATAATAATTATTACCATGATAATAATAAATCAATATATCTAAAATGATAATGATTCAATAACATTAAACCAATATATGTATACTATATGATATTATATTAAATTGTAGCATATATTTTTTATATTTAAAATAAATTATAAAAAAATCATTTAAAATATGAACTAAACTAATGCAATGGTACTGTAAATTGTCCTTAACTACAACTATAACATTAAAAGTAATTACATAAAACCCGTATTATTGTACATTGAATACATCTAATTATATATCCTAGCACGTATATTTAATTATAAACTAACTTTTTATAAATATTTACCTTTGCTTCATCTTTATACTGTTCTAGCGAGTTGAAAGCGAAATTATCTTCTACGTTTGCCCTGTCTATCTGAAAAGGGGGTTCACGTATCGTAATGCATTCTGGATAGTGGCGTACCGGATTATTTGAACCTGAACCGAAGTTGACTTATTTTTATCT
The DNA here is from genome assembly GCA_964019155.1 of Osedax fenrisi. NCBI lineage: Eukaryota > Metazoa > Annelida > Polychaeta > Sabellida > Siboglinidae > Osedax > Osedax fenrisi. The sequence goes on from OZ025244.1 coordinate 2,165,718, forward strand.
TGACCTTGCCAGAGGTCGAATAATATCTTGATGTCGAAATTGTAGTTAAACTTGTCCATAGCGATAGACAAACTCCACTCATTTACCTTCCAATTATCTAAATCATATCGGCATGTATATTAGTATTGTATTATATAATATATATAATAAGTTAATTAATTAACTTAATACGTATATGTATTATGTTAAGTATATGCTTCATTTTAAATAATATATATTCATGTAACCTAGCAAGTTATTAATTTAATACACGATAAAAGTGTTTTAATAAATATAAATGTTTTTATAAATACCTTTTATTAATACATTTTAAATTTGTTATTGCGAGCCCAAATATTCAAATAGCTTAGTTTAGTAAGCTTATTAAAATAGTTGTTATATTTAAATATATAATTACTAGATATCGTCTTTAATAAAATCCTCGTTAATAAAACAAAAAGAATATCAATATTTATAGAATGGGATGAAATGACTCCATCAACATAACATTAACAATAGACCCGATCTCGACTGACATGAGATGACTAACGATAAACACTCCAGCCTCCGTATAGTCTTATAGTGTTCTTAATGGCAGCATCTCCCTCAGCCTCTATCCTATCTACATCCATACATACGTCGTAATATGTTCTCGTCTTGTACATGGGGGAATCTCTCTCCTCCTCGCTATCCAATCGGACGTCTTCTATTATCTTCAGCACCATTAGCCTGGTTTTCTATATATGTTTCCGTCATTTAATATGCACATAATATAGATATATATATATAACTGCCTGTATGGCTCAGTGGCTAAGGCGTCAGACACACAAGCAGTAGGACGCGAGTTCGACCCTCGTCCGGACAATTAATTAATTTTATAAAATGGGTCTTAAAATATTATTTAGAAGTGATCTTATATAATTGTGTATAAATAATTGATCAGCTCTCGTTAAAACCATGGATGCCTTAACATGAGAGCGGCTTCGAAGGGATATTAGAGCCATATATGGTTATAAGTGAAAACTTCATCTAAGTTACTGGATGGGATGAAAGGACACCACCAAATAAAAATAACAATAACAATAACAATAACAATATATATATATATATATATATATATATATATATATACATTAAACCAATATTATACTAAAAACAAGACAAATTGCAACATTCACTGTCTAATTTTATAATAATATGAATAACAAGGGAAATGAAAACAATATAGGTATAATATACAATATACCTATAATATGAAATATTAAACTTAAATTGAATAAATTAATAAATTATATTGTGTATTCTATATCATAAATTAATAGAATATTAACATATTAAAGATAATATAAATTAATAGAATATGAAAATATTAGAGATAATAAGACTAAATATATTATTTCACAGATAATTTAGTAATTGTATAGCTAAATATATATTTTTATATTGCGAATAAAATATACCGGTTTACAATAATAATAAATATAATTTAATATCAAGTGTTAGCAATGATATTATTTATATAATAACATATTTATTATAAAATAAGGTTTATCTTTTATTAATATATGTAGAGTGGTTTCTACTATTAATAACATAGTATTAATTCAGATAAGCTGATATTTATAAAGTAACTACACCAAAACAATACTTAAGATACAAATACCTAGTACTATTTGAATACAATTATATTAAATATATTTTTTTATATATTTGTATACTATCAATACATATTGCACTTTTAAACTTTAGTAAAGCTGATATAACAATTGCGTATATTTGTGATTTGCCTTTATTTGTAAATGAGGTTTTTCTAGTTAATATTCACCTAGGAATATATATATATATATATATATATCGTTTATGTTCTGTTATATTGTTTTTTGATTTTACTTATACGCTTAATTGACCTAGGTCAGTTGCCTATTGGCAGCTGGCACAAAGAGTATTTAACATAAATTAAATTGTATAAAATATATAATGCTGACTTAATATAAACAACCCGCCAATACCACAACTGTACACATTGAAACCTTTTCCAGTTGTTTACCTATTCCCCATGACGACATGGAGCTCGGGATGGAGTTTTCCTGAAGCCAATTTCCGCACGCGTATTCATAGAACTCGTCACAAGGGTTCCGGGTGGCGTCCATAAGGGATATAATGGCGGCTGCCTGAGGTATAGGGTGAGGGTAGGGTAGGGTGGCATCCATAAGGGATATAATGGCGGCTGCCTGAGGTATAGGGTGAGGGTAGGTGAGGGTAAGGTGAGGGTAGGGTGGGTGTAGGGTAGGGCTACCGCATCGGGTATTATAGTAGCGGTAGGGTATTAGCACTGGTATACCATATATGGTATAACATTATACAATGTTATAACATATATTGTTAACATATATGTTAACGTATACGAATATAATTATAGCACTGCTGTATTATAGGCGAATTTGTACATACTGCTATATTACAGATAGAGTATACATATAAGTACATTAAAAGTAAACGTATTTTGTAGTTATATATAATATACACTATAGTATATTATGTGTAGAGTAACTGTGTATATACCGGTGCCTTATTAGCAGATTATTAACCTTTTACCTCTTCTCCATGCATTCATTATCTCGACTTAATGGCGATTTGTGTCTTTACTATTATATATATATATATAAATATATATTAATTAGTGATTTTATATTTAGATATATAGTCGAAAGTATAAAATTGAAATATTTTCTAATGATAATAAATAAAGAATTTAAATCATTTGACATTATTGTTTTATTTTGGTGGAGTCATCTCATCCCATATTTATTATAACTAATTGGCTCATATTTCTCTTCAAAGTTACAATTTTATGAAATAATTTTTAAATATTATTTTAAGACTTATTGTATAGGTGGTACATATATTGAATCCTCGACCTACCTTTTAAGGTAGCTAACCCTATAGGGTCTGACATTTTAGACTGTATAATTACTAATAATGTTAATATATATATATATATATAATAAATATATATAATTTTAATCCAATCAATTGCCGAACATATTATTACATATGAATAAGCATGTTTCAGGCGACTCAGTGTTAACAACTCGAGAGAGAAACCATATAACGCATGTAGAGAAACGTTTAACATATCAATATTTAAAACAAGTGTTATCCAATTCATAGTTCGAAATCGATAGTTTTGACATGCATACCTTGTATGTATACGGGTAGCGATACAAAGATACCAAATAACAGTATATATATATAACTGTATGACATATTTAAATAATGCAAAGCTTCTGTACAACTATTGTAAGCGGTATTAGATGGAAAGATTGTTTCGTACTAGAAGTCGTGCACAACTTATGACGGATATTACATACCGTCATGACGGATATGTACAGTGAATATTGTACACTGTGTACAGGTGTACAGTGTATATTGTATCCGTGTATATACAACATATATATTGTACATCTACTTTCGCCGACGTCAATAGTATGCTTGAACATATACTTACTGATGCACTAGAAAATCACAAGGTATCTATAATTATAGGTGGGCGAGTAGCTACAAATCTAATAATTACTGACGATATCGAAGGCTTTATATGCGATGACAATTGTGATAATAATAGTTAACATGGTAAAATATTCAAAGAAGACACATTTAATAAAAAATACACAATTCGAATCTGAAATAAATTGTATACATTATCATACATTCGTTAATTCTAAGAATTTTAAATGGTCCAGTTTACTTAATAATTAATGATACAGTCTTAAAATAAAACAGGAATTATTACGCAAACAGTACGCCTTTGACTAGGTTAAATTATATATGGACTTACATCTTCATTGTTTATACGAAAGAATATGAGAGAATGCGATACTTGTGATACAAGAGTATGTGATATTATTTTAAAAAAGTACATATAACTTAGAAATCAAGATAATTCTATTCGCTTGTAAGACAATGAATATTTACAATACAATTGAAGTAGTAAGGACTTGTGTCACGATCTGACCCGATATCAAATAGCATCCACCTAAAGCAACTATACACGTATCTAAAAGTAGATTAATAACTTTAATATATACATATATGTAAAATATAGTATATATATACTGTTGGTAGAGTATATATATATATATATATATATATATATACAGTATATATTGGTATAGTATATATATATATATATATATATATATATATATATATATATATATATACAGTATATATTGGTATAGTATATATATATATATATATATATATATATATATACATATATATATACTATACCAATACGATAGTAATTACTATAGTACATAACTATAGTATAACTTTAAGTAGAATTAAATGACGGACCGTAATAAATATAAAGTAACAATATGTATTACGAATAGGGAAGGAAGATGAGAAGTTTGATAAATTCATTTATGAAGGATATAGGATAGGTTCCATTTCCACATTCATACCAATAACTATAGCAATATTTTCACCCATATTTGTATGTTCAGATATCGGATGCCTCTTATTTTCATTTACGATCATTTATTTATTTTCAAGAAAGTAAATTGACATAAATTATAATAATTTAATTAACTAATATATGATTATAAAAAGTGGGTCTATACTTTTAGTATAGACTTTTTGTGTGTGGTCTGAATACGCCGTAAGTGTAAAATGAATAACATTGTTACTATTCGTTATATTAAGATTATATTAATTAATTGCGATTATTAATAATAGTGCTCCCGTGTAATCGTAGCGGAATAATTACGTAATACAATGTTGTGCTATTACCTCATCACTTATTTACGTAGGTGATTACGTGAGCGATAATCGGTATTCTGCGCATGCGCGGGGTTCTATTGTTTACGTTTAGGTTCTAGTATCGAAACCGCGGGCGAGAGTAAACAACATTACTAGCGCCACTCAGCGGTCCCAGCGGGATAACCGGTGCCTACTTCCGGCGGGTAAAGATCGCAACGATAATAGAAACTGCACTACGGCGGTGTGAGGACTAGTGGCGCCATATGTTGGACGAGAGCGTGTCTAATAGAATATAATGGAATAGAACAATATGTTATTGTGAACCTATAATATAATCGAGGCTAAGTTTAAATATATATTATTAATATTAATTATATATTATTATTATATATTAAATATATATATATATATATATATATATATATATATACATATTTATATTATAAATATAAATGTATACATTGTATAAATTATAAATATAAATATATGTTATATATTATAAATATTAATCTACATATTAACATATATATCACGTTATAATATATAATATAACATTTAAAATGTTATCAACCAATATAAATGATATAATGTACTTATATAGCTCAGCAGGACAAAGTTGCATACACACATGCAGTATACTTCATGTCCTGTAGGACATATGGGTAAACCTCGTATATGATAAATACTTAAAATAATATAGTGCTTTACTATTATAAGCGGCTTCGAAAGGATTAGAACCATTTAGTTATAATATATATTATATATATTATATATAGTTATATTATATATAAGTAAAAACCGGTCTGAGTTCCTGTATATTAAGAATGAAGTAAACCCAAATAAAAACAATAACAAAGTAATCTTATTTTGCCACTAACACGTGCGTTTCATTATACCTATGTTACTATGTTATAATTTGTTACATGATCATTGAATTCTGGATTTTAAATTGTGTTAATCAACCTAGAAGTGTTTAAGATTACATAACACATATGATGATAATTAACCCCGAATAAACCACATGTTACAAAAGTGAATATTACATAATGGGTGACATAACTTTACATAGTATAGTATAAAGTAGGTAACGTGATTTGTTTTAGGAGTTTAAAATATTATAACCTTATTATAATATATATATATATATATATATATATGATATTATGTTACACGATATCTCTCTTTATCGTATATGAATTATATAGATATTATAATATAATAATCATCAATTAACAACTATATTAATCATCACATAAGTTAAGAGTTATATAATTAGTAATATGTACTATTGTTCCGTTCTAGATGAACAATGAGGCCATAGTTCGCGAATATGAACAACTAACTTTACGGATACATTTGTGACTGTCGCACGTCTGCTTTTGTTTACATTGACTACGCCACTGAAACGCCATCAACAGGGATCCGATACTCGTGGACAGGAATAGAAACACACCTGTGAATTTAGGATGTGTGTGTATAATGACATATAGTAGTAGTATATATATATATATATATATATATATATATATATAAATCTATATTTCTATAGAATCAGACTTAACATTATCTAGTATTTGATATATCAATGTGTATTTAAGTTACTGAATGTCTATCGCTAGCTGTAGTTATATTTATATATTACTATATTTCCATATATGGTAATTATAATATTAACGGACACGCCCCATTATGCCCTAATTTAGGTAAAATTGCATCTACTATGCACGATGACTTATATCATCCGACGTAGTTTTGTTAACAATTGTGAATAATTGTCAATACCTATTGACGTAGTTGACGCGGTATATAATCAGTTCTATACAGCGATATTACGTAATAGTTAAGTATGATGTAACACGTGCATTACGTGAAGGGGCGTGTCCGTTAATATTATAATTACCATGACTATAGTTAGCGATTCAGTAACGTTTACGTACAACGTGCTCAATTATCGCGGATAATATCACGAAGTTGACTTGTTTTAAAGGATAACAGGGGATTTTTGAAAAAATATATTATATATTAAATATTTTATTATAAAAAATCATAAAATTTAATAAAATACCTTTAAAATGATATATAATATGATGCAAAAAAGTAAATATAAGTACCTAAATTATGCATTTATAAACGATACATAATTATACAAAATTTGTATTAATTTATTTACTAAAAATGTAGGTCCCATTCTCTTAGTCTTATACTTATCAAACAAATTAAATTTAAACTATATATATACCTGTAAATGTATTAAAACATGTTGTAAGTATATAATTTATTTATACCTATACATAATTTAAAAAAAAGTTAGTTATTATTTTATGTATTTCTAAAGTTATGGTGCTATATATATTCAATACACATTTTAAATAAAATAAAATTTAAATTAAAAAAAAGAAAGATTTTTAAACACAAATATATCTGCTCTATTTTTAAAACTATTTTTTAAAACTATTTTTTTTTATATTTGAAATTTCATAACTTTATAACTACTTGATCAAACTATATGAAACTTTCAGAATATATTTAAATATATATTTAAATAAATATACTCTTCAGATATAGTTATAAATCTAAAAAATAATATCTGATTACATATAATATATTATAACATCTATGGAAATTTCTGGAATATTTATTATTTGACAAATTGGTGATATGTAGCTCCCATTTTCTTGATTTTATACTTATCAAAAAAATAAGATTTTATATATAGCTCTCAATGTAATGTACAATACACACACAAAAGTCAGTTATTCTTGTATGTATTTCTAAAGTTATGGCGATTTTAATAAAATAATAATTATAGGTAAATCTCCTATGTTACCATGTAAATATAGCTCATATTGCACCGTGTCATATAATAAATCGTCCCCATTCCAAAAATCGTCCCCGACAGAAGTTATTGTTTTTCAATTATAATTATAATACTATAAAATCGTATTATAAAATTGTCTCTATATACCATTTTAATTAAAAAACATTATACGCATTTTCAGTTATTTATTGAACGAGTTGAAATTTTAATTTAATGCGGGTGTTGAGCGCGAGACACCCGCATTAAGTTATAAATAGAGTATATGCAACGCCCTTTGGTATATGTTTATATTCACAAATATAAATGCGTATAATGTTTTTTAATTAAAATGGTATATAGAGACAATTTTATAATACGATTTTATAATATTACACTTACAATTGAAAAATAATAACTTCTGTCGATTCAGAATTTTAAAATATTAATTTATTGTCGTTTAATCTGGTATTATCAAAGTCATCTCAGTTCTACTTTATATATTTGAGTATTACTTTCTTTTAATGCATAATTAGAAGTTGATTTTTTCCAAATGTGTGTATATACATATTAGTTATATGTGGTTTAAATTTTAAGCGATTCGTATGTGTATTTAGTGAAATATCATCGATTTTGTAGTCACGTGACAATCGGGGACAATTTTTGGAATGGGGACGATTTATTATATTATATGACACCGGCCCTTAATTACTTTACAGACATAATTGCTAAACATATCAGCATAACTTTCTCAACGAGTAATTTCTCATAAAAATGTGCGGATATTTTTGTAGTAGAAACCATGGTTAATATTTGCAATGGTTAATCATTGCAATGGTTAATATTTGTAACAATTAATATTAATAAGGGCTAACATTATACAGTATTCATTTAATATTACGTAAAGTGTAACATCATGTAGTAGTTAACATTACCTATTGCCAAGATCACTTCCCTTCCTCTCAGTTTGATATCGAATTTGTTGTTTACTCTATTGGTCACGTAATGGTCCACATTTCCTGTAACCATATTAGGTAATATCAGACATATATACATTAGTGATATATATATATATATATATATATAACATCTTAGTATACGCTATACAAAGATTTATATAGGTAATATATTGAATGGAAATTAATTATAATTATATATAATTACACTAAAATGGATAAAAATTAAAATAGTGGAGGATGAACCGATTACTCAAGTTTTACCACTACTGGAAATAAAACCTGTACCTTTTTATATCAATGAATACAAGCGAGTAAAGGGTACCATCAAAGAAGGAAAAAGCCGTGAAATGGATGAAATACGTCCAGAAGTTCTAAAATGTGACCTAGATGCTATATTTCTCCAATTCTGTAACAGAGTACAAAGCCCAGACAGTGGTCATTACTGTATATAATTCCGATACCAGAATCCGGAGATCTTATTATAGTTGGCAACTACATAGGTGTAAGTATAAGCTCATTAGTGGCGAAAACCTATAATCGTATGATAATTAATAGAATTAGACCGTACCTAGATTGTCATCTGATAACAAATCAGAACGGTTTCAGAAGTGGAATAACAACTACTAGTCAGATACTCGCTCTAAGGAGACTGGTAGAAGGAGTAAAGGAAATGAATCTTGAAGCTATACTTATCTTCATTAACTTAAGAAAGCTTTTGATACAGTTTATAGAGGTAAAATGCTGCTAATACTAAAAGCGTATGGAATACCGGAAGAGTTGGTGACAGCTGCCAAAGTCATAACACCTGACGGAGAGACGGAAACAGTCAGTATTCTTGCTGGTGTTTTACAAGCGTGTAGCCCCTAGGGGACATACTTGCCCCATACCTCTTTGTCATTGTTATTGACTATAACATGAGAAAATCTCTAACGGGAAGGGAAGAAAAGCTTGGTTTCCAACTAAGAAAGAGACAAAGCAGAAGGGTACCACCCATAATAATCACCGACATGGACTTTGCGGACGATATAGCCTTAGTTAGTGATGGTATCAAGGAAGCAGAGGAGATGCTAAGAAGAGTCGATCTATCAGCAAAATGTATAGGACTAAGCATGAATACAGGCAAGATAAAGTACATGTTATACAACAACAACCAACAGTTTGATATCAAGACTATAGATGAAAGAGATCTGAAAATAGTTGAATATTTCAAATATCTCTGGGCATGGGTAGATATATCTATATTGCTATAGCAACGAAAAATATGTCAAAATCAGAAAAGCGCAAGCTTGGAGAACTTGTCACCAGATGAGAAACATCTGGAATTCAATACTCTGTAGGAAGTTCAAAATTAGGCTAATGATTGCAACTGTTGAATCCGTTCTGTTATGCGGCTGTGAAACATGGACCCTAACAAACTCACTACTCAAAAAGCTGGTTGGAACATATATGTTGTATATATACTATATTTTTGTATATATACATACATTCTGAGAATGGTTTAAAATATCCACTGAACAAATAAAATCAAGAATGAAATACTTTATGGGGCACTAGAAAGATTATCGAACAAAATCAGAAGAATAAGACTAAAGTTTGCCGGTCATTGACTACGAAGAGAATACGAGGTAGTTTCGGATCTGGTTCTGTGGCAGCCACCCCATGGAACTATACGTCTAGGAAGACCACCTGATTTATACATAAAGACTCTGGAGCGTCATAGGGTCTATCGGTCTACGAGAAAATGATCCACGAGCGGTTATGATGAATCGTGATGTTTGGAAGTCAATATCTGTCCGGGAATCAATACAAATAATCCCTAAATAAGCAAGTAAGCAAGTATAATTACACATTTCATAATTATTAATATTAACTTTATTAATAAACATATAACAAATATATTTTCGAGTTTACACGATTTATTTTAAAATTAACCATAAAAATAGTAAATAATAGTATAATAAATTATTATTCTATGAAATAAATATTTAATTAAATATTTTTTAATGTTTTAACAATCAAAATATATTTCTATCTATTTGAATTTAAGTAAACTTTGACAAACAAATATATATTATTTATTTAGTTATAAATTTATATGTAATAATTATTATTTTAGTAACTCTATTTTATATGTATATACACATATAAATCCAACTATACGATATGAATATGTAAATAATAAAGCCCGTATCAATATGATCAACTATTGATATTAGTTTCACCTCGCTATGTATGTTATACGCGACTATATGTATACCTACTGCACGTTAACACGTATGTATACTGATGATCACGTAAACAAGCATTCCTATAGGAGTATACGTATGTGCGCGTGTGTGTATGTGCGTGTGTGTGTGTGTGTATCCGTGCGTTAGTATGTGCGTGCGTGCGTGCGTGTGCGTGCGTGTGCGCATGCGTGTACTAGTGTGCGTGTGTGCGTGTGTGCGTGTGCGTGTGTGTGCGAATGTGTGTGTGCGTGTGTGTGTGAGTGTGTGTGTGCGTGTGTGTGTGAGTGTGTGTGTGCATATGTCGGTTAGTGCACGCTGTACACATCCGATGTAAAATACGCAACCCGTCCGTGAATTATTAATGAACAATATCTCCTCTGCTTTACATTCACTTAAGATATCGCTGCTTCTACCAGCCTCCTCTTTACATCACTTAAGCTAGTCCATATACCCCTCCCCCTCCTCCCCGCCCTTACTCGTATCAACAAGTCAGTTCTAATTAAGCTATACGCGTCCCTCACTCAGAGCAGATGGACTTAATCTGCTTAATTCTATAACTTAATTCGTGGTGAATTATTTAACGCGAGCTCCGCTTATGCATTATTAATCCTGGCGTACTAGTACGTGATATGAAGTGTATAAATATATTAATATTATTATAACACTGAAATCAACAAAAACTATAGTTTTTGTTGATATCAGTGTTATAATAATATTAATGTTTTATTATTAATAAATTATAACAACGTGAATAGTATGATTATTTATACTTTTTTTGATAAGTCAAGGAATTTGTTATTAATTATAACAATAATACCACATTTGATAAGATATTTACGAATATATTAAAAAATTAATATATTCTATATCAAATAAACCTGTAGGATTATTATATTATATAAGACTTTATTAATTTAATATATATATAGTGTTATAAAAAATATATTTATAAATATTTATATAATTAATAATTTATAATTATATATAAGGGTAATTTTCTCGATAAGCAACATTGTATAATTACCCTATAGGGTATATATATGGTTTTAGTGCTATAGCATTGTTTAAATCTGATAATAATGATAATTTATACATAATGCTTTTGCTGACAGGTAGATATATCGATAAATTCAGTGAACTTATGTATATCAATATATAACTGGGTTCACTATCGTTTATTACGAGGAACCAATCTGATTATTATTATTATTATTAGTATTATTAGTATTATTAGTAGTATTATTAGTATTATTAGTATTATTATTAGTATTATTAGTATTATTATTAGTATTAGTATATATAAAAATAACGAGATAATAATTACTTTAATTTATATTACAAAAATAGAGAATTTATTTTTGTAAATTTAAATATATAAATTAATAATCATTTTGAAACAAAATATCTTAATGTTTTTTAATATCTAATATCTCTCATTGCTGTTATCATAATTATATATCCTTATCAAATATGTATAGTATATACTATATAATATTAAATAGTATATACTATTTATAATATTTATAATTTAAATACTTAATTATATATATATATATATATATATATATATATATATGTTATTGTATCAATGGGTATGTCCCTTATTACCGACCCCTAAATGACTAATGATCTGTAATAACTTATTAAATATCCAATATATTTATTTGAAATTTTGTAATTATGATAATATTATGACAATGAATAATTTCGCTATTTTAAATTGTTGATATAATTATATTGACACAAATAAACAGGAAGGTCTGTGATTGGATACATGTGCATAATAACGACCCCCTTCTCCTATTACCGAACCCTTAAAATAATAATGGTATAAATTAATGTTATATTAATAAATACATATATTTATATATATTATATATTAATTATAATATCCCATAAAAATGAATGTAATTTATTTATTATTGAATTTATGTTTTAATATTAATATTAAATTAAAAATAGTATTCTAATTATTATATTAAAATACTGTATATTATTATTTAATATTTATGTATTTAGCAATATTCATATAATCGACTGACATCATGAATCGTTAATCTAAATCAATGATACATACATAACTTACGACATATTTTAAAGTTAAGCGCGGATCTATTTGTGTTGGATAGTATACATCACATGGGGTCGGTATTAGGGATAGTTAGGAGGTCGGTAAAATAATCTGGGTTTCTATAATTAATATATATTGATTAATAGTTATTAACTAGTTATTCTAGTATGCATATATGCATCTATTGATTTACGTTCTCTTTTAATTAATAATGTATTTACAATGATTTTGAAAAAAATTATTATTAAAATATTTAAAAAGTAAAACCAGAATATTAAATGCTATCAAATAATAATTGTATAATTGAATATTTTGAAAAATAATATACGTATAACAATATACATATTTGCAATTACATTACTAAGATGTTATGAATATCTCATTTGTCAACACACCCCTTAAATAGCAACTATAGTTACTGATACTATAGTTACTGATACTATAGTTAATGATACTATAGTTACTGATACTATAGTTACTGATACTATAGTTACTGATACTATAGTTACTGATACTATAGTTACTGATACTATAGTTACTGATACTATAGTTACTGATACTATAGTTACTGATACTATAGTTACTGATACTATAGTTACTGATACTATAGTTACTGATACTATAGTTACTGATACTATAGTTACTGATACTATAGTTACTGATACTATAGTTACTGATACTATAGTTACTGATACTATAGTTACTGATACTATAGTTACTGATACTATAGTTACCGATACTATAGTTACTGATACTATAGTTACTGATACTATAGTTACTGATACTATAGTTACTGATACTATAGTTACTGATACTATAGTTACTGATACTATAGTTACTGATACTATAGTTACTGATACTATAGTTACCGATACTATAGTTACTGATACTATAGTTACTGATACTATAGTTACCGATACTATAGTTACTGATACTATAGTTACTGATACTATAGTTACTGATACTATAGTTACTGATACTATAGTTACTGATACTATAGTTACTGATACTATAGTTACTGATACTATAGTTACTGATACTATAGTTACTGATACTATAGTTACTGATACTATAGTTACTGATACTATAGTTACTGATACTATAGTTACTGATACTATAGTTACTGATACTATAGTTACTGATACTATAGTTACTGATACTATAGTTACTGATACTATAGTTACTGATACTATAGTTACTGATACTATAGTTACTGATACTATAGTTACTGATACTATAGTTACTGATACTATAGTTACTGATACTATAGTTACTGATACTATAGTTACTGATACTATAGTTACTGATACTATAGTTACTGATACTATAGTTACTGATACTATAGTTACTGATACTATAGTTACTGATACTATAGTTACTGATACTATAGTTACTGATACTATAGTTACTGATACTATAGTTACTAATACTATAGTTACCGATACTATAGTTACCGATACTATAGTTACTGATACTATAGTTACTGATACTATAGTTACTGATACTATAGTTACTGATACTATAGTTACTGATACTATAGTTACTGATACTATAGTTACTGATACTATAGTTACTGATACTATAGTTACTGATACTATAGTTACTGATACTATAGTTACTGATACTATAGTTACTGATACTATAGTTACTGATACTATAGTTACTGTTACTATAGTTACTGATACTATAGTTACTGTTACTATAGTTACTGATACTATAGTTACTGATACTATAGTTACTGATACTATAGTTACTGATACTATAGTTACTGATACTATAGTTACTGATACTATAGTTACTGATACTATAGTTACCGATACTATAGTTACTGATACTATAGTTACTGATACTATAGTTACTGATACTATAGTTACCGATACTATAGTTACTGATACTATAGTTACTGATACTATAGTTACTGATACTATAGTTACTGATACTATAGTTACTGATACTATAGTTACTGATACTATAGTTACTGATACTATAGTTACTGATACTATAGTTACTGATACTATAGTTACTGATACTATAGTTACTGATACTATAGTTACTGATACTATAGTTACCGATACTATAGTTACTGATACTATAGTTACCGATACTATAGTTACCGATACTATAGTTACCGATACTATAGTTACCGATACTATAGTTACCGATACTATAGTTACCGATACTATAGTTACCGATACTATAGTTACCGATACTATAGTTACCGATACTATAGTTACTGATACTATAGTTACTGATACTATAGTTACTGATACTCTAGTTACTGATACTATAGTTACTGATACTATAGTTACTGATACTATAGTTACTGATACTATAGTTACTGATACTATAGTTACTGATACTATAGTTACTGATACTATAGTTACTGATACTATAGTTACTGATACTATAGTTACTGATACTATAGTTACTGATACTATAGTTACTGATACTATAGTTACTGATACTATAGTTACTGATATGTTAGTTACTGATACTATAGTTACTGATACTATAGTTACTGATACTATAGTTACTGATACTATAGTTACTGATACTATAGTTACTGATACTATAGTTACTGATACTATAGTTACTGATACTATAGTTACTGATACTATAGTTACCGATACTATAGTTACCGATACTATAGTTACCGATACTATAGTTACCGATACTATAGTTACCGATACTATAGTTACCGATACTATAGTTACCGATACTATAGTTACCGATACTATAGTTACCGATACTATAGTTACCGATACTATAGTTACTGATACTATAGTTACTGATACTCTAGTTACTGATACTATAGTTACTGATACTATAGTTACTGATACTATAGTTACTGATACTATAGTTACTGATACTATAGTTACTGATACTATAGTTACTGATACTATAGTTACTGATACTATAGTTACTGATACTATAGTTACTGATACTATAGTTACTGATACTATAGTTACTGATACTATAGTTACTGATACTATAGTTACTGATACTATAGTTACTGATACTATAGTTACTGATACTATAGTTACTGATACTATAGTTACTGATACTATAGTTACTGATATTATAGTTACCGATACTATAGTTACCGATACTATAGTTACCGATACTATAGTTACTGATACTATAGTTACTGATACTATAGTTACTGATACTATAGTTACTGATACTATAGTTACTGATACTATAGTTACTGATACTATAGTTACTGATACTATAGTTACCGATACTATAGTTACTGATACTATAGTTACTGATACTATAGTTACTGATACTATAGTTACTGATACTATAGTTACTGATACTATAGTTACTGATACTATAGTTACTGATACTATAGTTACTGATACTATAGTTACTGATACTATAGTTACTGATACTATAGTTACTGATACTATAGTTACTGATACTATAGTTACTGATATGTTAGTTACTGATACTATAGTTACTGATATGTTAGTTACTGATACTATAGTTACTGATACTATAGTTACTGATACTATAGTTACTGATACTATAGTTACTGATACTATAGTTACTGATACTATAGTTACTGATACTATAGTTACTGATACTATAGTTACTGATACTATAGTTACTGATACTATAGTTACTGATACTATAGTTACTGATACTATAGTTACTGATACTATAGTTACTGATACTATAGTTACTGATACTATAGTTACTGATACTATAGTTACTGATACTATAGTTACTGATACTATAGTTACTGATACTATAGTTACTGATACTATAGTTACTGATACTATAGTTACTGATACTATAGTTACTGATACTATAGTTACTGATACTATAGTTACTGATACTATAGTTACTGATACTATAGTTACTGATACTATAGTTACTGATACTATAGTTACTGATACTATAGTTACTGATACTATAGTTACTGATACTATAGTTACTGATACTATAGTTACTGATACTATAGTTACTGATACTATAGTTACTGATACTATAGTTACTGATACTATAGTTACTGATACTATAGTTACTGATACTATAGTTACTGATACTATAGTTACTGATACTATAGTTACTGATACTATAGTTACTGATACTATAGTTACTGATACTATAGTTACTGATACTATAGTTACTGATACTATAGTTACTGATACTATAGTTACTGATACTATAGTTACTGATACTATAGTTACTGATACTATAGTTACTGATACTATAGTTACTGATACTATAGTTACTGATACTATAGTTACTGATACTATAGTTACTGATACTATAGTTACTGATACTATAGTTACTGATACTATAGTTACTGATACTATAGTTACTGATACTATAGTTACTGATACTATAGTTACTGATACTATAGTTACTGATACTATAGTTACTGATACTATAGTTACTGATACTATAGTTACTGATACTATAGTTACTGATACTATAGTTACTGATACTATAGTTACTGATACTATAGTTACTGATATGTTAGTTACTGATACTATAGTTACTGATACTATAGTTACTGATACTATAGTTACTGATACTATAGTTACTGATACTATAGTTACTGATACTATAGTTACTGATACTATAGTTACTGATACTATAGTTACTGATACTATAGTTACTGATACTATAGTTACCGATACTATAGTTACCGATACTATAGTTACCGATACTATAGTTACCGATACTATAGTTACCGATACTATAGTTACCGATACTATAGTTACCGATACTATAGTTACCGATACTATAGTTACCGATACTATAGTTACTGATACTATAGTTACTGATACTATAGTTACTGATACTCTAGTTACTGATACTATAGTTACTGATACTATAGTTACTGATACTATAGTTACTGATACTATAGTTACTGATACTATAGTTACTGATACTATAGTTACTGATACTATAGTTACTGATACTATAGTTACTGATACTATAGTTACTGATACTATAGTTACTGATACTATAGTTACTGATACTATAGTTACTGATACTATAGTTACTGATACTATAGTTACTGATACTATAGTTACTGATACTATAGTTACCGATACTATAGTTACCGATACTATAGTTACCGATACTATAGTTACCGATACTATAGTTACCGATACTATAGTTACCGATACTATAGTTACCGATACTATAGTTACCGATACTATAGTTACCGATACTATAGTTACCGATACTATAGTTACCGATACTATAGTTACTGATACTATAGTTACTGATACTCTAGTTACTGATACTATAGTTACTGATACTATAGTTACTGATACTATAGTTACTGATACTATAGTTACTGATACTATAGTTACTGATACTATAGTTACTGATACTATAGTTACTGATACTATAGTTACTGATACTATAGTTACTGATACTATAGTTACTGATACTATAGTTACTGATACTATAGTTACTGATACTATAGTTACTGATACTATAGTTACTGATACTATAGTTACTGATACTATAGTTACTGATACTATAGTTACTGATACTATAGTTACTGATACTATAGTTACTGATACTATAGTTACCGATACTATAGTTACCGATACTATAGTTACCGATACTATAGTTACCGATACTATAGTTACTGATACTATAGTTACTGATACTATAGTTACTGATACTATAGTTACTGATACTATAGTTACTGATACTATAGTTACTGATACTATAGTTACTGATACTATAGTTACTGATACTATAGTTACTGATACTATAGTTACTGATACTATAGTTACTGATACTATAGTTACTGATACTATAGTTACTGATACTATAGTTACTGATACTATAGTTACTGATACTATAGTTACTGATACTATAGTTACTGATACTATAGTTACTGATACTATAGTTACTGATACTATAGTTACTGATACTATAGTTACTGATACTATAGTTACTGATACTATAGTTACTGATACTATAGTTACTGATACTATAGTTACTGATACTATAGTTACTGATACTATAGTTACTGATACTATAGTTACTGATACTATAGTTACTGATACTATAGTTACTGATACTATAGTTACTGATACTATAGTTACTGATACTATAGTTACTGATACTATAGTTACTGATACTATAGTTACTGATACTATAGTTACTGATACTATAGTTACTGATACTATAGTTACTGATACTATAGTTACTGATACTATAGTTACTGATACTATAGTTACTGATACTATAGTTACTGATACTATAGTTACTGATACTATAGTTACTGATACTATAGTTACTGATACTATAGTTACTGATACTATAGTTACTGATACTATAGTTACTGATACTATAGTTACTGATATGTTAGTGAGAAGGGTCGGTATTAGGAGAATTTACCTAACGTGTATTACTATTTATAGTTGTGCCTATTCGCATATTAATTAATATTACCATACGATATGTTTCATTGGTTTAATTATCATAACTATAATGATGTTCATTAAATGTGTTTAATAATTGTGTACGTTATGATCATTATAGATGTTCGTCAATATGCAACCTAAGTATATATATACATATATATATATATACATATGTATGTATACATATGGATGTATACATATATTAAAACAGCAGATATCTATTAGTCATCACTGCAGGCCGTATTACGATATAATATCAATCTATAGTCAAGGACAGGACATGTCTGCCGATCATTATAATTGGACATTATTAGTGTACGGTTGATAGATTTAATGATGTTTATAAATAAACTATTATTATTATTAGTATTAGATATATGTATATATATATATACATATATGTATATATATATATATATATATATATATATATATATATATATAAATATATTACTTTATAGTAAATAACATTAGAACAATTAACGGCATGGTTACAGCATTAATACTATAATCATCAATGGAACGGAATAGGTCAATATAAATTAGTTTAAAGGTCATTATTAGAGATAAATTCATATTGATAATAATGATATTTATATATATATATATATAAATATATATATATATATATATAAATATAAATATGAAATAATAGAAATTATTATTATAGCTAAGGTATTGCGTATTACATAATACACACGATAATGAAGTTATCAGATAGCCTAAAGGTATAACGGTATAAGCACTAGAGTATAACGACCCGCCACTTATTGAATTCACCTCTTAACTACGAAAGTGAGCCGCGAGCAAAACGTTTATTACGTAACGAAGTGTTATTAATTGCGTAATCGGCTAAGTAGAAATCCATATCCGGTGCCGAATTAAAGTATTCCGAGTCGAACCGAGCCGAGCCGAACCGAGTGTACGGAACGGTTCGGGTTCTTCTAGAAGGCTACACCGGCGCGTGTACGCATGAATAACTAATTACCGCTAGGGTCTAATTCGACGCGATGAACGGCGGTCCGTCCGTCCGTCGTTAATAAGTAATGGCGGACCTGTGCGGTGTGTAATCATCGATTGCCGGTCTGTACCGGTTAAACGTACCGCCGGCGGGCGCTCGCAAACAATACGATATCACGTGGTGGCAGTCGTCACGTGAGTATCGCGTTGCGGACACGTGATTTCGGCTATTGCGTAACACTAACGCGATGTAGGTCCGCAAGGTGGCGCGACTGTCACGTGATATCGTAGATATGTGTAGTCACGTGATATGTGCGTAATAGACGTGTTGCCTTACTGTACACGCCAATGCTATTAATACATTAATAACGCAATGATACACAGCGCATTCTTATTATTACGAATATGTGTGGTCCCAAGGTGTTCTCTTTAATACAATAATATTTCAAACATATTAGTAAAATTATATATATTTATTTTATATAAATTATTTAATTTATACACATATATGTATTTATCAATATTAGTTTATATGTACATATACTCTTTAAATGAATAGCTTTATATTAATGTATATTAAACAATTATAAATGTAATATATTAATATATTAATATATATATATATATATATATATTAAATATATTATAAATAAAGCTACATGTGATTAATATGATAACGCTAGAAACCATTATCATGCGAGGACAGTACGAGGACATCTTTAGTATTGTTTGCGATCGCAAGCCTGTCCGTAATTACCGACCCTTTTGAACTGTCTAATACCTGCGTACAATTGTCATGTTGTTATGTAATATGATATATATATATATATATATATATATATGAATAGTTAGATATATAAGTATGCAAAAGAAAAATATAAATCACAGTAATTACTTCATATAGGATATACGTGGATTCATACGTGGATTAGTTTATACTTGTAGAGAGTGACTATTTGTAGATATCTATATAGTGTTATATTTAATAATATACCGCATTAGCCACGCTTGACTTACTATTTATATTCTAATATATATACACACTGACTATAAATAAACACCTCCTGATATTTTCCTATTACCAAAATATCGATGATGGTGGTGTATCAACTATCTAGCATATACTATAGTATATACTACTATAGTATATAGTATATACTACTATAGTATATAGTATATACTACTATAGTATATAGTATATACTACTATAGTATACTGCTCCCATGGTGCAACCTTACACATATCTCGAAAATACATCACAAACACTAGTATTAACGACAATATCGAATACGTTGTGTATTCTATAATGTGACACCAAATCCCTAGTCGTGTTTGGGAGTATACTTAGAAATAGCCTACGTTCCTCATACGTATATCTATAGCTACAATTGTACATACTATATTGGTGTGGTTGTACAAGCGGACTGTACATTGAAGACAAGTATCCATGTAAATTATGTTGCTGATGATATTCAGCTTTTTACATTGTGTTCCTTAAATTCGCATAATTGCATGAAGTCTGAACGCATCGAGTTTTCCAATTCCAAAGAGTATCGTCCCTCTCTATTAAACTACTGCGTCAAAGTCTAAAAGTAAATCTACTTCTGCTTCTTCTTATTTATAAATTTGTCTTGATAATAAATTATGTTCTTTAAATATATCCCCTCTCATTCTTACAAAAGCTAGGTGTGTATCTGATGATACATTACTCTTTAAGAATCATATTTCATCAATTATAAATTTGTCCAACTTTAAACTATTCAAATTTAAAAATAAAAAAACTGAAGTCGCATTCCATAAACCTTACATAAATACTAATTAATAATATTGTACTCTTCTGAGCTGACTACTGTCATACCCTGATGAAACTAACTTCCATTTCTACCTAAGTTATAACCTCCCTAATCAACATATTTAGAATGATTGACCCCTAACTATATTTCTGATTGACACCATCGACAATCATCTTATCTTCTTTTCGTTACCTAATATCCTCTATTTATCTATAGGCTCTATTTGGCTGCCAGAAATTGAGTTAAATATCATTAATGCTAGATAATTTAGGGAATCATGTCCCACTCTATTCACTGTCTGGTACCAAGTTCATTATGATATACTAGTATAAAGCTAACTCATTCTCTTCACTCAACACACAAGTATTGTTTGTATTCGGTATTGTTATCTCGTTCTATATTTAAGTAATCTACTTATTATCGGCAATTCCGTAAATACATTTTTATTTGATTGGTATCTCCTTATTTCTTCCCAAAAGAATGAAGGGATCAACAAGAATCGAATTTTAATTATAATTTATTATTATTAAATAAATAATATGATCGTTATTGTCATCATAATGATTGTTAATTATTTAACTTATTAGTTGTATTATATTAGATTAGAATGTATCCTAGAATGTATGTGATATATTGAATCTAATATATCATAAGTTGAGTATATATATATATATATATAAGTATATATATATATTAAATTGGTAGCATTACATTATATGCTTACCTCTACATAAGTGGATTCGTTCATAGTAAATATTAATATTTCGTTATCTATCCGATGAGGTTAGGCTTGAAAACTTTAAATTACATAATCACGTGATACTAATGATAATTTAATTATAGTCCGTGTAATGTTGGCGTAATAATGCTGGCCACATGACGATATTGCGGGCGTGATGAGTCATCCACTGAATCGTGTTAGCAGGAATCACTGAACCGTAAACACCGCGTGAACATCATCGAGTAATGTAAATTATGCATATATTCGTATGGGTATACCCACGTATGGAGAGGTATTTAATATACAGAGATACATGTATAAAACCGTATTTACACGAATAATTGTGGCCTAGTTTTACCCCTATTTGTATAGCCATGGCTATACGCAGATCCTTTTGCAGATGTCGACTGATTTAAATTATTTATATTAAATTTCGATCATTTTCTTCACATTAATTACTCGATGTTTTGTATACGTTATTACAATTTTGAAGCAACCGAATTCTGCTATAAAAATTAGGTTAAAATTCGTCCCTTTTTTAAGCACGAACGACGTTAACGTTGAGCGCGAATAAATACACATAATATACACACATATAGTGGTATACATATTGCATTCTCTTATATATATAACTATAATACTATAATTTACTTTTTTTAATAATTATATTATTTATGAAAATTGAATATATATATATTCGTCCGAGTCGCAAATGTGAGCTGATGAAACTCTCTGTACCGTTTGTCTCATCTATGTATGCAGATGCTGCTTTCACTGTTGCTGCTCCCAAGTACTGGATCAATCTTCCTTTGACCATATATTATTTTATCACTTTTAAATGTCGACTATATTCACATATTTTATAATAATAATTTCTTCTTTTAAATTTGTTAGTATTATTCGTGTATTTATTTGTTTTATTATATCAACTTCAGGCATATCGTCTATCGTTTGTATTGAGTCAATAAACATTTATATTATTATTTATTATATATATATATGTGTGTTTAACTGTGTTTTATTAATATTTACTCTATAAACACATATATGTGTATAAATATATATATATATATATATATATTGATGAGTCTTATAGTATACCATATATGGACATTGCATGTATTGATTTATTTACCAAAAATAAATAATTTATTTTACTAAATAGAATAATATTTTATTAACAATAATCTTAATTTAATAAAGTACTTCGAATTGTTATAAAATTATAATCTATAACAATTGCAGAGTATTCTATAGATATAGAGTATATGAATGAATGAATGAATCCATTGGTTTATTTAAAACACCGCATATAGCGAAAGCTCTTACTGGTGTATAGCACAGTCTCACATAACGTGTGTATAACATTATTTAACGAAAAAGTAAATATAAATAAACGAGTTGATTTTAAGATTAGAAGTTAATAATATATAAATAAATAATATCTGAATACATAATTATAATATAGAGTAAATATAGAGTAGATATAAAGTGATTCTTTAATTTAATATTAAAAAATACGAATATTGGATCTTGCGTAGATGGTATGGTAGACTATTCCATGTACGAGGAACAACGGAGGACAAGGCACGAGAAATGAAAGCATTGCGAGTTGTACCTCCTTCTAACAGAATAGCATCCGATATTCTGATATGTCTCAATATCATTCGACGTTTCAGAAGATTGTTGAGATATCCAGGCTTATTAATAGTGTGTTTTTATGCTAAGCATAGTAAACAGGGCTTTCATCTCTTTCTAAATGAAAGCCACTTAAGATCATGTTGGTACATATCTGTAAGCGTATGGTCGCGGCGATTAATATTATAAATAAGTCGTATAGAAGCGCGAATAATCCTATCTACTTTTTTATATCAGTGCCATTTGTGTCACTAAAAAGTGATCCACAGTAATCTATTGTAGATTATACAAGAGCATTATAATGCTATTATAATGTATACATATACTATATATAGTTATAGCTATAGCTATATATCAGGGTACCCAGATATAAACACAATTATCTCTCTGGAACGCTATATTTAAATTATTTAATTGTATAAATACAATTTAAAAAATTAAAATAATTGCAATTTTCAAATAATGTTGTACTATAGTATTGTTTACTATATTATATTACAAACAATGTTTATCTAAATAAAACATAATTTGTTCATAACATTGTAATATCTAAATTTAATAAATTAATTTTTAAATATTGAAATATAAACATTATTGATAAATTATAAGCTGGAATTTTAAATTTTAATTAAATTTTAAAATTACGGAAAAGACAAATACTATACTTTGTATATGTTATTTAAAAATTATAAATTAACATCCATACAAAAAATAAAATAAAATATTGTCACAAAAAAAATTGTTAGGGTATACCCTACTAACATGATTTAAAAAGTGTAAATTAAAGTTGTTAATCAGCTAATGAAAACAGCGGTATTTAAATCGGCGTACGGAGTACACTGTATGTATGCCGTACACTGTAAGTATGCCGTACACTGTATGTATGCCGTACACTGTAAGTATGCCGTACACTGTAAGTATGCCGTACACTGTAAGTATGCCGTACACTGTAAGTATGCCGTACACTGTAAGTATGCCGTACACTGTAAGTATGCCGTACACTGTAAGTATGCCGTACACTGTATGTATGCCGTACACTGTAAGTATGCCGTACACTGTATGTATGCCGTACACTGTATGTATGCCGTACACTGTATGTATGCCGTACACTGTAAGTATGCCGTACACTGTAAGTATGCCGTACACTGTAAGTATGCCGTACACTGTAAGTATGCCGTACACTGTAAGTATGCCGTACACTGTAAGTATGCCGTACACTGTATGTATGCCGTACACTGTATATATGCCGTACACTGTAAGTATGCCGTACACTGTAAGTATGCCGTACACTGTAAGTATGCCGTACACTGTATGTATGCCGTACACTGTATATATGCCGTACACTGTAAGTATGCCGTACACTGTAAGTATGCCGTACACTGTATGTATGCCGTACACTGTATGTATGCCGTACACTGTAAGTATGCCGTACACTGTATGTATGCCGTACACTGTATGTATGCCGTACACTGTAAGTATGCCGTACACTGTAAGTATGCCGTACACTGTAAGTATGCCGTACACTGTATGTATGCCGTACACTGTATGTATGCCGTACACTGTATGTATGCCGTATACTGTATGTATGCCGTACACTGTATGTATGCCGTACACTGTATGTATGCCGTACACTGTATGTATGCCGTACACTGTATGTATGCCGTACACTGTAAGTATGCCGTACACTGTATGTATGCCGTACACTGTATGTATGCCGTACACTGTATGTATGCCGTACACTGTATGTATGCCGTACACTGTATGTATGCCGTACACTGTAAGTATGCCGTACACTGTATGTATGCCGTACACTGTAAGTATACATTTTAGGTAACCTACAGGTAGCGCTATACAGCTATTTCGCGAATATCATTTAAATGTAATATCATTTGACAATATCACTAAACCTTGTCTATGAATTGTTAGACCGTAACTAAATAGTTTATATTATTGCCCAATGACTAAATAAAGGTATATATATATATAGCATTTTCTGTTAAAGATTATAAGTATATAGAGATATCATATTTATTAGAGGAAAATAGGTTAACATTTTATTTATGATACAACGACATTGCAATTCTGATATTATGATGTTAATATATATTTTCAATATCATAGTTTACATCATTATATATATATATATATCATTATACACTAGGTGTACCTGTTATAACTTAAGTAATAATATGTTTACGTTGAGTAAGATCGACACTACCATTACATAATATGTATAACATTACATGTAATTAGTATATAGTAATGAACGTTAACGGTTAATGTGACATCATGTTACATAATCGATGTATGACGTAATCGTCTCTCTATTATCAGCTGCGGTGTCTAGTCGGTATTCGAGCCTGCCTCGTAACAATGGCTAACACAACAATGGCTACAGCACATTGGTCACGCCCACCACCGGGTACGTGGGGCCTGTAACACAATAACACGAGTGTATAGGTGTTACGTAATGCATTGATCGTTATTACGTAAGAGGTGTATGTTAGGCTCGCTATCTGGTAACTATATATATATATATATATGTGTGTGTGTGAGTGTGTTATATAACAATGTATAATATGCACATCATTACGCACGATTAATATAAATGAATAATACTAATAGTATTATATTAATAACCTGTATGCCTTGAAGTACATCTCAAACGTATACGTTACAAATAAAGGATATTCAATGATACATATAATGAGGTAGATGAGGGATTGCATAGTTCCATATACTAATTATGTGACGATGTAGCGGAAATAATGTTGATATATTGGGGATGAGAAATGTGGTCATTGTTACGTGGTCGTTAAGTTGGAATCTTAATGTTAATAGGGCTATAAGTTATATAAAGAGGAGTGCTATAATGTATGGGGTTATGAGTGAGAGAGGGGGTATGTAGGAAGGAAAATTGTGTAAACTGAACCAGTTAAATAATATGTATCTATATATATATATTTATATATTCAATATAATAAACAAATTATAATAGAAATCGAATAAAACTAGATTATTTGATTATTTTATTATGTGTCTTTCAATTCAATTAATTTGAAATTTATTGTTTAAATTAAGTTTCAAAATTGTCACATTAAGACTGCTATTTTAAAGCTGTATCATAAAGAATAAATAGCTTATATCATTTCTAGTTTATATACATTAACTACTATACTTCTGGTGTTTACTTACATCATACCGTGTGACGTAAGTATGAGTCATACTGTATGATGTAAGTATGAGTCATACGTTACACGTCATTGATAATTCGATAAATAAAATATTGTCTCCTCGCTCCACCTCTACATTCGAATACAACTGACTAATATCTACGGATAATAATGTATTACTATTCTCTAAAACTTTAGGAGATATTTATGTTTTCAGACAACTTACATATTTACTAACTATAACTTACTCATGCATGTCCAAGGTATTCACGAGTACTTCAACTGTAATATGTATAAGTACTTGTACTTCATACAAAATATCTAACTTTGACGATATTTTATAAGCTGTATAGTGTATATACTATTTTCTATATAATTATTAAATTTTGTGATGTAAATATATATAGCACAAGTGGATGTAAGACAGGATGCAATAGTACAAAAACTACTTCCCCCCTATACTATACTATCATATATAAATACTTCATAAGCATTGACACTATCACTTTTACTTTTTATTTCTCTCTATCTCATAGTACTCCATACCTAAATAGGTTACATTTATTAATAGCATACATTCACGACACACTTTCTAACCTACACGGCTCATCACCTCACGCAACATTAATACATGCATTCATGACGTTCTTTTAACACCATTAATATGTATTTCTTGACCTACATTCAGAACTTAATCTCCACTATACCAGCAGTACTAGTACAAGGATTCGCTCTTTTTATAGAATAACTTATCAAGTAGATAACACATACATATTTGCATTTCCGTTTAACTACTTACATTTATATATAATATATTTGTATTACTATATATCTATATGTGTATTATTTATATATATATATACAATTTAAATGTATTTTTATAACTTTATATATTATCCTATATTCATATTTTGTGTATCCTACATACCTTTTTGTATTATATAAAACTAGACAGATTTATTTTATATTTGTATTACGTTAATTGCGTGTATTAATATTTAGACTACAATTTATTTTATTGAATTTCTTCGTATTGATAATTTGTCTCACTAATCTTATCATAATTGTTATTATTACAATCTATATATATATATATATATAGATTGTATCCGCTTCTTTTTCTTATATTTATTAATGACATGCCAACCTGCTCTATTAATAATACTTTTATACTATTTGCTGATGACACCAATATTATAATTAGTGATTGTTCAGCCAACAAACTAAAAGTTAAATTACAGCTGACAATTAATGAAATAATGTTATGGGTAAAATCAAATAAGTTGACAATTAACATTGATAAAACTCACTGCATGTCATTTAGAAATGATATAGAATTTGAAATAGAAATTGAAAATGAGCTTCTAGTTCAAGTATCTGAAACAAAGTTCCTTGGACTAATCATTGATAATTCATTGAACTGGAAATCTCATTTTCAATTTCTAAAGAATAAATTATTAAAAATATATTGGATCATAAAAAATGTATCTTTCTGCCTTAATGAATCAGCTATGATTAAACTTTATTATGCACTTTTTTATCCCCATTTAATTTATTGTTTAGAAATTTGGGGGCATACATATAAATCTAATATAGACTGTATTTATGTTATACAAAAAAAAGTATTAAAATTAGTTTTTTCTAAACCTATAGATTTTAGTTCAAAAAAATTATTTATTGATCATAAGTTATTAAATATCTTTGATTTGTGTAAATATAAAACACTAATATTTATGCATAGAATATATTATAAAACTTGTAGTCCAAGTATTTATAAACATTATAAAAGAATAACTAAAAAAAAAATTAATACAAGAAGTACTTTTGATTTCATTCAACCTTATAATAAATATAACTATATGCATAATTCTTTAACGTCATATGGACCAAGACTTTGGAATGAATTAAATATTGATAAAAGAAAATTAGTATCTATTTCCCTTTTCAGTAATAATATTTTTAATTATTTTTTAACCTTGTGATTTTTTAATCTAATATTATTTTTCTACTTCAAATTATATTTTAACATTTTTTTAATTTTTAATAAGTTTACTATTTTTAATAAATTTTATCTTTACTCAGACTTTTACATTGATTTCTCCTTTTTATCCATATTTTATACTATAATTACGCTTTTATATAATATTATATACTATTTTTAATACATTTTATCTTTACTCAGACTTTTACATTTTACATTTTTACATTAATTTCTTCTTTTTTCCATATTTTATACTATAACTACTCTTCGACTTATGAAAACTATCTAAATATTTTTTACTTTGTGTAGATAATTTATAAATTTATTTTTGAATATTTGCCAAACATATATTTATTATTCTTTATATTAAATTTTCATATATTTACTCTTCTTAACCTTTCTTGTCTGTTTTTAGTTTTTTAGTCGTTTTAGTTTTCTTAATGTTTATTTTGTTTATTTTTATATATTATATGATGATTTTTGATAATTTTTTTAAGTCCTTCATAAGTACAATTATTTGATCTTATTCATAATTAGATTTAGTGTAAACAGGAAGTCAACTTAGATATAACATTATGTTATATATAGTTTATTCTTTTTTTCAGGAATTTATTATTCCAATTATAATTGTACTTTTTTAGGACTTGTCAAAATAATAAAGGGTAATTGTCTCGATAAGCTCTGCTTCTACAATTACCCGGTTGTTAAAACCAAATCTGATAATAATAATATAGATTGTAATAACATTTCTTAACGATCGAACTTCCTCAGTAAAAGTGAATGATTATATTTCGCCTCCCATTGATATACTATGTGGAGTTCCTCAGAGATCAGTACTCGGTCCTTTATTGTTTTCTATTTACTTGCGTCCTCTATCTAATATTATTAGTAAATTTCCTAATATTACCTACCATATGCTGATGATATACAGCTAATTATTAAAATTCCTGTTAACTCGCTTAACTCCAATTTGGAACTTTTGGAATGTGAATCTGATATCATTAATTGGCTTCTTAGAAACGATCTACTAGTAAATACCTCTAAAACCGAACTACTAAATTTATCTAGGGTATATACTACTTTTCCACCGGTACTCATTGATGGTAGGGTTATACATCCTTCTGCTTCAGTTCGTAATCTTGGAGTTATCTTCGATAGTACTTTATCTTTTGATGCTCACATTAATTCTATATCAAAATCAGCTAACTTTCATCTACGTAGCATTATACATATTAGAAAGTATTGCTCTAAGCGTATTACTAAACTACTTATTAATGCTCTAGTATTATCCAGAATTGATTATTGCGGATCATTATTTAGTGACTTAAAGAATATAGAGGTTAAAAAGATTGATAGAATTATTCGCGCTTCTATACGCCTTATTTATAATATCAATCGTAGTGAACATTTGAAAACAGATGAACACCAACATAATCTTAAATGGCTATTATTTAGAAAGCGATGCAAATATCGTTTACTCTGTCTAGCTCATAAATCTGTATTCTTAGGTAAGCCTGACTATCTGCATACTCAACTGAAACGTCGTCGCATACTGAAGAAGATTCGAACATCTGATGCAATACTGTTGGAGAGCAATACTTTATTCAATGGATTTAGTAATCGGTCATTCTCCTCCGCTGTTCCTCGCATATGGAACGTCCTACCGTATGACTTACGGAAGGTCCAATCCTTATATTGTTTTAGAAAGAAACTAAAACATTATTTAAACACTTCTTAATTTATTTTTGTATACGCGTTATTTAATCTTTATATCCTATCTAAATCTATTTAATTTAATTTTTTGTTATTTTGTATTTTCTATTCGTTTGTTTTTATTATTTTTCGTTATTATTATACACCAGAGAGGGCACCCGCTATATTGGTGTTTAAATAAACAATTCAATTCAATTCAATATATATATATATATATATATATAATAATCTATACTATATCAATAATAATCATATACACTATAATCTTACACATAAAATCACATTTTATAATAGAATATTTATTTTATAAAAATAGTATGTATCAGTTAATTTTCTAACGTAATGATTTACAAAGAAAGTCAGGTATATGGCGATACCTTATTTATTTAAACATTAAATATATAATTAGTTAACATATAAAACTATTTTTTTAAATAGTAAGATATAATTATTATAATTAAATTAATTGTGAAGCGTAATAAATATTACCGATATAAATTAATCGATTATGGATTTATTAAAATTAAATATATCTTACAATTTTGTAAGTCTCTATAATTTTAATATATAACGTTTTTCAGGATAATCAATATATATTTATATATAACAAAGAAGTTCAGTAGCCCATTATATTTATCTAACATTAATACTTGTGATGTAAACGATTCCAATGTTAAGGTTTCGAGACCGTTTCAGTTTCAAACGAGAAGGTTAGAAACCATTCGAAAGTTTTTTCAAAATAAGAAAATAATGAATTCATTATAAATAGTGTTATTGTATAATACTACTAACTAATACGCAGTTTGTTATTGCAAGCACACATAACAATACGTATACTATATTATCATACGTATAATATATATATATATATATATATATATATATATATATATATATATATATGTATATATATACATATATGTATCGTATTACAAATCCGTACGTAAACATGAGCATATATCAGTTGATACATCAGTTTGTTCATCAAATTGCCGATATCATCGTTCTGAATGTATCGAACCTTCCGAGCTAAATAATCATTCAGATAAAACGTATGTATCCTGATACCGCATGTATTTTCTGGCTATCGCATACATATATATATATATATATATATATATATATATATATATATATATATGTTAAAATAATATGTATAATTAACATGTTTACAATATAATATTTCAAATATTAGAAATATAATAAATATAAAATCAAATCGATAGTATTTCGTGTACAATAGCATGTATTGTATACAATATCTACTATCTATATATAGATTAAAGGAAACTATAATAAGTATACTTTCGCAGTAATAAGTATCGATGCCGAGCATATATAGGAATATACTCGGAATCGATTCGAAATCGAAATAATATAAATAAAAACATTCGAAATCGATATGAGATCAAACTACTCGAAACCGGTGGACACATACACCGTGGGCCTGTTTAATAAAACTACTGTGACGTTTAATAAAGGTAACATAGTCTCAATATTACACGTCGAGACTAGGTTGAGGATTAAGCGATTACATTATATAATTTAATTAATTAGGTTACATAATTAAATAAATAGGCCCACGTAATTAATTAATATATATAAACTTAACTTACTAAATATTATAATTCGCATATTATTAATAATATCGATTCGTATTGAATACAGAATTATTATATTGTAATATTTACCTAAATATTTGTTTTTTAAAACAAACTAAAATTAAATAAATTAAATCAATAATAATAATAGATCATCTTTTATAAAAAAATATTATAAAACACGCATTATTAAATTGTATCTTATCAATTACAAAACTTATTTAGTTATTTTAATAATTTAATAAATTAAAAAATAGATAATGCGATATAAAAATAGTGCATCATTATTATTAATCTTAATATATACTATAGGTTAGTATGATAATTATACACATTTGTATTCTATTTTAATACAGATATATCTGCAGTTATATATTGCATTAACAATAACCGCGATATTCTAACAACTTTTATAATAATTTGATAGAAATACATCTTTTTAAAATTAAAAAATCTTCAATATTTGTGTTAATGAATTTACATTAGGGGTAATATAATATTGAAAAAAAGTATACCTAATCTATGTTAAATAATGTATACGAACATATGTATACAATAAATTAAATATTTAATTATACATTATTACTACAGTCTAAACTTATTAATTATATTTAATATAATAATAAGAATTATATTTTTTCCTCTGAAATTATATTCCCATGAATAATGATGAACGTAAACATATTTTAGAAATATAGCTGGCCAGTATTTGCGCATATCTAGATTATCTAATAATGTTTGAATCCGCATTCGAATGCCACCTAATTGGCATTAATTACTATACAATAATAGTAGTATACTATATAACAATAGTAGTATACTACTATTATAGTGTTAGAGATTAGTGTTGTATTCATTGTTAACAAATACAGCAAGATACATTACATACTATAATGGGTATTCACTCTAAAAAATGTATAATTAGTGAATATTAATAATCAATACACACGGGTGTCCAATGGAAGTTTAAAATAATATACGATTTAAAAAATGCTGTATCGGTTACATGGAATATCATATAGTTACATTTAATAAATAATAATTCAATATTAGTTGTTTACACTGATATATATATATATATAAACGACATATTCGGTAATTATTCCTACTAATATGTCGCTAATATGTAACTGAAGTGTAACTATATATATGAAATATAACTTTAACAGTATATATATATATATATATATATAAATAAATTGACTTTATCAATGAATACAATTATAATACACTCTCTAGTCTTCAGTAGACTTATATATATATATTTATAAGTCTACTGAAGTATACCGCTGCTCACTTCTACCCTGTAATCTACCCCTACAGCTTATGCTTAAACTCGAGATGATACAACAACATGCTATACGCACCCTATATAAACTGAAGTTCTCTTCAATAGTATCAATATCGACTCTAATGCGATCACTCGGCTGGCTTAAGTTTAGATATCTCTGCAGGTACAGACTACTATGCATCACCCATAAGGTGATACATCTTAGATCTCCCGAGTACCTAGCAGACTTGATCAGTATTCAGACCCTTAGTCGAGCTAGCAGGAATGCTGTCACACTATGACAATTGTGCAACGCTCGACTCACTCTGTTCACTCTGAATCTGCTTTCTCTGTGGTAGCTCCAAAATACTGGAATTCTCTACCATATGACATTAGGTGTTTGAAATCCCTGTCACTATTTAAATGTAAACTCTCCACGCACCTATTAACATTGTAACCTACCCTCCCTTTTCCTTCATTTGTATTGTACTTTATTTATTTTATTTTTGTTTACTTCTCATGACGCCCATAACCACCACGTGATTTTGTATTCAATAAATCATTTAACAACATATATAGTACTACTTATATAGTATATATTATATACTTATTACGGTATATTTCATTTAGATACTATTTAACTGAAGTTAAATAGTATACTAATATATTACACAAACACACACACACATATATATATATATATATATATATATATATATATATATATATATATATATATATATATATATATATATATATATATATATATATATATATATATATATATATATATTAATAAATATATATTAATAAATATAAGTATAATAAATATATGTATAAATACATATAATAATAATAATAATAATAATAAATATTTATTAGAAGAAAGTTGTACATTTTTTTCGTATGAAGTATTTAAATTAATTATATTGTTATTTCCTCTAAAAGGCTTCAGATAAATATCAATATCTTCTCTATGATGTCGCCCGAAATATATATATATATATATATAATAATTAATTAAATATTTTATCGCAGATTTAACATATTCATCAAGTACGAAATTAACCTATAAACCTTTAAAACTTACTATATTGAAGGTTAAATATACTCTGATATATATAATATGATATATAATATGTATGTATTGAATGACTTATAATAATGTAGGATATAAATATATGCCCTCAATAAGTCGTATACTAGTCCATATTATAAATAACTTTGAGGTGATGATACATCCTATGGGATCCTGCAGGATAATACAAAACAATGTAACATTTTATTTTATTGTATTATTCTTAAATTCTCCTTTTGCGGCAAATGACAGTTATACAAAAGTACATTGGTATACCATGCAATAGACTACACACACACATATATATACCTATGATATACATTGATAACATTATATCTATTTGTTAAATATAATTATTAAATAGTGTCCTAATATATAAATAGACTATTTATAAACATTAATAACATTGACTTATATTATTATATGTATTGTTATACTACAATGAGATCAAGCTCGATATGGTAAGGTAATATATAATAGTTAATAATAATATATTCTTTATTTGAAATTCAATTTTTGTTCTATTCAAATATTGAATAGAACACAAATTTGAATAATATATTTGAAAAAATGATAATCAATAAATTTATAGTTCACCTTCACATGTCTATATATCGCTATAATAAATATGAAATACTTCTTACAATTGGAAATTATATAAGCATGATTCATCAATATGTTTTACATGTTACATTTTAACTAGTATGATCTTATAGATTTTAAAATCCCAGCCGTACTTTTTTAACATCATTTCTAATTAAAATTCTAGTATCTAATTAACAGCAGCATACATCATAGTATATATATATATATATATATATATATATATATATATATATAAAATCGATTAGAATGTTTACATATATAAATAATATATATCAAAATATTGCAAATTTATAAATAGTCTTATTAATTAGAATTCTAATAATTCTTATTGATTAAGATTAAAATAAACTCCCTTGAGTTACATATTCGAACATTATAAATTGGCATTAATAATTATTCCGATATATATATTCTCATATATGAACATGATATCTAATATACACCCATTCTTTCGACTATCTCACTAAATTCACATAGATATTACATTACTTCAATATATAGTAACAATATTAGCTAATATAATACTTAATAAGAAATTACACTCTGTATACATATATATGCTGATCGTGATTGTCAATTACTGAATTTATAGAATCTCAATCATTTGCCAATTATTGCAATCATCTTCTTTTTTAAATACGCGTTCGACTAACACCGTTCATCCTTTTCCTGATATATTATGAAAAGCAACTTTAGGTATGATTTATTTTCAAATGCTTGCATGCAGTTTCTTCTACATTGTTGCTGTAATGGACTTACATCCATGTTAATATTTAAAGTACGAGTTAGCGTTATATCTTATATTTGAGCTTGACAAGTATATGTCGGCTGTTCCGTACAACATATAGTA
Source organism: Osedax fenrisi (assembly GCA_964019155.1). NCBI lineage: Eukaryota > Metazoa > Annelida > Polychaeta > Sabellida > Siboglinidae > Osedax > Osedax fenrisi. Next base: position 2,202,310 of record OZ025244.1, read on the forward strand.
TTGTCATGGCTGAGGTCGCAAGAGCTAGTACTATCATGGTTGAAGTCGCAAGAACTATTATTATTCTGATGTCATTTTCACATGAGCCATCATTTGACAGAGTAACATAATTTGTTGACTTATTCTAGTTTATTATCATTTAGTGTGATGTCAGCATGAATAGAGGAGTCATTACTATAATATATTATATATATATAATAATATATATATATATATATATATATATATATTATTATAATAATAATAATACTAATAATATTTATTAGAAGAATTTTAATTTTTTTTTCTGTTAAATTACAATGATATTTATATAATATATTCTTCTAAATGGCTTCAAAATAATATGACTGTTTTTTGTTTATATATATATATTTATTATTTGTGTATACACATAATAAAATGGTATTGTGCATTTACATTATACATTGTCATTCAATTAAATTATTATTATTCACAAATACCTTATTATAATTAATTATAATTATATATAATTCACTATATTAATTAATCCTTTATGAATTTATATTACAATGGTTACAATTTATATATATAATATATTATTAATCATTATTTTTAATCATATTTTAATGTACATACCTATATACATTCTATATTAAAATATATATGAATAGTCTATAGATAACTAATGTTCACATATTTAACTTATCTCATACTTAACTATTCCTAACATATTGTTTGTGTAACTTTTAGATACAAAAAGATGAAAATCTAAGTTTGTATATATATATACAATATTAAATATTAAAATCATATATATATATATATATATATATATATATACTGAGTGAACTTATACCTTTTAGAATAATATTATTTGTATATAACCTCTTACATAATAACTATAACATTAATCTAGAAACATTTTTTATTTTTAATAAAGACAAAACAAAATTTATTTTACCATTAATGAAAACTACACAATTAAAAAAATAATTAAATAAATACTTTTAAAATAAATGTTAAAAGTAAATAATATACACTTTTGTTTACTATAATATTATTACAATATATGTTTATATGTTGTCTTTATATTTTAACATTTTAATAATTTGTAATTTTTTAAATGTCGTGTTTTAATTTTTTTTTATTATACCATTTGGGACATTTATGTTTTGTTAAATTTTCATACTTTTTGTTGTTGATTATTTTATCCGAACTTTTTGTATAATACATATTAATTATAATTAGTTTAGATAAGTGAATTGAAACATGATGAAATACGCCCAGGGACAATATTATTATTATTTTTTTAATTTTATATATTACTCTATTATTAATATATTGAATTATAGTACACAACTTTTATTATTATTGTATAACTGTCCTAAAGCTATTATATTCATATACTATGGAGGTATCGATTTAATAAAGCTACTTAAGTATAAGTATAGCTTGTAATGATCCTCCGTAGACAAGTGTATATATATATATATATATATATATTTATATATATATATTTATATATATTTATTAGACTCTTATACATAGTACTAATTAATATATAATATAAATTATATATCCATACTATGTTAATATAATATAGTAATGAGTTACTACTACTAATAATAATATATATAAATTAAATAAATGCATATTTATTTATTATTAATTTCTTTTAATTTGTTGAGAAACCTAATTATACTATTTAATAATATATATTCACGATTCTAAATTATTTCTTTATTTCATAATAGGTACAACAAAAGTAGATAGGTGCAGCCCTGGAGATAATTACATATGCGTGGGTCTGTATTAGTAATCGTTGTTATAATTATATTAATATATATATATAATAATTCATAATTCATAATTCATTAGAATATAATCAATATAGAAATATTTATGACAAGGGAAAAAATTTAAAATAAAATAAAAAACATATATTATATTAAAATAATAAAAATGAAATGTCACTTACGTAAACCACGGGCTACATGTATTGCGCAGCTGTAAGATGTGTAGGTATGAGGCCTATGTTATTATCTATTGTGTTACCCTGAAAGTATTGCTAATATATTATATAGGTATACCTACCTTTTATATTTAATAAATTATACTTTATATTATTATATATATCATATATATATTATATAAATTATATATATATATAGTATTATAATTATATATAATTCATTATAAAACAAGGTAAATACAACAATATGTGTATGTGTGTGTACGTGAGTGTGAGTCTATTTAACATGATGAACGTGTATTTATATAAATAAGTAAACATTTATTATAAGACAAATAGGTAATACAATATAATATATATTGAATATATAATACAAATAATGAATAATGTTAATAATAATAATATTAATAATGCTAACAATATATTTACAATAACACACATAATAATACAAAATAAGAAGAGCTATTGATTATAATTTATATAAAAGATATTATTTAAGCAAGTACATAGTTGAAATATATAATATTTTAATACATTTGAAACATATATATATAATTGTTTTAAGTAGCTGATTAATATATTGCACATATAGATATATTCCTTCGATATAATCGGTAAACAGTAGTATTATTATAAATGAAGTATACATTTAAGTGTCATAATTAAGTGTCATAATGTATTATAAGGTCAAATGAGGTCAAATGTATACAATAAACACACTATTTTCAAATTAAATTATTAAATTTCAATGCCACATGAATTATGTGTATACTTCATATGTGTTGAAAGTGACAGGTTGGTCCACGAAACCATTAATTATAAGAATATAGTATTATATAATATAATATATATTATATACATATATATCATAATAGTATCCTTTTAACGACTTCCGGTATTATATACTGTTAATGTGTTTATTTCTAGAGTTGGATCTAAACAATGTGGACGTGTGTTATAATCTGGTGCTCGTTATTAAAAAACAAAAACTGTTGGAGAAATATGTAATTACGACACGCGATTATAACGATTGCGGTGAAACGGTAATACTAATGAATGAATGAATTATATTTATTTTACTGGTATATAAATTAATAAGTAATACACATGGCATATGTATACAATATAATATAGTTATATAATGAGTACACAAGGAACCCTTTAATAGCAATATGCTTTCGAGAAAGGACTCCACACACAAATATATAAGAATTAGATATAAATATATAAATATATAAATATATATATATATATATATATATATATATATATATATATATATATATATATTAGTGTCGCAATCGGACTTCGAACTTCGAATTGATACTTAATAAAATTACTTAATACAAATACTTAATAAAATTCTTAATAAAATGCTGAACTCGGACTCGAACTGATACTAGGTATAGATACTACCTATACCGATACTCTGATAGTATGGTTAGATTTCATCACTGATATATATTTAGATATATAAACTGCCTAGGTGGTTCAGTGGCTAAGGCGTCAGACACACAAGCAGTAGGACACGGGTTCGAGCCTCGTCCGGACCATTAATTAATTTTATAAAATGGGTCTTAAAATATTATTTAAAAGTGATCTTATATAATTGTGTATAAATAAATGATCAGCTCTCGTTAAAACCATGGATGCCTTAACATGAGAGCGGCTTCGAAGGGACATTAGAGCCATATATGATTATAAGTTAAAACTTCATCTAAGTTCCTGGATGGGATGAAAGGACTCCACCAAATAAAAATAACAATAACAATAACAATAACAATATATATATATATATATATATATATATATATATATAATATATATTATATATATATATATATATATATATATATATATATATATATATATACAGTGTACACAGTTTACGAGGTTAAAGAGAATATATCTTTCAGGTACTTTCAGATACTACAGTATACTTTCAATTTAATTTATCATTAACAATATTTTTAGCTTCATATATTAAACATAAATAATATGCCATTCAAAAGTAATCATAAGTGCATTATTCCACAGATTAAACCGTATAATTAACTTTCATGCGATTATATGCAAGATTTATAAATATTATATTGAAGATATCATATAGATAATATTGAAAATATAAATATATTCCTTTAATAAAGCAGAAGATGATTTTAGTAAAAAAAAATGTTAAAGGATATTTTTCATTATCGTATACGAGTATACTTTTACGTTATGTATACAATGTATACAATGTATACAATGTATACTTGTACGACTGTATACAGTACATGTATATATAATTATTATATGTACCATGTAATAAACAAAATAGTATTTGTCAAAATTATCGATAGTTTACATCTTTTAGTAGACCCAATGTTTCCGTATATTTTACAAGTTAAAAGTAAAACTTAAAAGATGTACTGAAAGTATATGTTAAATATCGAAGTATGCATATCGGTCACGTACTATTGCATTATAAATCAATACATTTGTAAGAATTCACTGATTTACGAGTTACATTATTTTTAATTGCATATATATATCGAGTGTAGCATGTATCATATCAGTAACAATATTAAGATTTTAGATTTTGATTTTTTATTTTAATTTAGATTTTCCAATTATTGAATTTCGATATTTAAATTAAACATTGCTTGTTTACTAATTTTATTTTATTTATATTATTATATGGTTTAGAAACATAGTAATGAATAATTAGACAATTTTATATTTATAACTTCTTATTTATACTTCCTATAAGTAAATACTATATATATATATATATATATATATATATATATATATATATATTATAATGTTTAAAAAGTTAATGTCGTAGCTATCAAGGTTCAGATTATGAAAACTATGTTTATGTATAGTGTATATCCGAGGACCCCACATTTATTATTGTTATCCCCATTCTTAGCATGTAAATGGAAAAATCAGTCATAAAATTGTCTAAATTATAAATTTGCTGAATTTTGATACTTCTTCAATTGTACAATTTTTAAGATTCGTATTTTTACTTTATTATACATAGTATTGTTAAGTTTAAATTTAAAAATGATATTGTTGTAATTACCATTATAACAAATATATGTTGTACAATTGTCGACTAATGTAGTATGTCAACTACTATCACGTGATACTTATGCATATGCGGTCATGGGCTTAAATACGAAAGAAGGTTAAACTATAATAAGCAATCTTTTTTGTATTGTTTTATGTGATTATGTAAGGTTTAAACTATTCGAATTAAGAGTTTTGTCCACTACTAGGGTGTCCACCTATAGTGGTAGACATATACATGTGTAATGTGTACATTGTACGTACGACGTATGCGTGTATATATTTGTTTTAATGTAATGATATATTAATAAATAATAATAATAAATATTAATTATTTATGGGGTTTCAAATATGTTATCAAATTTTCTATATTAATGTACATATTTATAAACAAAATATAATTATAGTTTGAAAGTAAAATACATGTGTACTATCGTTACTTTGTATGTTTGATAATATACCCGTATTTTAGAATATTTAACTAATTTATTTAATTTTTTTATCGAATCTATATTAATAATTTATGTATATTAATTTTAGGTTATAATCTAAAATATATTTAACCATAATGGGTAATTTCGTATATAGTAATGTATCGTTTAACAGCACGTATGTGTTCGTTGTAGTAAGACTGCCTGTCTATGGAGCTATATACTTCTACCAGCGACAAGTTCCAGGTGACTTTATTATGTTAAGGTGAAAGTCAGTATTATGTGACTTTAATATAATTTCTATGGGTTCTAACAGTTGACTAATATTTTTTTGAAATTTCCCATGAATTAGGTGTATTTTTAGATTTAAATGTTATATTTGTCATATATTTTAATATAAAATAAAATAATTAACTATTCATTAATCTTTATTTAAGTATAAACATTTAACTAGTGGATATAATATAACTAATGTTAATTATGTAACCAATGTTAATACTTTAACTAATGATAATTAGTGGAAAGTAATCGAATACGGACAGTGGCCGAATACGAACACTCTCGGTATCTCAGAAACCATAAATCCTATAAAAACATATTTATGAATAAAATATTCTTAATTATATAAATAGTCTAAATAAGTATTTTTAATTATTCAAAAGAGTACTGATATATCTAATAAACTAATTTTTTATTACATTTTTAAATTTATGAAAATTTGACAACTTAAAACCTTCTCAAGAATATTAAAATGTATCGATGAAACATAAAAATATATTATTAAAAACTAAAATTCTAAAAAATTATATACATAATTACTATATATTTTTATCAAATATTGATTATATTATAAGCATATATATAGAGGTTATATAAATTCCTAATATGGACACCCTATAACCAATCAGCACGTAGCGTGTAAACTATTCTGTTTTTCATAAAAATCACGTGTGTTATAATATTAATACCACCAATTAAGCTAAACCTAAAAATGTTATTATTTAGATACTTAACTTGTAAACCACCCACAACAATATCATAGTCATTTTAACTAGGTAGCCTAGTAATTTATAAAATAAGCTAGTCATTTTTATGACTAGCTTATTATTTCTTATTAGCTAGTATTTTTGCAAATATGTATTATCCGCATATAATTAATAAATAAACTTTAATATACTATAATATATTATAGTAATATCTACTAAACTATGCTATTATTATTATGATTGTTATTATTATTATTATTATTAATATATATAATAATTATTTATCTGATCGATCTCAAATTGTATTATATAATGATGTATACTCAGACATAGCTACTATAAATTGTGGAGTACCCCAAGGAACTATTCTTGGACCTATTTTATTTTTAATATATATTAATGATTTAGTAAATGCATCTAATATATTTAAATGTACCATGTTTGCTGACGATACCACATTATTTATTGATGATAGTTCAATTGTTTCATTATCAAGAAATATAAATATGGAATTATCAAAATTAAATAACTGGTTTATTGATAACCGGTTATTATTGAATACTGATAAAACCAATTATAATTAATTATAATTTGTATACATTCTATTTAATTGTAAAGAAAACATGAATATACAAATAAATAAAAATAATATAAAAAGGGTAACAAATATAAAATGTCTTGGTGTAATTATTGATAACAAACTAAGTTGGAAATATCATATTTCATATATAAGAGCTAAACTGAATAAAATAATCTGGATAACTAGTAAAGTCGCAAGATTATTAAATTGCAAAGCTCTAACAATTATATATAAATCTTTATTCCTTCCTCACATTAATTATGCTAATATAATATGGGGCAATACATATATATCTAATACAAATTGTATCCTGTTACAACAAAAAAAAATGTTGAGAATAATTTGTAATAAAAAAATTCATGACCATACTAATATTTTATTTAAAAATATAAATACTCTTAAATGTTGTGACCTTGTTGAAAAAAACACTAGTATATTCATGTACAATAAATTCTACTCGTCTTCATCATTATTTTTTAAAAAGAAAAATATAATATATAATATTCGTGATTCCTTAATTTTTGAAATAGAATTATGCAGAAAAAATTTATTATTATTTTCTTTAGTTTTTAATGGACCAAAAACATGGAATAATATAAACTATCACATAAAAAAATCAAAATCAAAATCAATTTTCGCAAAAAAAATTCATGACAAATTCATCGATAATTACAATTAATCCAATAATTCAAACATTTACATTTATAAAAAAAATATTTTATCTTTTCTTTTATGTTATAATTTCAACCTGACATTTATATAAAAATTGTTTTTATTACTCTTATAGTAAAACAACTATGTTTACCCTTTAGACCTATATATAAAAATAACAAACTTTAAAAAAATAATCATTTTATTCTTATTGACTTTTTATAATAAAATATATATTTTTTTTAATCCTTTTAAACTTTTATATAAAAATTATCCTCATTGTTTTGCTTTTGTTCTCAGTTATAATTTTAAACTTGACCTTTATATAAAAATTTAAAAAATCCTTACAAAATATTTGTTAATGACTTTAATAAAATAATTTGTTTTTAACTTGACATAAAAAAATATATAAAAAAAATAAATAAATAAATAAAAAAAATAATAATAATGTTAATCTTCTTACTGCCTTTTATAATACAATATTTTGTTGTTAATAATTTTAGACTTCTATATACAAATTATACTCATATACAAATTAATAAATAGTTATTTTATTTATATTCTAATGACATTTATTGAAAATTACTTTTTATCACTTTTGACTTCTATATAATTTTTATTTATATTTTTTTTATAAATCTTATTTTGTTGTTGTTGTTCAGTATAGTTTCCTCATCTGTTTATTTATTATATTCGTATTATTATTTAGTATCGAAATTTAAATTATTTTAATGATGTTTTTGTATTTTTATTTTTGTATACCTACACTAATTTTATTTATTTTTATCTTTTATTTTATAGTTTATTTAATTATTAAATGATGAATTAATCAATAACGAGTTGACAGATATCACAATTTTATCATATTATATTTATCTTAGTGTAAACAGGAAGTCAACCTTATTATTATTATATATATTTTATATTCCACAATATTCACATTCCATTATATTTATATATTGGAGCAATGCTTCTACAATTACACAGGTACTTGTACCTAAATCTGATAATAATAATAATAATAATATATATATATATATAAATATATATAATTCAAGAGCCTGTCATCTATTAGATGTGTTACTTATATAAATAATACATACATACATACATATATATATATATATATATATATATAGCCGCACTCGCTCTCGTTGCCAGATATCGGCACCAGATCCGGGATGCACTCGAAAAGGATGGCTACCAGAAGAAACAATAGCCGTACAAAGGTGTGAAGACATTGTACGCCAACCGATAAAGGAACCAACCCACGGTCTCGTTACCTATTACGTGCCGTCAATTCGCTGTAACCTCGATGCGAATTTAGCAACATACGGTGACCGTGAAACTAGTGAGGTATGGTTTGCCGTAACTCCTTTGTACGGTCGTGGTATATTGTGCCAGGTAAAGGAGTTTCAGTTTCGTTACGTCGGCAAATTGAAATCGGTGGATTCGACTAAATCGTATAACGGAAAAGTTGAAACTATAGAGTTTCTCTTATATGAGTGTAACTACAACTTGAAGATTTCACAATATGAAACTGTAACCATGAAAAACTATTATGAACATGAAATACATTATTCAGATAATGGTAACTACATATATATATATATATATATATATATATATATATATATCTATTTATTTATTTAATTTCGAATTAGTTATTAAGTTAATTATAGTTAATTATTATTTATCAATGATTAAACAAAATTAATATTTCTCTACCCAACCATACAATACTGATAGCTAAGATTACGAAATATATATACCATTGTATTTAAATATATATATATATATATATATATATATATATATATAATTTTATATTTATTTCTAATTCCCATCTATTAAAAACCATGTTTCTCAATATTATAATTAACAAATTCCAAACCGATCCTCTTTTAGATAAACTTTCTCTCTTGAAAATTAATAAAATCATTTATACATCTTTTACAATTGCCTCATGTATACGTAACCATGGTTACCGCTGCAGCCTCTCACATTCCGATAGAAACACTCACCAGCTAACACGAAATAACTATCATCTATTATACTATTCCGTAATCTTGCATGTAATTTCGAATATTCCTTTGGTGGAATTCACTCATATTTCCCATAATATCCGACCCTATACCCCATTTAGTATATAATGTAAGCTAATACTTTTCTCAATCCAGTGATATCATCATGATATAGTATTTAGTTAATTATCTATTTATTATTTCCGACCATTATTTTATTTTATTTTATTTTGTGTATAATTATTGTATTGTTCTCATACATCTATTTCTTATTTATTGATTGTTCTCAATACCTATGGTAGGTTGCCTATATGCATAACTTATAAGTGGTAATAAGTATTACTCATTAGCGTAATGTACACATATATTCATCAATTACTTTTAGTATTCGAGTTGTGCAATTATTAAGTAATATTATTTTACTAAGACTATATTTTCTGCCGAGTAAGCTCGACATGATGTACCACGTATATGGGTATACATTATAAAGTAAGATTATATTATTAATTTAATATTGCGGATGTTAAATGAAATAATATCAATATAAATGAATGAATTAACATATTTTATGTATAATAAATGCTGAGAATTAATGTAATACTACTAATATTAGTTATACATATGTAGGTAATTTAAATTACTTAAATATGTATAGTTGGCGTGACGGTATTTTGGAAGATGCGAATATTTCTTTTAACATACAATTTTTGAAAAAAAGGAAAGATAATAAATATTTTAATTACAATATCATAATAATTAAGTATAATATAGAATTCGAGATTAAATTATTTTATATAAAATATAAGTTTAACTAAATATTAGCATTTAAGTGAATTATTTAAACAATTTTATATAAACCAATTATAAAATGGCTTATTATAGTTTAAAAAATCTGTCATTAAAATAATCTAATATAACATCTAATCTAACATTTTATAATGTATAATCTATTAAAGTTAAAATTAATTTATAATTGTATTTAGATATAACGGTTACCATTGATAATGTTAATGAACTTAAGAAAAAAGCTAAGTTATTCAATCAAATGGTTAGTTTTTTTCATTTTTATTAAAAACATATTAGCTTATTTATTAATATTAGTATGAATTATATATATATATATATATATATATATATTTAAAATTATATATATAAATTAATATATTATATAATTATGTATTTCTAATTTTAAACTACATTAAAAAAGTATTTTTGATTTAATATTTTGTATTTTTAATAATTAAGACTTAATGTTATTTAGTAATTAAAATACTCATTTATTAATAATTATTATTGATTTATATACAAAATATATAATCAAAAAATATAAAATTTAAATATTTACTAGCGAATATATATTTTATTTATAGTAAATAAGAATCGATAATTTTTTTATATTTGTACAAAAATGTTTATACCTTTGTTTTGTTAAAATATAAAAATATAAATCATTATCTTTAAAAGGGTATATACCTTATGTATAATATATAATATACAATTAAACACAAATGCCTCAAATACGAAGTTTAATCATACACATATTCAAAATAGTGGGATTTAATAAATATAAAAAAAGCAAGTAAAACTTGAGATGCCTATATCTCTGGTGTACACTGTTCACTAAACACGTGTTTTGTGTTTATTTTGTTTTAATGTTAATAACTTTTGAACCTTTTTATGAATCTTTATAAAATCTTCTGAGTAAAATAATATATAGTTAATATAGGTTTGTAAGCTACAGTAAATACAATCTATTAATATAATTATTTGAAAAATAATTTTAAAAATTGTTAATAAATTTATTTTTAAATAATTTTAATATTATAATTAACTTTTCTTTATTTAACACATTTATTATTTTATGATATACCTACATAACTAGATATGAATGTTATCTAAATAATTAAAAACAAATTAGAAAAAAAATAATACTAACAAGTTATTACCTAAGTCATTTTTCCCTATCTTTTACATGTAAACACCGGCAAGGTTACGCAGTCCTTTTTAAACCAGGAAAGTTTCAAAGTTGAAACTTGGTTTATCATATCCCAATTAATTTTTTAAAACTGAGATTAACTAGGATTACATCTATTTTAAACTATTTTTTAGTTGGATCCATGATTAAGTATAGGGGAGAGTACTCGAATACCGACACCCTAACAATAAATAACCATAACTTTATTATTTCTCAATTAAATATTACCAGATGTCATGTATACAATACTATATATAGTATTAAGTAGTTATATAGGGGAAAGTAACCTAATACGGACACTTTAACTATAAATGGTCTTAACATTTTATGAATCATTATTTGTATTCGTAAATTACAAATTATTAATAATTATTAATATTATAATATATGATTATAGATATTCTTGTGATTTTAAAATTTTATTTAATCTTTTAATTCCATAGATAACGGGGGTGTCCGTATTCGGTACCCATGTACGAATACGGACAACCAATGTTATAATACGGATACCCTATATACCACTAGATTAACTATATATTATTGATGAATCAATCATACAAATTACAATTACATTATTTATAATTACTTTTATGAATAATATATTCTAATTTAATTAGTTAATAATTTATTTATTTTTATTATTTTTTTAAGTAATAATATAATGTATCTAAAGTATCTAAATAATAAAAATGTTAGATTTAGATTTAATTGTGGTATTAATATTATAACGCACGCGATTTTTCATGAAAATCAGAATAATTCATACGCTGCGCATTCATTGGTTATATGGTGTCCGTATTAAGACACCTATGGTGTCCGTATCAGAGACGTATATAACCTCTAGATATATGCTTATAACTTAACGAATATAACAAATATAGAAATTATATATATCATTTTTATAATGATTTATTTTTTAATAATATATTGTTATATTTTATATCGATACATTTATATATTCTTGAGGAGGTTTTAAGTTGAATTTTGTGTTCATAAATTAAAAATCATATTACAAAAAATCAGTTTATTGGATATATCAGCAATAATTTGCATTATAAAAAAATAAAAAATACTTTTTAGACTATATATAATTATGAATATTTTATTCATTAAACCTTTTTTGTAGGATTTGTGGTTTCTGAGATACCGAGAGTGTCCGTATTCGGGAACTGTCCATATTCGTTACTTTCCCCTACATATAATAGCTATTTCAAAATTTAATTTAGTTTATTTATATATCTGAGATAACAGGAGTGTCGATATTATGTGAAATTAGGGTTAACATGTATGAAAATATATGTTGCTTAGATAAAAGTTTATAACTTTGTAAATAATTATGAAAAATATAAAATTTGTCGTCACATTGTAAAATATAATTAGTCTATAAGCTTTATTTTAAATATTTAAAATACCTACATTTTTAAGTGATTGAGAATCAATATTGTACTTTAAAAATTTCATAAATTTAATTGTTTGAGTTGTAACGAAAAAATCAGTTTTTTTATAATTAAAAAAATATAAATATTACAAACAATTTTTGTTTAAGCTGTGAACAACATGGATGTTATCAATACATATGTAACTAGTTGAAACTTGGATCATTATAACCTAGTTTAATCCAGATTAATTTTAATAGATTTTTTTAGAGTAATAAATTGTTTTATTAATATACATGTTTATATATTAAATTTGTATATAAATAAATTAAAGCATTTATAATACATCTAATAGATTTTAAAAAATAAAATTATTTTTAATTATTTTTAATAATAAAAAACATAAGTGTAATTATAAATAACAAATATTAATTTTAAATTATATAATTCTATACAATACAAATATTTTTAAATCCATATTTGTTTATAATTTGTTTTATTGAAAACAAACTTATTTTATTATCTTACTATTTGCAAATATAAAAATTTCTAATATTAAATACATTTGTAAATGTATACATATGGAGGTATATAATTATAATCACATTG